>JABBWA010000181.1:0-103772 GCA_016628065.1 Suillus lakei
TCATTCGAGGACGGTCAGCTGTCAACTTGCCATGATTCTCCATAATTTCAACGGCGGCCTGCAACAGAATGTTGTTGAACCAGGATACGACGACGCAGCGTGTAGGGACTGACCTTGTAACGGCCAATAATGACGATCCTCTCGAATTTTGATCGAATAGTAATCAGAGGACCGTACTCGTCAATCCATCCTGCTATAGTGAGAAATCGTCTTAGCGGAGATAGAACACAATCAGCATTAAAAATCGATGAGTCGAATGGGATACCTTACTTGCGAGGTGGCAGGAAGTGCCCTCGAAGTCTCCAAGTGGGAGGGGAAGGTGGGAGAGGAAGGCCACTCTCATATTTGGGATGGTAAGCCCCAACAATTGCTCCCACTACAGCAAGACAAGCCGCAGCGCTGAGGACGAGCTGCATATTGTCAGGGATGCGCAGGTCAGATAGTTGCAGTGGTATGAGTGCAAAGAAGGATTGGAGGGAACTCATCGTAAGTTGCGGTATTACATTCAAGTTACAAGTGACTTTTTAACTAATACGAAGGAGTGTGGGTGACCTGTTTAGCACTCCGCCACCGTTTCGGCTGCCAAGCCTAGTGTTGCCGTGAGGCGAATCGAATCGAATCGAGGTGGGAAATTCTGGTAAATCGGCACTGACGAGTTGAAATTGAGTTGAAACGAAGTGACACTGCCTCGTTCGCCTCGCGATGTGGAAATGAGTTCCGGAGTGATACGGACCGGTGGTCCAGTCAATGAAAAACTAGCTATAGGGGTTCTGCATGCCGCCACTGACGATTATTTGCAAGTGACTAGTACAACGACCAGCAGATATACTAATTACCACCAACGTCCCCTTGCATTCTGGAGCAACTCACCAAGCTCGCGAAGATTCCCAGCAGCCATCAGCTCGTCAACTGCTCTGGGAGTCACAGATCCAGATATTGTGTAGTCCCGTTCGTCAGCTACCAGTAGGGATCTGCACGGGTGAATCCCGGGGTAGTGGCGCTCTCACCTGCACCAGTACCCAGAGGTATACCCACACAGCCATACCCTCGGCACGGATATGGGTTTATCCGAGTCATGGGTGACTCGTAAGAGGGAAAAGCGCCGCAGGTACAAACCCATCGTGGGTATACCCCGCGGGTACAACGACATATGGCAGGATACAGAAAAAAATACTATGAACTGTATACTTAAGATAACTGAATTCTATCCCACCCATCCAACTAGTATGAACATGATTGACCCTCCACGCGGATCGTATTCCGTACCATTCGACTCGGCAGCGTCACAAGTTGTCAGCTCCCTTGACATTGTGGATCACCAATTGAGAAATTAGTCACTTAATCCACGAAGTCAAGGAAGCTGACAAGGCTGACTCCTTGGAGGGGGTAGGTACCAGGTTGATATTCCAGACGGCCAGTGGTCAACGAGATGGAGATAAAATAGCCAGCCAACTTCTGGCCAGCTCTCCTGCTTCAAGATCGGTGCTCCGCGTGGATATCGATAGTGTTCTGGTGAAGGTCGAGGTCGAGGAATGTTGCAGGTTGTCAGCTCCCATGATTTCATGGACGATTGTGATCACCTCACTTGGTCTATAAAATCAAGGGAGCTGACAGTATCAACTGAGGGAGTAAGTAGGATACAATACATAGAGTGACTGCGCAATGCTTGATCACGTTGTTCCAAACATTCAGTTAGATGTGTTTGACAGGACAGGAATGAATTGATTGTACAGATCTTTGGAATCGCATTGTCCAAGTTGACTGCATAAGTGAGCAATGGGGAAGACGGGCATTCCCATCGAGAGCGCCGACACACTATCATCATCACATACTCACCTTCCCCGTAATACACCTCGACTCAACCACACCACACACCTACCCACCCTCCGCAAACGCCTTGAACCAATCCCTCGTAGCCTCCCAAGAAACCCTCGCAGCTTCGACTCCCTCAATCGAGTGCGTCTCTCCTGGAAAGAATGACATCTCCACTATCCAGTCCTTGCTTTCCTTCCCATTCCCCTCCGTCCCATTCCCGTCCTTCCCGTTCCCAATTCCTAGTCGAAGCCCCGCTCGCCCACGCGTTTTCCTCCCTTAGTCGTATAATAAACCCAACTCCTTGCCCGGGACACACCCTCAAATCGTCCTCGCCTATAAATATTAGCACTGGCGCTGTTACGTTGTGGACGTGAGCGATTGGGGATGCGGTATAGAGGGTGTGGTTGTGGGGAACATTATGGTTGGGGTTGTGAGAGGGGGCGTTGTATGGGATGCTGTGAGCGTTGTTTGAGAGGGTGCGGGCGTGGGTGACATGAGGGAGTTGGGCGTGGGTGTTTCGCCGGCTGAGATAACGGGGTTACAGAGTGATGCTGCATTGAAGAGAGTTAGGTGTTGGCCTACGACTGTATGCGCGCGAGAAAAGTGAGCGTCATCGTCATCATTAAACGTGAATAGGGAACCGTCAGAGGCATGTTTTTGTGTGGAGAAAAACGCAAACAGGGAATGCAAAGAATGCAAAGGAGACTCACGATGAGCAGCAATGAACCCGCCATGACTCCCGCACATCACAACTTGCCTTCCCTCCTCCGAAACACCCTGCCTAACAAGCTCCTCAACGCTCGCTACGACATCTTCAACGTCTATGCTCCTGCAGTGCCCGAGGAGCTTTTAGATGTGGGTTTGGCTGACTGGAGAATGGTATAGACGCGGTCTGCGAAATGTAAGAAAGGGCTCGAAGGCATGTTGTATTCGGTGTAGAGCCCTGGAAAGTCATTTGAGGGGGTAGGCTCTGTGACTGTATCTACGAGGACGTCGTTAGTGCCTGTAAGAAGATCGCGGGATTCAGGATGCGTGTCCGCCGCCTGTGGGGTTTGAGAACTAGAAGAGATTGATGGGAGTGTGATTGGCGTCGTATAAGACGCGAGGGGAGCGGCAAGATCGATTTGGGGGTGAGCCTTGACGCGTGACGCGGTGCATGGGAGTTTAGAGCCGAGCGAGCCTTCGAGGGTGGGGAGAGTGAGATGCTCATGGGACGGTTGAAGCATCCTTTCATGACTCTGAGGAGACGACCGTCTTTGGTGTGTTCGTGTTCGCTTGCGAAGATGGTGTCTTCTGTTGTGAAGATGGCTTGGGAAAGTAGGATGGGTGTTTAGGTTGGCTGGGCTAGTGAGAGTGCGAAAAGGGACAGGTCTTGTTCAGTTGCCCTTGTGAACGTGGGGGATCTAGTCAAGCGGAATATATAGAAAGATAGTAGGACGTTTCTTCGGGCGGGATGGTTCGCCAAAGTGGGGTGTATGTGTCTGAATTTGTTGTAAGGGTCATCAACGGTGTTAAGAGACTCCTCACTGTGCTCACCATCTGTGAGGAAAGCTTGGTGGTAGTTTGTGACTTCTAAGGAAGCTTCTAATTGGGAGCCAGCCCAAATCTCGACGAAACGTTTGGTATTAACTACCTCTCGGAGGATTGCCTGATGGGACTTGGAAGGACATGTTGCGAAGGCCTTTACTTCTGAGGAGTCAAATGGGTTGTTGTATGATTGTCGAGGGCGAATGTCTTTGTGAGAGATATTTCGGTCATGATCCTGAACGGAATAACATTGTGACGCAGGCAACTGGGTGGGGCGTCTAACTACCATATATCGGAAAGGAACCCAGATTACCTGCCCACCCTAAGACCCACTACCACCACTGCCGTAGCGGGAATCTGATCCACATTCTTGACTGTTCATCCCTCACGAGGCTGCTAGTTTGGAAAACATGGCGAACCATGATCTGAAGTACGATCGCATTAAGTCGGTGCCCGCACGCAGTATCTGCTTTACTGAACTTATCGTGTAGGGTGGAGGACTCGCCAGATGATTTAACACCCTTTATCACTCGAACAACTCTGGACCACGTTGGCGGAGGTGCATTTGGGGATGTCTGGAAATGCGACTACAATGCAGATGGTATTTCAACCTTCGTCAGTCCATGTGTTAGACTCGTTTACCATGCATTGGCTTACGCCGACCAATCGGTCGACACATAAGGTTGCGGTCAAGGCCTTCAGGTGTCCAGAGCATTGTGATTTGAAGAAAATAAACAGGGTAAGTGATACGCGAGGACCACATGTGTATATTAACACATGCTACTTTGCTATGTGGATCATCTAGAAAATCCGCCGAGAAATTGGCATTTTGAAGGCTCTACGCCATAACAACATCGTACCGTTGTTGGGTACAACAACAGGATTTGGACGGTGGCCAGAGTTACGCTGCTTAGTAACTCCGTGGATTCCCAACGGCACCTTGAATACCTACCTGGCATCTAATCCCAATCTAATAATGCTCGCCCGTTCGCGTATGGTGAGTAGAATTTTCATCACATCCTTTCATTTATAAAGACTCACTCAAAGTCGGAAGCTAGAGGATGTTAGCGCTGGACTGCGTTACCGTTAGTTTCATTCATTTTCTCAAGATGTTTTGGTAACCTACCTTTGGTGCAGTGCACTCATTGCATATCGTGCACGGGGATATAACAGGGGTGAATCCGGAGCTGCTCATGAGGCATTCTTGACAACTAATGGACCTATAGGCGAATATACTGATTGACGAAGGAGGCCATGCGAGGCTAATCGATTTTGGTCTTTCCACCCTTGTCCGACCCCTTCTCGGCCGGTCGTACTTGGCTGCGACATCGATACACCCAGGTGCAATCCGCTATGCAGCACCAGAGCTTTTTTTATCAGATGATGTTTGCGATCTGCCTTTGGAAAAAACTGATCTCTACTCTTTTGGCTGTGTAATGTTTCAAGTGAGTTGGTTATTTTGGCTACAAAATGTTCGCCTGAGGACTCATTGAGCAGATTCTCTCGGGTCGGTACCCTTGGTCTGAGGTCAAGTCTGAAAAGCCGGAATTGCGTATCATTGTTTTGATTTCCCAAGGTTGTAGCCCGGAACGCCCCAATGGCCATCCTGCAATAATGGACTCGGATTGGGCCATCATTCAAAATTGTCTGCAATCCAACCCGAACTTCGACCTTCAGCAGCTGAAGTATACGACTTTGTCATGCATAGGGTTTCCCCATCTGGTCAGCCTGCAATGACATGCATAAGTGCTTTGTTGACCATTCACTTACCTGAGCTTCAAGATTCTTCTAGCCCATCTGACGATCCTCCCGATAATGTGCAGGATGGCTTCCATGGAGCTTCCCAGTACGATGATTCTGATGACTCAGACACAACAGAACGACCGCCCAACAGTCCACCACCTCACCCTGGCCACGAGTTGACGAATGTAATCATAGAGCCTGGCAGCCCCGGTCCAGTAACAGTGTTCGGCACTGATTCTCGTAAGTCGTATCCATGTCAAACAAGCGTCGAGACGGGTATGATTCATCGCTGGTAGGAGTAGTTCAATCAACCGGCTTCTCGGGACTTGAACAGAGACAATCAATACAACCGTTACCACCATCTCCTCCTCCATCTCCTCCAAATGTGACATCGAGCAACCGTGAAGTACGTGTCCTACTCTGCAGTGATCATAAACCTGCGCTAACATCGCTCAGTCTCATTTACCTTCCACCGTGGATTCTTCAAAGATAAGGAAGAAAATCGGCCGCTTTCGAATCCTCATTATAGGAAGAGCTAACGCAGGGAAAACTACCATTCTCCAGAGGGTTTGCAACACACGGGACAACCCAGAAATATATAACAGCGCTAGGGAAAAGGTGCGCATCATGATGCTAGTAGGAGGCTGGTGGTAATGACTGACTAATTGACATCAGATCGATCCTGCAGTTTTGACGCCATCCAGAGAGGTATTGAAGGTGTACCCTTAGTCGACGACATGAACTGACGTGCACTCAGCGCGGATTGCACGACATCGAGAATGAAATGGTGTTTCGACACAACCCAGGATTCGTCTTTCACGATTCACGCGGTTTTGAGGCGGGCGGGGAATCCGAATTCAACATGGTGAAGGCATTCATCGCAGACCGTTCGAAGGAAAGAGATATAAAGAAGCGACTCCATGTCATATGGTAATTGGTCAAGCTAGAGAAATGCGCCGACTCACTTCTTTGGCACAGGTATTGCATCCCAATGGATGAAGAGAGCAGATCTTTCACCCAAGTTGAACACAAATTTTTCTCCCAGTGCGACACTGGAAGTGGTAAGTGTTCGCTTCCTACCATTCTTGATGTTCGACTGATGCACAGAACCACGATTCCTTAGTTCCTGTGATGGTTTTGTTCACCAAGTTTGATGCCTTCTACGATATTGAATTCACACAACTGAGAAGGAAAGGAACGCCATGGAAAGATGCTGAACAACAGGCCCCGAAACTCGCCGAGGTGTCGTTTGCGAATGGGCCGTACTTGAAGTTTCTTAAGGATGTCCGATGGCCTCCAAAATGTCATATATGCCTCTCTAGTAAGCCGGTTGATTGTTCTATTGTGATACATGGTGACCATTGATCCATTAGATATGCACTTTGTTGATGCAGATTGCAGGCCGCTCATAGAACGCACGGCTGAAACTCTGGATAATGAAGTGCTGATGCAAATGTTCATCTCAACCCAACAGATCAACTTGGAGTTCTGCATGAAAAATGCAGTTGAGCAGTAACTATCCATGGACTTGTTTGCCTGCTACGAGCATTCATGACTGATATTGTCCAGAACACTCGCGGAACTTGTTGACTCTACTGAGACAATCTCAGATGAGGGTCATGAGAAAGCAATAGGGAAGTTGGGTGCCTGGTTTCCACATCTTTCGGCGAGATAAATACACCTTCCCGCTTGAACTATGCTGACTGAAGTCATTGCCCACTTTTCACAGATTGTGAGTGTGTTGATCCTGCTTCGAGCTCGAGCCATGCTGATGGAAGTCATTGCCTACTGGTCGCAGTATGTAAGTGTGTTGATCCTCCTTCGAGCTCGAGCCATGCTGATCGACGTCATTGCCCACTGTTCGCAGAACGTCAGTCTGTTGATCCTCCTTCGAGCTCGAGCCATGCTGATCAAAGTCATTGCCCACTGTTCGCAGGACGTGAGTGTGTTAATCCTCCTTCGAGCTCGAGCCATGCTGATCCAAGTCATTTTTCACTGGTCGCAGTATGTGAGTGTGTTGAACCTCCCTCGAGCTCGAGCCATGCTGATCGACGTCATTGCCCACTGTTCGCAGAACGTGAGTGTGTTGATCCTCCTTCGAGCTCGAGCCATGCTGATGGAAGACATTGCCTACTGGTCGCAGTATGTGAGTGTGTTGATCCTCCTTCGAGATCGAGCCATGCTGATCGAAGCCATTGCCCACTCTTCACAGGACGTGAGTGTGTTGATCCTCCTTCGAGCTCGAGCTATGCTGATGGAAGTCATTGCCCACTGTTTGCAGTTGGTGAGTGTGTTGATCCTCCTTCGAGCTCGAGCCATGTTGATGGAAGTTATGGCCCACTGTTTGCAGTTGGTGAGTGTGTTGATCCTCCTTCGCGCTTGTGCCATGCTGATCCAAGTCATTGCCCACTGTTCGCAGGACGTGAGTGTGTTGATCCTCCTTCGAGCTCGAGCCATGCTGATCGAAGTCGTTGCCCACTGTTTGCAGTTGGTGAGTGTGTTGATCCTCCTTGCTTGGGCCATGCTGATCCAAGTCATTGCCCACTGTTCGCAGGACGTGAGTGTGTTGATCCTCCTTCGAACTTCAGCCATGCTGATCGAAGTCGTTGCCCACTGTTTGCAGTTGGTGAGTGTGTTGATCCTCCTTCGAGCGCGAGCCATGCTGATCGAAGTCATTGCCCACTCTTCACAGGACGTGAGTGTGTTGATCCTCCTTCGAGCTCGAGCCATGCTGATCCAAGTCATCGCCCGCTGTTCGTAGGACGTGAGTGTATTGATCCTCAGCAGAAGTGCACGATTTTCAACTTTCCGTCGTGATTTCACCAGCTTCCCAGCAATAAATGTGCAGAAATGGCGTCTAGAATCCGCTCTGTGGTATGTTCAATTGGTCAGACTACACACAATTCTCATGTTGCAAATATGCCAGACCTTTGACTCATCGCCATTGGAGAACATGGTTCAGCTCAGTTCTGGTGAATTTTCTGGCCACGTTGCAACGAACCTGCTTATTATCGATCATTTAGCTGTTCTCATCATTTTTGAGCACTCTTTCTACATTTACGACCAGCAGCGCCATCTCCCGGACAGGCGGAAGTCTGTTCTTTCTTTTGATGTCGCTCTCGAGCAGTACATGGCGTCTCCGCATGCAGCTGCTGTGAAAGAAGCTGTGAGTGCTGCCGTCAACGCATATGAAGAAGCTGTGGGTGCTGCCAGAAATTCGTCTACTTGGCAGGCGAAGTTGCCGTTTAAACGCTTCCAAAGGAAGGCAAAGCAATATTTTGAACGCCCTTGGCAGAAGGAAAAAGAATCTTTGCGCTCTCAGGTGAAGGCAGAGTTAATCGAAACCGTTCTTCAAATTACTTTAAAGCATCGCCTGTGTACGTTTAACTGTCATGCTATGGCCACAATCCCGCTGATCTGTTCGTGTTCAGCAATGCAATACAACATCCATGATGTTCCGGTTTGGAGTGGAGCTGAGGTGTCGCGGCGGTGAATGCGGGGCTTATGGGTGGCCTGTTGAGGTCGTCTCGGGGGGTGGTACTGTATGAAATGGCTGTATGATCGCGCAATATGGCACTTTTCTGGTATGGCGTATAACGTGTTTGAAGCATGTCGGACACCCTCAGCCGAGACAGTGGCGAGACCTGCTGGGCTAGATGCACCCCCCAAGTATCCGTGGTCCGATTTCATGCGCATGATGGTTGGGAATGTTCTGCTCCACAGCGTTTCTCAACTTCCGTTCAATTTAAAAAAAAGAAATCCCATTTATTGTCAGATCAGAGTTACACTCTATGTAGATACGTGGAACGTTCTTGACAATGTCGTTGACGGCTGACGCATAGCATCTCTGAAAAGATCGTTGGTGGATACCAGCCTTAGAACTCGACGAACTTCAAGCAACGGACGCACCTTGAAAATTTAATTTTCGTTTCTTTGAGGGACAGCGTGCAGTTTACCATGGCTCTGGGGTGGATGTACTAATCTCTCCAACGTCAGGCGTTTGCGCTTTGTGCACCCCAGGGCCTACCGTTAGAACTCCATCATTCTCGCTTGCACGACATGATGAGCTCATCAATTGCGTGCATCGTAGTCTGGAGTCTACATGCATCTTTTCGAGGGGCTGAGAGACGATGACATCGTGGAACAAAGGAGAAACCAACTTACAGGATGTCTGTATGAAGTCTATGGAGAAAATTGCAGCTGGATGACACCTATATTATGTTCTCCAGTGGGACCTGATTATCGCTATGGCCATTATATGCGTGTCCTATAAACATACGAGCGCGTCGAAAGGGGACTATAAGGAAATACTTGCCTGTCTAATTAGTCGAAACGACTGAATCCTGTCTCTGTGAGCTTGCTACGACCAACGGCAATGAAGTCCATCGCTAAGTGTCAAGATTCCGGCGTGCAGTATAAAACACCGACGAAACTGTCGATCCTTCATCAGGTTCGGGTCATGGTGGCACATGGAGTTAAAGAGCTGTTGGCGGTCCACGTGTTGATTCGCAGTCGTGCTACGCCGGGATATCCCCCGCTGTACTTCGCAAAGCGAGGCATTGATTGTGACCGCATTCATAAGCTGGACATGGAGTCGGACGTAGAGGGACAAACAATTCTGTCTTACGAAGTAAATACGGGAACATGACGGGGAGACGTAGCTGTTCACACTATCCTCAATGATCCTCACAATCCTCACCTTTCTTCCTCTGCTGCCCCTTCGACGCATCATGCTACAACGGCTGAAGCAGCGGGTAAACGATATACTACACCACCTGGCATGTCCATGTTCCCAGCCATAAGCGATGACACGTGAGATGAGTGCAACGATGTCGAAGATTCCTGTTGTTGGGCTGATAAGGACGGCTTGTTGGCTGAGAGGCACGGAGGAGCCTATATTTGCTAGCTGTCTATGAAGGTGGATTTGTTCCACGCGGGCCTGGGCCACTTGTAGTGAGAGTCTGTGGGTAGATGCTGGCAGGGCGGAGGTGGGGGCAGCCCGGAAGTTGTACCCTCCCGAGGATGCGGAGGCGTATGCGGACTAGTCGTTGGTGCCGTGGGTAGGTCAGGAGAACTAAGGTACGAATAGATCGCATATAAAGAGGGGGCTGGGTTGATGATGTGAAAGGCTTGGGACCGGGGTTGGTGTGGGTGTAGCCCACGCCGGATGGCCTCTAGTAGTCGCTTGCGTTGGAGTTCGGTTAGGGTTACAATTGATGATTGAACTTGTGTGAGGGCTATGGGACGGTGCAGATGATAAGTATGATGATCGATTGGGAGGAGCAGCGGTATTCCACATATGATGAAGTGTGAGTGGTTAGTAGGGATGGACCCTCCCATGTATGCGGAGGTGTATGTGGACTGTTGGTGCCATGGACAGGCTCATTCATCAGAGAACCTGGGGTACTATTGGTTCGCGTATCAAGCGGGGGACGTAAAGATGACCCGAGGGGAAGTTCGGGACTTGGGTTGGGTGTGAAAGTGAGTGTGGATATGGATGTGTGCCGATACAAGGTAGTGTGCCGGAGTTTTTATAGGGATATCGATGTTGATGGTTAGTTATGTTGCATAAGGCGGAAGGAGCTGAGCAGTTAGGTGCCCCATGATGGAGTGTGTGACAGATCTGAGAAGCTAAGGCTTTCATATGCGACCCCGCCCCCGCCTCTCCATATGGCACAAGTGGGAATCAGACCAGATACAAGTCAATTGTAAATTCAAGAATGCCAGACTTACAAAACACCTAGTAGTTCTATCTTTCACCATTGGCATCACTTGTCCGACAGTCTGTTAGACCCAGTTTTGTTGTAGGACGAAACCCATCTCTGAGATTTGAGACCTGCCTCTCCTCGGAAGCCAGAACGTTGGTCGGCCACGGCCGAACTTGAAGTACAGTGTATGCGTCACTGGTGAGTGATTCTTTGTGCGAACGCGACGGTACTGATGCCCTCCCACAGTGATCTCTGATGATGACACACCTGTCACCATCACCGTGCGAGCAAAGCGCACTATCATTCCCATCATCTCGCCTTACCGACTCTAACAACAGCGCAACACCAGAACTCAGTAGCCATAAAAATATTCAACAGACTACGGCTATCAACAACTCACTCGGCACGAACTCGAGAAATGCTGGCAAGCGCAATTCGGCGGATGCAGACTGGACTCCTTCCTTGACAGAAGACTTAATGGTGTTGTCCAGTGAAGGAGACAAAGCCACAGGCCACAAAGGTATTTTACAGCCTCTGCATTTGTATACGTATACTTACTCTTTCAATTCTATAGGCAAACACCTTCGTCGGGTTCATGATCCATCATTTATGGATGACGCAGGTATGTATTTTTATTCACTGGTACTATAACTTAACCTCCCCACCAACCGACAGAAGAGACTCCAAGTACTCGCAACGCAACACCTGCAGCACGGATTTTAACTTGTAAGCCCTGGCCCTGGCCCGAGCCCTCTAAAGCCAGGCCCGATGCATCACTAGATCCACGCGTTCCAGGGTCGTCAATCCCCTATTATACTCTTGAATCCAAGTATGAACTTCTCCGCTCACTGGTGAGGCGAGGTCGGAAGCGACCACGAATTAGGTGGCCCTACGAGTGAGTTCCTGGCTTTCTGATATGAGATGAAGTGTGCATCACAAGCGTTAAGCGGACGATGTAGGACATGAAGCGCTGAAGCACTGCATGGCTAAGGAAGAAGTATCAATATCCTTTCGCTCAAGTATAAATAACGGTACGTATGATATCTCGTACACATCGCGAACCCGTACGGCGAGCACGACACTTGCTGTGATTGGTACCACGATGGGAGCCGCAGGTCCCGCCAGGGCGGCCATGATACCCGCGATAGTGCCCACCATGGAGAACCCAATAGCACTGTGAACATTCAATGAGATGAAAATTAATCTGTCATATAAAAGACCGGCCTACATGGTCTTGGTAGGATCAGCTGTGGGTCCAACTTCTAGCGTATCGACCATTTTCACTATCAATTCCCTGAACTCTTGGCTGTGCAAGAACTGTGCACAAATCTGTTAGGGAGGATGCGACGACGACAAAGATGGCCATTACATGAGGGTCATGGAAGTTCCATACAGCAACGATGTCAGTGTGAAGCACATGTAGACAATCCCACGTCGGTGACACTTCGTGTGTACGCTCACAGCCATAATGATCCCCATTGCCCACTGGCAATCTAGGCATTTACCGAGCAGTGATTATAAGCCTGCGCTAACACCACTCGGTCTCATTTACCTTCCCCCATGGATCCTTCAGAGATAAAGAAGAAAATTGGTCGCTTTCGAATCCTCATTATAGGAAGAGCGAACGCAGGAAAAACTACCATTCTCCAGAAGGTTTGCAACACACGGGAAGACCCAGAAATATACAACGGCGCTGGGAAGAAGGTGCGCATCACCATGCTAGTAGGAGGCTACTGACCCATCGATATCAGATTGATTCTGCAGTTTTGACGGCGTCCAGAGAGGTGGCCTACCTCCAGTAGTTGGCGACATGAACTGACACATCCTCAGCGTGGAGAGCACCATATCAAGAATGAAATGGTGTTTCGACACAACCCAGGATTCGTCTTTCACGATTCATGCGGTTTTGAGGCAGGCGGAGAATCCGAATTCAACAAGGTGAAGGCATTTATCGCGGAGCGTTCGAGGAAAACAGATATAAAGAAACGACTCCATGTCATATGGTAATTGGTCAAGCTAGAGAAATGCGCCGACTCATTTCTTTGGCATAGGTATTGCATCCCAATGGACGAAGCAGCCAGGTCTTTCACCGAAGGTGAAGCCAAATTTTTCTCCCAGTGCGACACCGGAAGCAGTAGGTTTTCACTTCCGACCATTGTTGATGTTCGACTGATGCACAGAATCACAATTCCTCAGTTCCTGTGATGGTGTTGTTCACCAAGTTTGATGCCTTATACGACGTTGAATTCGCACAGCTGAGAAAGAAAGGAACATCATGGAAAGAATCTAGGGAACTGGCCCCGAAACTCGCTGAGGATTCATTTGTGAACGGACCACAATTGAAGTTTCTTAAGGATGTCCGACGGCCTCCAGAATGTCATGTATGCCTCTCTAGTAAGCTGTTTGATGGTGAAGTTGTGGTATATGATGACCATTAATCCATTAGACATGAACTTGGATGATGCAGATTGCGGGCCACTCATGGAACGCACAGCTGGAACTCTACACAATGAAGTGCTGATGCAATTGTTCATCTCAACCCAGCAGACCAACTTGAAGCTCTGCATGAGATATGCAGTTGAGAGGTAACTATTCATAGACTCATTTGCCTGCCATGAGGGTTCATGACTAAAATTGTCCAGAACACTCGCAAAACTCGTTGACTCTGCTGAGACTACCTTAGATGAGGGTCACGAGAAAGTAATAGGGAAGTTGGGTGCCTGGTTTCCGCATCTTTCGGCGAGATGAATACACCTTCCTGCTTGAGCTATGCTGATCGAGGTCATTGCCCACTTTTCACAGGTTGTGAGTGTGTTGATCCTCCTTCGAGCTTGAGTCATACTGATTGAAGTCATTACCCACTGTTCGCAGGACGTGAGTGTGTGAATTCTCTGTCGAGCTCGAGCCATGCTGATCCTAGTCGTTGTCCACTATTCTCAGTGGGTGAGACTGTTGATCCTTCGAGCTCGAGCCATGCTGATCCAAGTCATTGTGCGCTGTTCCAGTTAGTGAGTATGTTGATTCTCCTTCGAGCTCCAGCCATGCTGATCTAAGTCATTGCCCACTGTTCGCAGTATGTGAGTGTGTTGATCCTCATTCGAGCTCGAGCCGTGCTGATCCAAGTCATTGCCCACTGTTCGCAGAATGTGAGTGTGTTGATCCTCCTTCGAGCTCCAGCCATGCTGATTCGAGTCATTGGCCACTGTTCGCAGGATGTGAGTGTGATGATCCTCCTTCGAGCACCAGCCATGCTGATTGAAGTCATTGTCCACTGTTCACAGATTGTGAGTGTGTTGATCCTCCTTCGAGCTCCAGCCACGCTGATCCAAGTCATTGCCCACTGTTCGCAGTATGTAAGTGTGTTGACCCCCCTTTGAGCTTGAGCCATGCTGATTGAAATCATTGCCCGCTGTTCGCAGGACGTGAGTGTATTTGTCCTCCTTTGAGCTCAAGCCATGCTGATCCAAGTCATTGACCACTGTTTGCAGTATGTGAGTGTGTTGATCCTCCTTCGAGCTCCAGCCATGTTGATCCAAGTCATTGGCCACTGTTCGCAGGACGTGAGTGTGTTGATCCTGCTTCAAGCTCGAGCCATGCTGATCCAAGTCATTGGCCACTGTTCGCAGTTGGTGAGTGTGTTGATCCTCCTTCGAGCCCAAGCCATGCTGATCCAAGCTATTGGCCACTGTTCGCAGGATGTAAGTGTGTTGATCCTCCTTCGAGCTCCCGCCATGCTGATTCAAATCATTGCCCACTGTTCACAGTTGGTGAGTGTGTTAATCCTCCTTCGAACTCCATCCATGCTGATCCAAGTCATTGCCTACTGTTCGCAGGACGTAAGTGTATTGATCCTCCTTTGAGCGCCAGCCATGCTGATCCAAGTCATTGCCGACTGTTCGCAGGTGGTGAGTGTGTTGATCCTCCTTCGAGCTCAAGCCATGCTGATTCAAGTCATTGCCAACTGTTCGCAGTGGGTGAGTGTGTTAATCCTCCTTCGAGCTCCAGCCATGCTGATCCAAGGCATTGCCTATTGTTTGCAGGATGTGAGTGTGATGATTTTCCCTCGAGCTCGAGCCATGCTGATCAGTCATTGCCCACTGTTCGCAGGATGTGAGTCTGTTGATCCTCCTCCGAGCTCAAGCCATGCTGATCCAAGTCATTGCCTACTGTTCGCAGAACGTGAGTGTATCGATCCTCCTTCGAGTTCGAGCCATGCTCTGATCCAAGTCATTGCCCACTGTTCGCAGGTTGTGAGTGTGTTGATTCTGCTTCAGGCTTGAGCTATGCTGATCCAAGTCATTGCCACTTTGCAGTGGGTGAGAGTGTTGATGCTCCTTCGAGCTCGAGCCATGCTGATCCAAGTTATTGCCCACTTCGCAGGTGGTGAGTGTGTTGATCCTCCTTCGATCTCAAGCCATGCTGATCCAAGTCATTGCCCACTGTTCGCAGTATGTGAGTGTGTTGATCCTCCTTCGAGCTCGAGCCATGCTGATCCAACTCATTGCCCACTGTTCGCAGAACGTGAGTGTTTTAATCCTCGAGCCTTGTTTACCGATGACACTGTTGATCCATCGATAGGAAGTGAGTTTGTTAATCCTCCTTTGACCATGCTGACCAAAGATGTCACTCGTTGATAGAAAGTGAGTGTATTGATCCTTAGCAGCGGTGGACGATTTTCAACTTTCCGCCGTGATTTACCAGCTTTCCAGCAATAAATGTGCAGAGATGGCGCCTAGAATACATTCTGTGGTATGTTCAATTGATCACAAACTATCCACGCAATTCTCATGCTGCGAATGTGCTAGGCCTTTCGCTCATCACCATTCAAGGACATGGCTCAGCTCATTGCTGGTGAATTTTCAGGCCACGTTACAATGAACCCGCTTATTATCGATCATTTAGCTGTTGTCATCATTTTTGAACACTCCTTCTACATTTTTGACCAGAGGCGCCGTCTTCCGGGAAAGCAGAAGTTTGTTCCCTCTTTTGATGTTGCTCTTGAGCAGTATGTGGCGTCTCCGCAGGCAGCTGCCGTCAAAACAGCTGTGAGCGCCGCCTCCCGTGCATACGAAGAAGATACGAGCGCTGCCTCCCGTGCATATGAAGAAGCTGCGAGCGCTGCCGGAAACTCGTCTACTTGGATGGCGAAGTTGCGCTTTGAACGCTTCCAGAGGAAGGCAAAGAAATCTTTTGAACATTCTCAGGAGAAGGCGAAAAAATCTTTCGAATGCTCTAAGGAGTCTCAGGAGGAGGAAAAAGAATATTTGCGATCGAAGGCGAAGGCGGAGTTCATCGACACTGTTCTTCAAATTACTTTACAGCATCGCCTACGTATGTTTAACTGTCGTGCTATGGCAGCAATCCCGCTGATCTGTTTGTCTTCAGCAAGAACTTGATGCTAGGCAATGCAACAGAACATCCATGATGTTCCGGTTTGGAGTGGTGCCGAGGTGTCGCAGCGGTGGATCCAGGGTTTTAGAATGGTCTGTCGAGGTAGTTTAGTGGTGGAACTGCACGAAATGGTTGTATGATCACGCAACGTGGCACTTTTTCTGGTATGGCGTTATAACGTGTTCGAAGCATGTCGGTCACCCTCAGCCAAGACAATGGCAAGACCTACTGGGCTAGATGTACCTCCCAAGTACTCGTAGTTCAATTTCATCGGCGTGAAGGTTGGGTATATTCTGCTCCACACCATGTCTCAACTTCCGTTAATTTCTTAAAAGAAGAAATCACATTTATTGTCATGTCAGAGTTACACTCTACGTAGACACATGGAACGTCCTCGAGGACGTCAGCGACTCCAGCTGGTGGCTGGTGGATAAGACCTCTGAAAAGACTGTTGGCGGATACTAGCCTTAGAACTCGATGGACTTCAAGCAGCGGACACACCTTGAAAATTTTCAGCTTTTGTTCTTTGAGGGGCAGCGTGTGGGTTACCATCGCTCTCGGTTATGGGGTGGATGTACTAATATCTCCAACGCAAAGCGTTTGCGCTCTGTGCACCCCAGGGCCCACGGTTGAAACCCCATCATTCTCGTTTTCACCAAACGATGAATTCATCGACCACGCGCATCATACTCTGGTGTCTGAATGAATCTTTTCGAGGGATTGAGAGACGACACCAGCGTGAAAAAAAGGAGAAACCAACTTACATGATGACTGTATCAGGTCCGTGGAGAAATTTGCAGCGCTGGATGTCACCTATGCTATGTTCTCCAGTGGGACTTATTATCGCTATGGCCATTTCATGCGTGTCCTAAAACATACGAGCACGTCAAAAGAGGACTATGAGGAGGCATTTACACGTCTGATTGGTCGAACGACTGAATCCTGTGTCTGTGAGCTTGCAGCGGCCGATGCCAATGGCGTCTATCGCTAAGTGTCAGGATCCCGGCGTGCAGTCCAAGACATTGAATAAACTGTCGATCCTTCATCGGGTTCGAGTCATGTTGGCACAGAGAATCGAAGAGTTATTGGCAGTCAGCGTATCGATTTGCAGTCGCGCCACGCTGGGATATCCCTCGCTGAACTTCGCGGAAGGGAGGCATTGATTGTGACCGCATCCATATGCCGGATATGGAGCCGGACGTAGAGGGACAGATAATTCTGTCTTACGAAGTCAACACGGGAGCATGGTGGGGAGAGATAGCTGTTCACACCATCCGAAACAATGCTCCCAATCCTCTTTCTTCCTCTGCTGTCTCTTCGGCGCATCATGCTATGGCTGAAGCTGCGGGTAAACGATATGCCACTCCGCCTGGCATGTCCATATGCCCAGCCATAGGCGATGACACGTGAGATGAGTGTAACGATGTCGAAGATTGCTGTTGTCGGGCTCATAAAGACGGGTTGTTGGCTGAGAAGCACAGAGAAGCCCATATTTGCTAGTTGTCGCCATGCAGGTGGGTTCGTTCCACGCGGACGCGGGCGTTGGCATGGGCCATTCGTGGTGAGAGCCCGTGGGTGGATGCGGGCAGGGCGGAGGTGGGCAGCCCGGAAGTTGTACCCTCCCGTGGATGCGGAAGCGTATGCGGACTAGTCTTTGCTACCGTGGGCAGGTTAGAAGAGCTAAGGTACGAATAGATCGCGTATCAAGAGGGGGCTGGATTGATGATATGAAGGGCTTGGGACTGGGGTTGGTGTGGCCCACGCCGGATGGCCTCTAGTAGTCGCTTGTGCTGGAGCTTGGTTAGAGTTGCGATTGATGGTCGAGTTCGTGTGAGGGTTATGGGACGGTGCAGATGACAAGTATGATGATGGATTAGGAGGAGTAGCAGCGGTATTCCACATGTGATGGAGTGTGAGTGGTTAGTGGGGATGGACCCTCTCGTGTATGCGGAGGCGTATGTGGACTGGTTATGCCATGGACAGGCTCGTTCGTCAAAGAACCTGGGGTACCATTGGTTTGTGTATCAAGAGGGGGACAGATCTAGAGAGGTGCCGAGGTGACAGATTTGAGAAGCCAAGGCATGGCACAAGTGGAAATCAAACCAGATACAAGTCAAGTAAATTCAATGACGCCAGAGTTACAAAACACCTAGTAGTTCCATCTTTCACCGGCACCCTTGTTTCCGACGGTCTGTAATTAGACCCAGTTCTGTTGTAGGACGAAACCCATCTCCGAGTGAGACCTGCCTCTCCCCGGAAGCCGGAACGTTGGTCGGCCACGCCCGAAGGTCAGCGTCGTGCACAACAGACACAAACAACAAGCGGGCATAGTAGTGCAGAGTACTAAGTATCTAGTATCTAGTTGTACCCGAAGTCCTTCTAGAGATATTCACGCATGTTGAAATCTTATATCCATTGTCACCTGCCGAGATTTTATGTGCTCGAAAATACCTCGCTGCATTCAATGCTATATCATCACGACTAATGGTCAGTGCGGACTCGTTATACCCTAATTCATTTATTTCGTTCATTGGCTCACGGAGCATCTAAACGCAGATCTTCTAGTCCTCTGTCGAGCCATTATCTGAACATGAGGTCCATCAATTTTTGCGTCACGCTGGCCGTGTGCGCTCATTGCAAATGTTGTCCGATGACCCTCTCCACCTTCTGTCAGTCCTCCCCATCGAGACATGCATGTTCCCAAAACTGCTGTCGTTATCAGCAAGTCAAGATACAACCAGATACTTGCATCTCTTCCTGTCCCCCATACTGCGTTGTTGTGTCCTACCGGTCAATCATTCGGACCCGAAAGTTGTTGTGACCCGTTGTGCTGCTTTAGAAGAATCACCCCTGGACCCTTATCTCAGCTCAACAGCCTATGAAACCACCCTGCTGTCTGAAACAATCATTTCGTGCAAGCGGCTTGTAACTCTGTCCTATCCGCCGTTCGACTGGGCGGTGTGGAAGCACCTCTCCAATATTCCTACCCTTCTCAAAATCACGAGTACTTGGGACGTTGAGAGTAGAGTCCCCTCCCCACCGAACTCCGCTAAGCTCAATTTCGCACCTTTCCTCAACCTCTCGGCTCTTTCTTCCAGGACAAATACGGCCGCATACATCACAACAGCCATACAGCACTCAGAGTTCCCTTTTTGGAAAAAAATTGTGATTCTTGTCGACAACTTGCCTTGGATAGATGCTGAGCGGCTCTTTCGTGATGCAAAGCATGCCAGACCCTTGAACACATTGGCGTGTTCGGCCAAAGTCCACACTTCCAGGACTCATCGAACAACTCTCTGACAGTGGTTACACAATTGCTTTGTTTCTCAATGAATTTTGTGTTGCACGTGACGCTCTATATCACTGATTGAGGTCAAAATACACGCGTGCCGTTGAGAATGGCTTGCCTCACTGGCAGGTCTCTACACATATATCTCCACGTGGTGTTGTGCACCTTCGACGGCACGTAAATCGTGAAAATCAATGGTGTGTAAAAGGATCAACTGTTAGCTACAAGTTGGATTCTTTCACTGATCCGTCATCTAGATCTCCAATGTGTACATCGTGACCTGAGTTCGAGCATTCTGCTCACTGTGACGTCTGTAGCCCGATCACTTAAATTCTGCTGTCGATAGATACGCTAAAGAAGGGTCCATATCGATCAATGCTGACCCACCTGAATGGAATTTAGTCCGAGCTGATGTTGCTTCTGACCGTCAGGCAGTCTAGACTTCCCCCCTCACAATTGCACTGGTCCTCATCTGCAGTGTCTGCCTTTGCTCTACTTACGAACTTAAGGTAAGTGTGCGGATAGTCTACCAGCAATATAAAGTGGACTTTCTGACGGGCTGACTGCAGGACTGTTGCACAACTCACAAACCACACCGTAACTAAGTCTCTACGTACATTCTACCCTTCAAGCCCCTTATACTACAGCGACGGAAGAGTTCTCTATAACTGTCACTACGAACACTGCAGTCAGGTATCTGCTGGTCGTTGTCTTGCGTTGCAGCTCAGCCTGAACATCACACTCCGATGCGGGGACCCGAGGGTGGCACTAAAACCAGCATCCAGCTCTACAAACAATACTAATTTCTGCGCAGGAAGGACAAATCCTACTTCTCTCCAAGATCCTCGTGTTCGTGTGAGTAACCAGTTAAACCAGAACCCTGTGAGTGATTCCTTGTAAGTAAATTGAACCTTTAAATGACAATCCAATAATCATAACTGTCAGCTTCTCGACCACCAACAGAAATTTGAGTGGAACGAAGCCAAACACAGCAACTCTTTCTTATGTTCAACAACATGAGTTGCCACGATATGAGATCCTCCCTTAAACTATGCGAACTACTTATAAGGTGAGTCCCTTGAGACACTAACCAACCATTCCTTCTCCCGACTGATACGAGCAAACAGATCATGTAACACGTGTATGAAGGATATCAGGTCGATACCACCTATGTATGAACTGACACTTTCCTGCGCCATGCCACTCCAGTTCGATGTGTAGCTCATCACTGTCACCGCGGAGGGACCCCCGTTAGATTTTAGAAAAAGCTCACGTGTACTCGTCCGAACGCTGCGCCACCAGCATAGACGTGGCACTTCATGACGCCGATGAGGCCCGAGGTACGGATTTATACTCGTAGCACGTATGACAACACTTCACGACTTTTAGGACTCTATCTCAGGCGATCATCAAGTTGAACATGCACGTGTGGTTCTGGATGCTGTCCACGATACGATATATTCACGCCATTCTGTATCTCTGGTCTCTATTTGACACGACACTGCAATTGCGACGCTCACAGATGTATGTGGGCCTCTTTTTTCGATACGAACTAAGCTAATCGCATAATTACCTTGTAACAGGACTCGATTGTCTCATTGGAGCGGTCTATAACTCTGATAGAGTTCATGCCTGTGAATAAATGACGAATAAACTGATCTCTCACCAACTCCCGACCAACACCAACATCCAATGCGTGAGCCACAACGATTTCATTGGTCGTAGTCACCGAGCCATCCTCGTCCGACAACGCAGTCGACAGATCATGGCATATCTGCTGACGAACCATACCTTGAACAACGACAAAACCTGCCGACAAACAATTCACTTGGGGAAGCTTTATTGACAAGAGATTCACCATCAGCCACACCGTGACGTCCTAGAAAATGAGAATCGACCGATCAAAAAAACCAAGAAACGAACCATAAGTTTTCGTTGGCGTCCACGTGCAAGCACGACGGAATCGCACTTCAGGATATCTGTGCAGAACATGGCGACAAAAAGCGAACCTTAATCACGATCTAAGACAACTGTAACCGAACGTCGCCTTCAAGTAACTTGAAAGTAACCAGCACCCGAAACACGCCCGAACGAGAACGAGTGAGCGCATCCGAATTCAGAAAGGAAATAGAGAGTCGTCTCGCGTAACAGATACGTACGTTTACACCCTCAGCCATAAATGACATAATGACAGAGTGAATAGAGAATCAATTAATCAAGCTGGCGGCAAGCAGAAATGAGACGTGGGAAAGAACCACTACATATACCCCACTCAAAATGCACCTACCGCGTGATTTCCTGTTTTGGTTACACCGACACAACGCTCGAGTTCGCCGTCCTTGACAGCGAGCTCGGCGAATGTTGTAAGTATGGAAGAATTATGCGTAATTGACATGCTACAAGTAACACATTTATCATGGATTTGTGTCCCACAAAAAGAACTAGGGAAAAAGGTGAAGGACTGGTTCACTGATAGGCTAGCCATCATTCGGGATGATATCTTAGCGCCAGTTATATAAGGTCCATTCTATCTGCGGACCCCTCGAACTTCCTCGCTTCCCGGGCCAATATCGTTGTGATGGTGTACCCGTCACCGGCGTCGCGAAAATTCGTCGAACTCATTCAGGGCGCTACATCCAAGTGGGCCAACTGGGATCCACCAAACAAGATCGCAGTATGTAAAAGACCGCTTGGCTTATATTGACTTGACAAAACACAGGTGGGCGACTATGGAGTGGTCCATAATGAAACCGGAGAATTCGATTACGAAGGGAATATATACAGCCCACATTTCCTTGAGCAGCTTCAATCATCCAATTACAAGGTCGACTTTGACCTGTCGGATCCGACACTTCGCCCACAAGAACTGCCTGAGTTGAACGACAATCTCATTGTCAGCTCGCAGGGTGTCACTATCAAAAAAACCGATGTATCTTCTGGCGTGTGGGTGTTATTGCAGTACTGCACTGCTTGCCAGCTCATACATCTGACTGTATTGCAGCGGCGTGTCTGGTACCGCCCTCAAACTAGATATGCAGTTCCACAGTAACAAACGAGCAGCTGTGCTGGTCATGCACAAGCCAAGATACAGCCACCTTCCGAACGACGAGCGCATCATCAGGCTGCTCGACTCCATACGTTATATCCTCAAAGGGAAGTACATCGTTACCGAAGTGGTATCTTGCGCAGCGTACATGATGTATCTGTCCGGCCAGAGTAAGTCCAGTATATGCAAATCAAACTTCTACGTTGTTCATACTTGACATAGAAGCGGAAAGCTTTTCTGTAACACTCACAACCACTGGGCCTGTTGCCCCAGCTGCTACTGCCAGAGGAGCAGTCGGTTTTGTCTGGCCTTCGCAAGCTACCCATGGTATATCCCGTCAAGGAAGCGACCCGTCTGCAGGATACGTGCCTTTATACAAGCTGAAAAAGGCTCGTTCCAAGTTCCAGCTGTGGCTCTCTGGTCACCGCGGAGATGGTGGGTTCAACAGGTGAGTTTAAATGGTCTCGTGGCTTAGCGGTGCGATATGGAAACCACCATACAGGTGGGAGGGTGCATACCTCTCCCCACGCCCGTGGCTAGGGTTTTTCTCTCGACGAGCTCCTAGTCCTCGTGCTGCTGCTCAAAAAATGAAGGTTTGTTTTCCTCTATTCTCTTGCTCTCTATATTCATTTGTTCCAAAGGAAAGACACGTCACTCCGGCACCAAAACCCCCTGGTCCCCTGCGGTGACAGTTGTCGGACCAAGCCGTGGCGCCGCCACCACCTCCGCTTACGGCGCTTGTCACTCCGACATACCCGCCACCTCCAGCTCTACCTCCAATTCCAGCTTCACCTTCACGCCTACTTTCCATCACAAATCCCGCAGCCGTACCAGTTACAAAACACGCTGGATGCTGTAGTATTTGCCGTGGGCTCAATGAACCTTTAATGATCGTACTTGAAACAGGGATATACTCACTCGTTCACCCTTGTCTACTCGCTTTCTCTTGCTCGTGCCCATGAGCATAGCGGGCGAAGTTAGGTTACAATGCATACATCTGACTTCTAGACGATGCGATCAGCGAAAGCCTATCTAGTGGGCGCTGGTCTGGCATGATTTGCACACCACTGACTCCTAAAAACGTTCACAACGTCACGGTCACCGGGACATTCCAGATTGCACTGTCTTGTACCTTTCAACAGAGCTCACGTAATCGATCCTTCTTGCGGGATGTGATGGTCATTGTGAAGTTCCGGAAGAAGGTCTGATCTTGCCTAGAGGCAGCAGTAGCATGTACTACTGTTGCCCACCATGGCTGTCGAGGCTGGCAGCTTGCTTCGTTGCTTGTGTGAGCACGAATAAAGCCTGACTATTTTTGGTTAGACGGCTGGCGAAGGCGGTTGCACGACCCAGTCTCCCCTGGTCAGGCCATAACAGAAGGATGTCAGGCCCCTGGCGTTCCTTCTATACCTGTTGCGTGACCGATCGCCTTCCCTCCTCCAAAACACCGTTTTCGTGAGCTCCTCAACGCTGCAGCCTGCTTTTGCTGCAACCATGCTTGTGAACTTATGGGAACAGTTTGCCAAAAATCTCGAGTGGACTCTGGCGGGCTGACTGCCTGTTGCGCGATCCACAAACCACACCATGACTGACTTACCACGAAGGGACGGTTGAAGTATCCTTTGACTGCGAGGAGACAACCGTCTTTGGTGTGTTCGTGTCCACTTGAAGATGATGTATTCCGTTGTGAACGTAGCTTGGGTGAACAGGATGGGTGTTTGGGTTAGCTGGGCTAGCGAGAGTGCGAAAAGGGACAGGTCTTGTTTAGTTGCCCCTGTGAACGCAGGTGATCTGGTCCAGCAGAATAGAAAGATGGCAGGACGTTTCTTCGCGCGGGATGGTTCGCCAAAGTGGAGGGTATATTGTAAGGGCCGTCATCGGGCGTCAGTGATATCTGATTTCGTTACGCTTCTTGGTCCCTTACCAAGTGGCACCCCTAAGAAGACCCCGGACCCCAACTCCAACACCGCGCCCAACGGCGCCAACGGCGCCCAAACCCATCCTCAAACCCTCTGTCTACTCCAAAACTTATTCATGTAATAATACATTATCATCTATACTTCTTTATCTCCCTGCCTTGCTACATAGTTTCAACCATAAAAATGTCAGAAGAACCGGGTCCCAGATCCCAAGACCCAAAGTCAAGGCCCAAACATGGAGCTTCAACTTTTCGACCACCTAATAGATCTATACCAGAACTCATCAATAATCCCACAAACAACTCCCCCATAGTAAATGAAGACATAACAAGAGCAGAACTTGAGAAGAGATTTTTCATCACCCCAGCAGCCGGAATAACAATTGAATCCCTTGTCACCACCCTACTCAACTTCACAGTCCAGGCACAATCCCTTTCACCAATGAGTGTCGACATCATATGAGCAGTAGCTATCCTACTAGTCAAAAAAGACCATGACAAGAAGACCAAACTCCTTGCGGATGCACTTATTGAAAGGATAGTAGGACCTCTAACAAGGCTAGAGGAGACAGCAAACAAGCACGATGCAAAGATGGAAATCTTGACAAGGGTCACAGATGAGGTGCGTGATTCATTAGATTCGGCAACATCAAGACTTGCAGAAATGGTGGAACAATCCCAACAAGTGGCAGCAGAGGCACTTAGGGATAGACAAACCCATAAGCAGCAGCTAGATTCAACCCAAATGGGTAGCACCCAGACCTATGCTAAGGCCCTGCAGTTGAACTGTGTGAAACCTGCTTCCAGTGTGCTAGCAAAAAACTAGGCACAGACAAAGCAGATTCTCCTAGACAAATGTACTATAGGAGAAACTTCAGGTCTGACAGACCTCTCTGAAGCTGCACTTGTCAAAAGAGCCTCGCAAGCCCTAATCACACTTCATGAGAAAGGCTTTAACGTACCTGAGAACACTGACTTTACCAGTGTCCATAAACTGCACCATGGAGGAGCCCTATTTGAAGTCAATGCCGTTGAAACCAAGCTATGGATCAGCACCCTGCACAATGGGATAGCCTTTGCCCAAGAATTTGCAACACAACTATCAAGGAAAGAACATTCCAGATAATAGCGGAATATGTCCCAACAAGCTTTGAACCAGAATCCAGCTTGGCCCTGAAGGAAATGGAAAAATGCAGCAGACTCAACTCCAATGCAATAGTGAGGGCTAAATGGCTTAAACCCATCAACAGATGCAATCCAAGTCAAAGGACAGGCTTCTGTATTATTGCATGTGTGACAAGAGAAGACACCAACAAAGCCATCAAGCAAGGACTCACCATCAAAGGCAGAAAGGTCTCATCCCGCAAGCTACTCCCAGAACCAACATGCTGCCTCAAATGCCAACAACTCACCAATGCGCACATAACCTCCAACTGCCCAAGCAAGGAAGATGTATGCGGAATGTGCGCAAAGAACCACTGCACATCCAAATGCACCATCACCTCCAGTGAAACAGAACAACAATGCTGCAAGAACTGCGACCAAGCAGGACATGTGGCCTGGAGTAGAGACTGCCAAAAATACACAGAGTGCATTGCCAAGCTACTTGAATGGATAGAAGAAGCCCAATACAAGTACTTCCCGGTTGAAGATGACCCAGACTCATGGGAAGTACTTGGAGGACCCTGCCAACAGCCCCCACCTCATACCTTCACCAGATACGAGCAACCTGCAGCAAGTGGAACAGACTTTGGAACCCAGCCCAGCAGTGCAGAGTGCAACCAGTGGACCAGAGTGGACCGAGGTAAAAAAAAACACCCCAAGGTAGAGCCCCTACACAAGTCGGAACCAGAGACAACAGATGGCCCCCCGCCAACAACACCTAGACCACTGGACGTACCCCATCCCACCATTGCAGAAGGACCTCAATGGCTGGTCAGAGAACAGGAATCAAGAAGATGAAGATGACACACTCCACACACCCAATGGAAACCCATGACCAACCCCCTCAAACAATGGCAGCCCACACTCCAACCCCCCAACCCCCTGTTACCCCCCATCTTCTTCCCCTCCTAGCAACATTTTGAGTATACCTGGCAGCTACTCCCCATCACGCCCTTAATGAATAGAGATGCCCAACCCCAAAACAATGCAATTAGTGAACACCTCTGTATTTGGCAACAAAACCTTCATGGCGCACAAGCTGCACAAGAACACATGTTTCGAGAACTCGACCCAGACGACTATGACATAGCATGCATCCAGGAACCATACATAAACCCTGTCAACCTCGCCCCATGTAACTTGCACTGGGAAGCTATATACCCTTCATGCCACGGAAGAAACGGCACCCCTCCCTCACACTCAATAATTTATATCAGCAAAAAGATCTCTAAAAACAGCTGGCATATCATTCCCTTTGACCAAGCTGATGTCACAGTCATTGAACTCTCAGGCCCATTCAGCAAAATCCTATTGTATAACATCTATAATTCCCAATGTCACTCTAGAACCCTTGAAGTACCCAAAATGCACGTCAACAAACTAATGTGCGAGAATGAAGCTGCTAACATCCCCCCCACCCAACTCATCTGTCTCAGCGACTTCAATCGCCATGACCTGCTATGGGAATTGCTAACAAACATTCAGTTATTCACAGGACCGCACCTTACAGCTGCATCCATCCTCCTCAACCTGCTAACGAAGTATGGCCTATCCATGGCCCTCGAGGCAGGGAAGCCCACGCTCGAGTCCACCAACACCAAGAGCAGAACCAGACCGGACAATATGTTTTGTAGTGCAGACATGCCAATGGCGTTCATCTACTGTGACATTGAGGAGGAAAACCGCCCCGTCAATACTGATCATTTCCCCATCATTAGCATCCTAGACCTCACCATTGACCAAAACCCACCTCCACAATGATGGAACTTCCGCAAAATGGAATGACCAGCCTTCTGCAAAGCCCTCCAAGAAGAATTAGATGAAATCCCACCCCCAGGCAAAATCTAATCGCTGGACAAATTTTATGCAAGACTCTAGAAACTCTAGCAAATCCTCCTATACGTCGTTGAGAAGATGGTTCCCAGAATGTGCCCTTCTGCATTCGCCAAATGGTGGTGAACTGCAGAGCTAGACACCTGCAACAAGAACCTAAGGAAGCTAGGAAGATTGGTGAAACAAAAACTCCACACCCCAGATGATCCCATACACGAAACCTACCGCACTGCTCGCAACACCTTTGCCGAACAGATCAAAAAAGTGAAGGTTGACCACTGGAAGGAGTATCTAGAGTCCAACAATGGAAACAGCATCTGGACCGCTCACCATTATCTGGTCGATGAACCATCTGACCACTTCTGCTCCTGCATCCCAACCCTTAGAGCCTCAGCAGGTGCAGAAGGAATCGACAACAACAAAGGTAAAAGTGAACTGCTCTACCGAACATTCTTCTGCCAGCAACCAGAACAGGATCACATCCCAGATGATTTCGCATATCCAGACCCAGCATGCCCTTTCACTAACATCTCTAACAAACAGGTACTCAGAGCAATCAGTAGACTATCAGCCTACAAGGCCCCAGGACCCAATGGAATCAGCAACATGGTCTTCACCAACACAAAAGACCTTATCGCCCCCACCTGGGTCCCATATTCCGTGCCACATTCAGCCTGAAGGTATACCCCGAAGACTGGAAACACTCAACCACCATCGTTCTCAGAAAACCAGGGAGAGAGGACTACACCCTCCCTAAGTCTTATTGCCCCATCACTCTCCTTGACACGCTCGCAAAGATATTATCCTCATGGATAGCCAAAGACCTCATTTTCATTGCAGAAGAACATAACATGCTCCCCAACTCCCATTTCAGCGGCAGACCAGGCCACTCAACAGTAGACTCTCTTCATCTTCTCACTAAATTCACTATGGATTCATGGGCAAAACCTACTGACAAATATGTTTCTATGCTATTTCTAGATGTCAAGGCAGCGTTTCCAAGCGTTGTTGTTACACAACTCCTCCACAACATGCACAAGAGAGGAATCCCACCTGAATACATGGACTGGCTCAAACAATGATTAGTGCACCATACCACATCCCTCATCTTCGATGACTTCCAGTTGGACACATTCAGAGTAGACAATGGTGTGGACTAAGGATGCCTGCTATCTGTCATTGAATTCTTATTCTACAATGCCAATTTACTCGATATCACCCGCCCCCAAGAGGGAACATTAACACTGGGCTTTATAGATGACATGGTGCTAGTGGCAAGGGGCAGAAACTTCGAGGAGGCGAACGAGAAACTAAAAGAATTAATGGAAAAGCTGGGAGGAGCACTAGAGTGGAGTGAGAGGCAAAATGCTGAGTTCAAACTGGACAAAACCACATTGATTTGCGTATCATGAGCACAGGTACCAGATCCCTCAAGAAGGGCCTGCAAAATGCTGGTACCGCACATTCCCATTACCATCCAAGGACACCACATCGAACCATCAACATCACACAAGTTTCTAGGCATGATTATCGATCAAGAACTCCATTTCAGAGAACATGCCGTGTACACACTGGCGAAGGGCACCAAGTATATCCAAGCATGCGAGAGAATGATGAGACCGGCAAAGGGCATAGGAGGTAAAATGATGAGGAAGTTATATGAGGGGGTAGTCATACCAAAGATGTTATACGCTGCGGATGTGTGGTGTGCGGGTCTCACCAAGAAGGGAAGGGGAAAGAAGAATAGAGGCAGAGGGACTCGAGGTTTCACGATGAAAATAGCCAGAGTGCATTGAATGGCCACCATCCTCATCACCAGAGGAATGAGGACAACAGTGATGGACACACTGGAAGCACACGCTAACCTCCTCCCATTCCAACAGCTCCTCCGCAAACATTGCTATTGAGCCGCACTTAGAATGTCGACACTACCTACCACGCACCCACTGAATAAAGAACTACTCTCAGTGAAACACAACAGGAAGAGACACTGTGCACCACTCCACAACCTACTTGCCAAATTCAACCTCGATCCACAACATATGGAAACCATTGATGCAACAAGACACAATCTGAAATGGATGCCAGATACGACAATTGAGATCGCAAACAGCAAGGAAGAGGCAGCCATAGCAGACGCTGACGCAGAGGAAGAGGTCAGAATCTACATGGACAGATCAGCAATTGACAGAGGGGTAGGAGGAGCAGCTGTGCTCATTAGGGAAGGACAAGAGAACAGAGTACTTCACTTTCACCTAGGACCAGACATGGAGCACACCGTTTTTGAGGGAGAAATAGTAGGAATGAATCTTGGAGCAGAGCTGCTGAGGTGAGAAGGGAAAGTCAGGTCGGCGGTCATCAATGTGGACAACCAAGTGGCCATACGAGCCACTCACTCTTTCGAAACCACACCAGCACACTACCTCATGGACCGCTTCCACAAGACGCTACTTAACGTGTTATTAGTCCAAGACTCAGGCTCAATCCCAGTGAGATGGATGCCAGGGCACATAGGCATCGAGGGCAACAAGACAGCAGACATGGAGGCCAAAAAGGCGGTGTGAGGACTCACTAGCGAGATGAAGGTCCTCCCCATGACACTGTGCAAAAACTGATTCAAGCCAATCACACTCCCAATCAGTAAATGGGCCACTAAGCAAAGAACATATGCTGCACTGAAACAGGAAGCCAGGGAGATATTTGCGTTATTGCCTCATTGTTACAAGAACATCCACTTGTTGGCCCCCTTACTCTTTTCTTCCTGCTTATCTTTGCCTTCGCACATGCAGACACTTTATGCCAAGCTGCCCTATTCCATTTACTTGTTTTCGCTTGCTTCCTATTCTGGGTGATCGTCTTGTCACCAGTCATCTATTCTTGGTATGGTTATCTCTGACTCACGCATGACTCATGTACTATACTTATCCCATCACCAATCCAGACATGCTTATCTCTGACTCCACTTGCCCTTTGCCCTTGATCCGGAGACGTCTCCTTTTGGACGTACCCTTTACCTTGACGTCTCTTTCTGGACTTGCCCTTCACCCTTATGATTTGTACTCAGCTTAAACCTTGTTCTGATTCCCTATAACTAGTCAATGTACTTACAGATGTAGCTTCCCTAACTTTCATCTACTCAGTATTCAAATGTTCACAAGAACTCTCAAGAACTCTTCATTCTTAAAGTCTCTTAGCGTCTTTCTTAGTGACTAGCCATCACTAAGTCTATAAAGTGTTGTACTTCTGCCACCAGAGGAGTAACCTCTGCCCACACAAGTGATCATCTAGTCCTTGAGGCTAGAACAACATTCTGTACAAGCGACATCGCATTTCGCGACCTTGTATAGATGAGACTATCTGAGTACGTAACACTCATCACAACATGCTGAAGAAGATCAACAGCAGTGCACCTTCGAACAAGTTCCAAAAACTCATATCAGACCTCCCACACCAACATGCCAGTCTACTTGTGCAACTGAGAACGGGCCACACCCCCCTCAACAAACAACTTGCAAAGATCAAAGCAGTAGAATCACCAACATGCCAAGCATGCAAGCAGAGAGAGGAGATGGTCCATCATTACATCCTAATATGCGAAGAATACCGCACATAAAGAGATGCACTCCACATAAGAGTACCAACCAGAACTCTTGACCTCCATCAGGAAAATCACCCCCCCCCATAACTTAGATGTATTTAACATAATTACCGATAATCCTGTGCAATTTGACAATTTAGCAGATTATAAGAACTCTTTTACTGCCTGTCAACTTTTTGATAATTACAACAAACTTTTCATAAATTATATTGCCTACTGCTAATGTTCTGAATATTTTTGGTCCCTTATGTGTTCCTTAGTTCCAACTCACATACATGAAAACAATTAAATTTGATTAAAGAGTGCAGTCTCTGTTAAGACCGTACTCAAATGGAGGAGATGTCCGGAGGGCTTGGCTTCAGCTCATGCACTGCACCCCTTACCCGAGTACGTGCCCTTTATTTCTAGGATGGAAATCTGACGCAAGTCCGGTCTACAAAGTAGAGGTAAGTCCAGCAGACTTCCAGTGACTTGTCGGGAACAAGGAATAAGACTACTATGGATGAAGTCCAGAGTAGAAACAAACGGAGATAGACTACCCTAAGGTAGAGCCAGAGTTGTAGTCTATAGGAATCAATCCTAAGACTTGGAGATGGACAAGTATAGGGACTTAGTCCAGAGAGACAGAGATGAGTAGAATCTAAGATGATATTCGAACTGAGGAAGTATAGAGTGTTACAGGAGTTTATATACTGTAGGTATCATAACGGAAGATCAGTCAGTGAAGTCTGAGGCTATGTACGAAGCATATGGAAAGCTTATTAGTAAGTTGGACGGATCATCATAAATGAAGTTGGAAATGAAACAGAGGAACAGATCAACTAGTACTACAGATGAATGCATAACCGGAAACCAGAGTCAGGAGAGAATCTATATGGAGATATACAAAAGGAGAAGAGAAACGGAGATGAAATGGAGATTAGATACGGAGATGGGATCGGAGGTAGAGGGTCCAGAATGCGGAATATGACAGTCTCGATACATGATATATTCTAGTTTTATGAGTGAGTGTGAATTATATACTGTATTAGATCACTTTAAGAGGAACCAATGAACAAGTACAAACATTGAATCAGTATGAATGTAAAACATGCAAATGAGTGAAATACACACCTTCAAGTTGCCCAAGTTGACGACATGAGGTATAGACAAGTAATTTTTTTTAGCAGTGACATGCAGAAACAACTGGAAACAACCAACAATGAGTGACAATGGATGTTAATGAGCAGGGATAAGACACTAGACGCAGTGCCAAGTGAAAACATGTGGGCAGCGGCGCAAACAAGCAGTGACAAGGGAAAATGAGTGGCAACATGTGAAAATGAGCAGAGACAAGTGTGGCCCAGCAATGCCATCCATTTTTGCCATGTGATCAGAATCTTGAGGGGATCCACATTGCGACATCGAGGCTACAACAGCAAGTCCACATATTGCACTTCGCTCGAGCTTTGGTAGTCAGAACTTGGGTGTCTCATAGGGCAACACAAGCTGTGTGTATTAGCTACTTGGTAGTCGGTACTACATGTTCGTGTCAGTACTGGGTGCTCGATCTTCTGGCACTTATGACCTTCATCATTACATGACTTTGAATTATTACCTCCTTTGATTTCAATGATATACAACTACCTGAGCTCTGTCATGTCTACAATTATCATTCACCTGGGCCCACCCATCTATATTATATACCCCCATGTTGGCCCACCCATATATATAATAAATATTTCACCGCTCCCTCGGCCCACCTGTCTAATATAATATACATCTGGGCCCACCCGTGTATGTGATAACAAGTACCCTTGGCATACCCGTCTATTTGATACACATCTACCTTGGTACACCCATCTACATAATATCCAACTACCTCAGCCCATCCGTCTATAGAATATTCATGTCCATCAGCCCACTCATCTACTCTACATATTCCCCACATAGGCCCACTTGCCTCCATTGGGAATAACACCACTCCTGGCCCATCCGTCATAGTTGAGGATATTTCTACCTTCAGCCCATGGCCCGCTGGCCCGTATCATACTAGACTCGTGACCAGTCCTAACCTATGAGGCAAGCCGTCGATAGACGGACTGGTAAATCTGGCTTTGAATTTGGAGGTCGAGCGGATTCGCTAGATAACGTGACGGGTAAGCCTTTTCGGGACATCAAAAACCATGTGAACTTTTGCTAAGGCCTTGCAAAGTCTGCTAAGTCTCATACTTAGAGTTTCTTATCAATGTTCGACTCGTTGCGCTAGCTGCTCAACAGCGCCTTCGTTCATCACCGTTGCCTCATGTAATGCTACTTGCTTTTTGTGCTATATATGATGTCCTCTTCAATTCTAAACAGTAACTTCAACTGCTCTGTGGACTCTGGGTTTGTGGATATCACAGGTGATCCTCCATCAAGCACGACTTTTACAGATCCTATGATTACACCTTCCTCACGCCTCTCGTCAACGGAGCGCATCAAAGCTGCCATCAAAATCCTCCGAGATGGCCGTATCAGTATCCTCGACTTCATGCTAAAAATCCTTGATCCGTCAGAGGCTTCTTTCGCGTATAATCGCGACCGCATATTCAACTGTTCTCGGCAGGAAAAGACGAGTGTAGATGTTGGGAAGGCTCCAGTTGGAAAGCTCGAGAAGATGTTGGATTGCTTGTTTGCAGATTCGCGTGGTCGCACTCGAATGATGGAATGGTTTCGTCCTCGTATCATTTCCTCGGTCTCCGCTGTAATCAGCCAGGAGATGGATGCGGTGAAGGAGGTTTTGTGAGGGACACTCAACTCGATCACTCCGGAATTCCTCTTGATGTGGGATCTTAATTCGACCATCCAGAATGCAGTCGTCTCGAAAGCGCCGGTCCTCAACTCTATTCTTCATCGCGCTGCTCAAACAGACCGTGCAAAAGATAAGAACAAACTCAAAGACTGCAGTACTGTATGATATGCTATTTTCTATTGCACTTTTAATGAACATTCTTGCATTTAAAGGCGTGTAATATAATCATCACGCAACTCGCTTCTCAGCGTTCGCACCACAGTGTCTTCTTCGCAGCTCCCTTTACTTTATTTCTCTGGACCAACGGGGCCTCAAAACAAACGATCGAGGCACTCTACCATTGTGGTCTTTGCATATCATTCACGTCTCTCCTTACATTACTCAAAAAGCTTGCAGCGCGTTGTCTCGATTGTGCAAGACAGCTCGCATGTCGGCCGCATATCATGTGCTACGACAATATCAACATTAGCACTTCGATCTTTGTGGAACAACGTCCCAATGCTCCCGCAAAAGTGCAATCTGGAACATTTGCTATCCTGTACGAAGCTCGCAATGCAAATCCGGAGCATATGCGCCTCTCACCAATGCTAAGCCGCATCCTCAACGCTTCCGAGCTGACGTTCAACACTGATGTCCGTCCTGGTGTCGACCAAATGCAATCATTTCACAGCCACCTTCGCGCACACATTGTCGACATTCTGCTTGAAAACTGCTCCTGCTTTAAGGGTTATCATCGAACAGCAACACTACAGCATGGTGACCGGCGTAAAATGCCCCAAGGCTATCGAACACAACAGTTCCCTCTCTGCACATCAACAATCGACGAAAGTTCTGTAACTGGAAATATCGCTGTTATTCACGATGTCTACGTCAATCAGCTCCGAATGCAGCATGGAGAATTTTCTGATCGTTTCACTCGTCTTCAGTTCATCCAGCTTGGATTTGGTCTTTTTCATCTCTGCCTCAACCTTGTCTGGGCTCTCCTGCATGTTCATCGAGGATCCGTTCATCAAATCGGCAGCCTTTCTTACTTCTTTACCTTGCTGGATTGCAAACGACTCGGATGCGAACATCCTGACTACCACACCCTTCTTGCGACATTGATGCAAATTCTTCGAGGTACTATTCTAAATGCATGGCGTGTCGAATGTGGATATCCGACACTTGCTGCTTTTGCTTCTTCTCAACCTACAGCCAACCAGCTTCTTGCCATTGCGGACGAAATTCTCTCGACACATGCTTCACCTGCTCACGAACCTCTGAAAAAGAAACACAACAACACGATGGATCTCTTCGATGTTGAATCAGAACCAACTGATGTCGCACAACGCAACCTGCAACTTCTCACCCGTGACTTGCTCTACGTCTTGGAGCTAACAAGTGCTATACCAGCTGGGGACTGGGGACGAATCGAAGACATCCTCGGGAACTTGGCTATGATGTTTCGTGGTGCCGGATCAAACAATTACTGTTCCGAAATACTCCACTTTCTGTTCAACCTTAAAAAAATTTGGACGCCTGAGTTTGTGTATGAAACCTCTTCATTCCCTCTGCTGTTCTCGTTGTTTCTTTGTCTCTGACATACTTGTCATAGGGACATTATGCGGGACAATGCGCTTGTAAACCTTACAGGTCTCGACGGGCACTGTATGCCGATTGACCTTAATATTGAGCATCTCATCAAGTTCTTAAAGGCACAATTTAACCCTGATGGATGCACTAGTACTAACATCATACTATATAGCTCTTTTTCTCAGCCAAGGGTATCTATTCGACATGGGATCGCCTTGGTGATATCTCCGCAACTGTTGCACTGCTTCAAAACATCAAGAAACAAGTTGGACGTGCACTTGGCACCGCTTATTCCGGCACAACTCATACAACTCCTGACACATCTTCGTCCACCTGGAAAGTCGCTAACAAGATCAACGAGCTTTCACTCCAGGTGTTCACCCCTGATCGAGAGGAGAATGACTCTGTTAAGCCAATGGTCAACATTCTTTGGGAGGGTGAGCGAAAACTGAAATCTTCGACACTCACGACATTCAATAAGAAGGTGCGAGTGATGTTAGCGGGTGGGGGATTCGAGCCTGAGGAAGACGAGCTGTCGGCAGCTTCATTTGACTTAACAGACATTGTAGCAGAATGAAAGTCATCATTGTCTCACAACTAGTACATCAATTAGTCAAGTTTTGCTTGTGGTACGAGATTTCTTGGCAGTTCGTGAACCTGTTGCTATGTTGTCCTCGTCATACTGTGTGATCAATCTTAGTATCTGTAATCCCCAAATACTTGCCCATTCCTCGGTCTCCTCCAGAAGCTGACGAACGTTGTCAATGGTCTTCACATTGTCCGGACTTGTTTTGCTAAGGAGCTCGAGGTTGTCGTCACTACACAGCCATGTGATTGGCCAAACGGCACGAAGGACATGAATGGAATGGGTCTCTGCTCTCCACTGGTGTAATCTGTCGAATAGTGGCTTTCGAAGGTCCTTCTCGTGAAGTTGGGTATGTTTTCGTTTTGCAGGGGCAGCTGAGGACGTCTTGCTAGTGTCTTCGGACTCTGAGGTGTACATCTGACCCAGAAAATATCTAGCAAGGTCAAGTTTCCTATCGGGATGTTGGTCACAGCATTCAATAGCAGTCCAGTCCAGTGCTGTTCGGGCCATAGCAAATGTGAGTCTCAACACATTAGTAGTCTCTAAGCTATGGAAAACATTACCTGTAAGTGTTTCATCACCGAGATACTTAGCATAGAACTCTCTCAGGCATGTTGCTGACTGTACGTATTGAAGTGCTGCACAGCCTGTCCGGTCTTTTTGAGGAGTTTTTCTTGAGTGTGCCTGCATATGGAACGTCTGGATCATGGCTCGTAATTTGCTCCTCCGTCAGCTCTGCCTCTAGTGCCCACATCTCGACCATTATCAAAAAAAGTCCACACAAATGTCCATCGCGTACGGCACGACCACCCCGCTGAGCAGCTTCTGACATATTTTTGGGGATACCATACTGTATCACGACCCGAACACCCTGAATATCGAGGCCCTTGACACCAAGTCAACACGAAAACAAATCTACAATAGAATGCTCACAGTTGATGCACCAGCCGTAGCATGAATGATACGACAAGCTCCAGTTGCTGAGGCAAAGTCGTCGTATGTCTGTTGAAGATACTCGGCAGACATGTCACTATGGTAGTGTTTAACGATCCCTTGATTTTGCAAGTCTTTTGGTAGACGCGAGTTGTTGTATGCAGCTGCGGCAGCAGCCTCTTGCTTATTGTCGTGGAATATCAATGTTTTCGGAATTATCATTGGTGGTACATAGTTTTCCGGAACGAGACAGTCGAAGTTATGAAAATTACAAGGTCCACCAATCAGTGGAGTTGTTGCATAGGTGATGTTCGCGCGATTCGTCGAAAGTGCTAATGATATGTGATTCGGCGACATCATGAGTTCACGTCGTACAGTTGAGAGAATATGAGGAGGGAATGTTGCTGAGAGTGCTTGAAATGATGTGCCTTTGCAGAGTAGCACACGCAGTTCTCCGAGCTTACTGTATGCGGGTCGAAAAGCTTCTTCTCCGTGATGTGACAGTCCCGCTGTATAGATATTGTGGGCTTCGTCGACGTGCACACGCTTGATTCGTTGAGTGAAGGCCCGATCATGTCGAATGAGTCGGGCAAGACGTGGGAGATGCCCGTTAAACATAGATAACTGTTCTGGTGAAACAATTAGATGCGAGAACTTTCCAGCATGAATGTCCTAGTTGTATGCTTCTCGTAAGTGTCAAAAATTGCGAAAAGATGCATAGACGAGTGGTGGATGATTACCTCCCAAAGAGACAGATCATTTGGTGTGTCCTCGTTGATGGATAGTGTATTTATGCCATATTTCACAGACTCGAGAACCTGTAATAGTATATTTTGCATGCGCACAAAGTCATTGCACTTAAGTCGAGTTACCTGTGTGGCTTGGAGCCGTTTGAGTGGCGAAATCGTCATGGTCACAGTACCTGGACGAAGTAAGATAGGAATTATCATGCACAGTGTCTTCCCACTGCCAGTGCCTGCAGTTATAATGCTGTCTCGACCATTCAGGGTTGCGAGCATCGCTTCGAGTTGGAATTGACGCGGAACGATAACTGTTGCCGTCAGAACATAGATGATCAAGCACGCTCGCAACGCGTCTGTTTTGTCGTTATCATTGAGTGTTTGAATGTAGTCGGTAGGGAGTCGTTCTTTGATTAAATCACGCACGAAGCGATCCAATGCATTGAGGGAAGCATCACGAAAGGCTTGGATGATGGAGGATTGGTCCATTGATTTTGCAAGTGCAGGCCGCGTCGCGTTGCATCGATAGTGAAAATTATATTGTCTATTTTGTATTCTATGTTACAATTTAAAAAAACCTGTTTTTTCATTCACTAAAGGTCACGTTATCTAGCGAATCCGCTCGACCTCCAAATTCAAAGCCAGATTTACCAGTCCGTCTATCGACGGCTTGCCTCATAGGTTAGGACTGGTCACGAGTCTAGTATCATATGGGATATTATGCATGTCCGTTCACTTGTATAATACAGAGATAGGTAACTGTACCGAGTGCCGAGACCCGGGTCTCAACAAATGAATATTTGATATCCAGCACACTTCCAATCATCTGGTATTTCATTTAGCAATGGATGATAATACATCTTTGAAAGCCAACATCATGCAAGGCTCCCTTATCTGATCCTCGCTATCTCCACCTACTGAATGCCAAATGCCAAGTTCCGACTACCGAAAATTGAGTGAAGTGTACCGAGATCTGAGACCCGGGTCTTGACAAACAAATATCTGATATCTGGGCAGTTATCACATACATGGGGGATTTCATTGAGCAATCGAGGACAATAGATCTTCGAAAGCTAACATCATGCAAGGCTCCCTTATCTGATCCTCACTATCTCCACCCCCTTTAACACCAAAGTGTGGACATCCAGGATTCAGCATCTGATTTCCCAAGATCAATTCCAACATGAATGTTTCTTCCACTTCCGATATTGAAATAACCCTCTGGTGCATTTGGGCCCTGACTGTCACACATCCAGGATTCAGCATCTGATTTCCCAAGATCAATTCCAACATGAATGTTTCTTCCACTTCCGATATTGAAATAACCCTCTGGTGCATTTGGGCCCTGACTGTCACTCATGAGGCATGTGAATATACTGAACAGAAATTCAATGCAGAGAAGACAGGAGGAGACCCAGTTATACCTTCTCCAAACCTAGACACTGATCTGGTGATGGCTTGTGATCAATTGGTTGATCGGCTCATAAAGGCATATAAAAATCCCAGTGGGTCTTCCTGCAGATTCGGAAATTTTGTTTGATCAGTCAAATTGCTTCATCACAGTTCAGATGCAGATCGATATTGCAAGATATAGCAAATTGATCTCCCCAAAGGACATGGGGCATAATGAAGAGAGAGAGGAGAAGTTGCTTGAGAGGTGTCCTCCTGGCCATGAGGGCACAAAGTTGGTCGAGATACCTGCCACAATTCTTGATGCATCCGGTGCCATCATCGCATGGTACCTCCTGGATGCCCTGACTGATGCCACCCAGGTGTGTAATATATATTGTTACTCAATGGATATTGAAGATCAAATGGTGCCTACAGAAGGAAATTTGGGTGGCCTCGGATTTGCTTGCTCCAATGCTTGAAAAAAGTGTAAAGGTTGATGGCAATTGGCGACTTAATCAAGGGTGGTTCAAACCAAGCTCGGAAAATGATGCCTTAACTCCCAGATGCATCAATTTATCTCCAGCATGGTTTCAACAGGGGCACGAGGTAGGATCTGATGAGATGCCGATCTCGGTAGTTAAACTCATGAATCCCATAGAATCAGTTGGATCCGGAGGTATCTGCATCATTGAAGGGAGCATCCTATGAGAAGATCCTGAAGGCCATTGCACAGCACCCATTGCAACAGCAGCACTCAGGGTTATGCATCCTGAGCAGTACTGGGCAGGGTTGCAAGCCTTTATGAGCCTTGGAGAAAGGGCAGAAAGCAAGGAACTGCCAAAGATGTCAGAGACTCTCCAGTACTGGGCATTGGTGTTTATCAGCCTCTCAGTCATTTGCAATCAGCAAACCCCGAATCATTGAGACCATTTATCGACTCCCGAATGCTTCAATATTCTCACTACCGTGGGGAATTATTCTAATGCTAGGATGAGTATGCCAAGCCATCAGCTGGAGTTCAGGTACGATCCAGGTTGTATGATTGTGTTTTCCGGAAGACTTGTGAGACATGGGGTTCATGCAGTGGAAGGAGATCAGATTGCTTGAACATGGTATATGAGGGATTCTGTTCATATTTATGCCGGGGTTCCATTGTGTGGATGGGCCAGGGTGAATTACAGATGGTGAATGATCAAACAAGTAGAAAGTGTAGTTACCCATGTTAGTACATACTGTAAAATACCAAATATTAGATATCAGGTACTTGATACTGGAAATTCAGTATTCGGGACTCGATATTAGAGGTCTGGATCTCAATACCCAATAGTGGATATTTGGGACTTGATAGGTGATATTCGATATTCGGGATTCAATACTTGATATTTGATATTTGATGGTCAGGACTCAATATAATTCAATACTCAATGTTCGATAGTTGGGACTCAATATAATTTGATACTTGATGTTTGATAGTCGGGACTCGATATTCAGTATTAGGGACTTGATATTCAATACTCGATATTCAGTATTCAGGACTCGGCATATAATATTAGGTTAGATATTTGGAAGTTGGTATGTGATTTTCAGCACTCATTACATCATGTATTGAGTTTCAACTTCAACATTATGAACTCAAGGACTAGGACTACTCTCCTCTGCCTCTCTTCAATCTGGTTAGGATGGCAGTGTACACTTCAATCTCCGCCATCTTTTCATGGATGCCCTCTTGTTGCTCCTCAACCAATGTCCGGAGGCATTCTCTCATCCACTTCAGTGCCAGCAGTGTTGGAACTGAGGTTTCATCCACCTGCTCAGGAAGAACGAGACCATCGTCCTCAATGCCAGACTGGAAAGGATTAGTCATCACTCAAGGGAATTGTGTATAATTCTTACTAGCCAATGCTGGTAGTGACAGACACAACATGCAAATACCCAATCCCATTGCCATAATTCATTCGGGATTGCAGTGTGTCCAATCCACTATGGAGTATCATAGCTGGATATAATCCTGGAGGGATCTCCCGAACCTGCGATATCATGAAACTGACATAGGTGGGATGAAAAGACGTGATCTGGAACAATGTTCCAGGTGAGCTGGGGAAACAACTGAAGAATATGAGCGACCGGGTTTGGAATGACCAAAATGATGTTCCTTGCAGCTGAGTACTGCAGGATGGGTGTCACAAAAGTCTGTCAGAAATCTCAGCATTGACCACCACAGTCATCAGTCTCTTACAGTGATCTCCCATTGCAGCCCGGCTTTAAAGTGCATGATCCGAGCAGCAGACGGATCATCGGTGTTGGCAGCCTCTGACTGATATTGAGAGATAGATGCTCAGATCTGTGATGCAGCCATTGTCAATGTAGTTGCAATGTCTGCAAGACACAGTGTGAGGGGTCGGTATTCATTGCCAGAATTCTGAGAATCAGAAGGGCATGCAGGAGGGGCATGCAACACAGACATGGTTAATGCAGGATTATGACACTGGAAATGACAATGACAGTTGGTTCAGATGTGACAATATGAGCCACTGATGGATGGATAAAATAATTTAAACTCCGACATGGGTTGACCCAGCCAATTCCCAAGACTCAAATGTTTGGGTCAAAGAAGCTGTTTCATATCATCGGCAAAGAATTCATTCATCTCAAGCATCTATAAATCTGCTCTGCAGGTCTTGAAATGCTGCCCAGGAATCCTGTGCCAGTAATGAATACATTTGGGATTGCCTAGTCCATCTCCAATTGGACCAATATCATTTCTTCCTTACATCAATCCTGTAGGGCCTTTGCCCGAAGCCAATCAACTTGGTAAACTTCAGATGGGTCCCATCAGCTGAGCATGGGATATGTCAAGCATCCTCAGCGGAAAATATTTATTCATTGCCATCATCTATTGGGATGCACTTCAGATCTTGAAAAGCTGCCTGTGCATCCTGTGCCAGTAATAAGTACATTCGAGATTGCCTGCCCAAGTAGCAAGCATGGCCCTGAAGCCGGTTTGCTGATGATTCCCCCATCCATTCAATCCATTGCGCTGCTTTCTGCAAGAAAAAGTTACATGTCCAGTCCATCTCTGATTCCACCACTAGCAGTTCTTCCTTCCATCTATTCCTCAGGGACTTTGCCTGAAGCCAATGCACTCGGTAAACTTTACATTGGTCCAATCAGATCGTGTTGTTTGGCAAGAATTCCCAAACTCACATTCCTCATTCCACGAGTGATCAGGACCCCCCAGGTCAACTTCAACGGACCAGAACCAAGTGAGGGACTCATTTGACTGACCTCGGGCATTTGGATCGCCAACAGCAGTGCTGATTTGAGCTGCTCGCAAAGCAGGGGTTTGTATTTCTGAAGCTGGTCCTGCCCTGGCTCCAGTTGCATCATTTGCTTCCTGGTCTTTGTATATATACTGGCATGGAGGGACACTGCCTGCTGCACTGACGTCACCTGGGACCAAGCTCGAGTTTTCAGGGCTTGCGATTTGACTTGCCTGACCATTGTTCAGAACAGGATCACCTTGTTGCACAAGTGAATTTGGAGGTTGTGAAGGGCATCATTGGCCTGCCCTTCATGAAGCGACATCTCCAGCGCAATCAGATCCTCTACCATACAGCATCTGCATCGATCTACGCCGAGGTTTGATGGCAATGGGATTACAGTGAGCTCGGGGGAGTTTGTCCATGTGTCAGATGTCTCGGTGAAGTCTGCCGGGTCATCATTGAGATCATTGAGAATGTCTAAATTCAAGTCGTTGGGATCATCATCTGCATCAAATCCCTCTCTGAGATGCATGAGAGCAGACCAAGTGAATCCATCTATCTGGCCTTGGAGATGATCGTGTTGCCGGGCAATGTCTAACCTCTGTGTCTCGGTAGAGCTTCTTCCAATTCTTCAGACCTTGATGAGCAATGCAATTTGAGCTTCTTCAATCGCCAACCCCATTGATATCCATGTTGCCACAGATCTGTGAGCAGGTGCTGCATTTCGGGCATTACCTTCCTCTAGTAGTCTAAGCTTGATCTCCTTTTTGCTCGGTGCTGAGTGCAAAATTAATTTGGACTTTGATGGAGACAACGTCCACTTACCCTTCTTGATATTAATCTCATATACATCCATCACCGCAGGATTATTGATTCTGCTCGACTGAGCAATCCTCTCACTGGCTAACCATTCTGTCTTTGAATTGGCGAGTGCTGCTTCATTGAGTCTCTCAAAAGCCTTTTCACTTTCGGCGATGCCATTCTTCACCTGCTTGAATTTATGGCAAAGGGTCCTTTTTATGCGGATCATCTTGCAGAAATTGGAATTGTTCATCTGATAATCAAGACATTCCTTTCGATGCAGGGATGACATTCCCTGAGCAGCAGGGGATATCAGGTTGAGACATGCCCACAGGGTCTCCATGATCTCTCCATCAATCTGACCAATGCCTTCAATAAAATTAGATGCATATCGGACATAGCAGCTGTCCTGATGTCTGTGCACATGCCACAACCCAATTCCAGGAATGATGGTCAATTCCAGGACCATTTCGAGAAATCGGCTTCAATCCACCCAAACCTGAAGGTGCTTGTTGTATTGACAGTTGATATCATAGAAGGTGATGGCCCTGGTTATGCCTTCCATGTTGTGCTAGGAAGCCTCACAAAGTGCGTAGTCCATGTTCATTTGTCTGCAGATAATGCAAGGTTAACTCATGAACATTGAATGGCATGCTTGCCTTGCCTTTCGCCTTTCTGAAAATCTACCATCAAGTGAGGGACAAAGCAACCGTGTTGGGCACAGGCAACTCCCCTGATACCCGTGGACTCCAGCTTGTGCCAAGCCACATTTGCTTGATTTACTGCCCGGTGATTGTTGCAGCTTGATTTTTCCACAGTGTCAGCAGCCTCTGCAAGATGCTTTTTATACCTGTCCTTTCCCACCATGAATCCCAGCCCATCAGAAAGCCAAACTTCATCAAATGGCTTGATGGGATGCAGGTGTTCAGCTTTGAAATTTCCATCCATAACAAATATCCAGGTGTATTTCCAGCTTGGAGTTCTGATCATCGCTGAGGTGACTTCGGTATAGAAACAAGACTCACTCATCAAGTGAATCATCCCCTGACAAGGATACATTAATCCCAGGCTGAGGACATGCTGGGCAAAATAATGCAAGATCTCCTGCATTCAGGTTGTTGGACCGATGGCCAAAGCCATGCCATTTCATGGTCTTCAACTGCCTCCACTGTCGAGCGACTCTCATGAGCTCTGACGTGATGTAGATATGATTCCTGCCTTGGCAGCCATTGCCTGAGGTAGTCATTCTGACTCTGCATTTTTTATACTTGGCTATCATTTGAATGACAATCCAACATTTTACATGAACTTGCCATGGTTTTTGGGAGTTGCAAAGGCTCAAACGAGCCTTGGTCATGCTCATAAGTATTGTCAGGAAAGTCTTCCCAAGGAGGTGGTGCATCAACAGGCTGAAGTGTTGGTGATTCTGGGGGAGAGTTAGGCATGGACCTGTAGGCATGTCATCTTGTGCTTGCAAGTGGGACCTTGACCCAAGTCTTCCTACCTTTGCTGCCCCTTGCTTCTACCCTGTGGGATTTTTGCAGTGGGGTGCATCTACCTATCTTCATCTTATTTTCTAATGCTGCGAGCAAAGCATTAGCTCAGGAAGGTCGAATGAATTGTTATTCCAATATGATGTTATGCAGTCTTGATGCATCATTACACATTCATTTCCATTAATGGCATTGTGTCCAATATGGGTCAATTAACCTACTATTAGGCTTTGCTCAAAGTTCAACTTGTCACCATTATTACTTCCACCTTGCTTATCCTCAGCCCATTCTGCAATCTGATTCACCATGGCAAGATCAGGTCATTCCACTCACTTGACTTCTGGAAAACATAGGGTGCATCAACCACAGACACAGAAGCTCATGGAAAACGAAATTTCGGAGTTGAAGAACTACCTTCCTGAGTGGACTTCAGCAAAAAGGATGGAGTGGGCAGTTTTCACTGCCATAGCTAGGGCTGCCAGGTTATTTGCTCCTAAGGTCGACCAAGGACAATGGAAGAAGAGGAAGCAGGTGATACATCCTTGCTGTGTTGAAAAACTAAAATTTTAATATCTTATTCTTCCATCAATGCTCAGATGTACAAGACTTGGTTGTTCAACAACAAGAAAAAGAAGGAAAGGAAGGACATGATAAAGTATGGGAGGAGATGGACTCCTAGGATGGTGATCTACCAGCAGAAGCAGGAAGAGGTGCTAAAGAGGATCAAGGACGAGTCCAGGGCAAAGCCAGGAGGTCGTGGTATGTTCAAGCATTATCAGGGCGGCCGTAAAGAGAGTCATGGCTGAATTGTCTGACGACGAGTTGGAGAAGGCGAAGGAAACAGCCGAAGAATGGTCCAACAACTTTCCTCCTCCCAAGATACAAGCACAAGTCACTCATAAGAAGGGACCTGCATATATGGAGCACTTTTCGAAGGAGATGTGGAGGCAATGTGGGATGAGAGTGTTTGTGATGTTGGCTTGGAAGAATGAATAGGGTGAGGTGCTGTTCAGGATGTAAGTTGAATTCTATTGGTCATCCCAGATCTTTCATCTCAATTTATTTCATGCAGGCACGATGATAACGAGGCATTAGGAGATGGGGACAGCTTCATGAAGACGAAGGACTGGGAGGACATCAAGCCAGTGTGGCAGGAGTATGCACAGGAACAGTTCGGTGAGTGTTTGAACTGTGGATATGGGAAGGATTAGGTTGATCATGGTGATGATAGGTGCCGGGGCATGGGATGGAGGACGACAGGTGAAGGGAGGTCGCAAAAGAATCAGAAAACCTGCTTTTGAACTCGAAATAGACAGGGATGGGATGCCCTTTCTTCCAGACATCACCGAACCGAAACTCGAGGCGAAGAAGGCCATAGTGAGGGCCTTTCTTACATTGCACTATCATGAGTCTATCGTCACAACATTGGAGAATTTGTTGAATGCATGGACACAGGGATCTGTTCTGGGATTGACAAGGCAGTCATGCCATGGACCACCATCTTACAAAGTCAGGATGACTTTGTGGCAAGAAAGTATCTTCTGGCAGATGTGGACTTGAAGGAGCCATTGAAGTTGCAAAATTGGGACACAACGGCCTTACTCAATTTCTGGTATGCTTGGCAGGAGACAGGCGAAGGTCCAACATTCCTGTTCAAAGCATGGAAGAACAAAGATGGAGACATGGTAGCATCAGTTGTATCCGGCAGGTCGCCTTCTCATCAGACTCGGAAAGTCAGAAAGCAGATTATCCAAAGGCCTCGGGAGTCATTGACTGAAGCCGAGAGCAATCCCGAGAGTGACACTCATCACACGGAGGATAATGCTGATGATGACACAGCCGATGGTAGATCCCCACAAAAGAGACCCTGATGAGTGCCAGGTCCTTCATCAGCACATGAAGTGACAGCAGTCCCACATTCAATTCCAAAGCCTTGCCCTGTCAAGCCAGTGAAAACTGGTGCACTGCAGACATCGCGAATGGGCGACCTCCTGGTGGGTTTGACTGATGCAGTCACCGGGGATTCTCAGGAAGATGTTGCAATGGAAGGAGGGAACACGTCACCGGCACCAAAGAACATGCAGGGAAAGAAAGGGGTGATTGAGCCATTGGCGAGGACAACCCAGAGTAAGTCAACACGACAGCCATTAGACAGTACCCCTCGAGTGACTAGAGCAAGGGGAAAGAGGTAATGGACTTATACTACACTGCCTGGCTTTATGTACATGTCAATGTTTGACACTCGGGATATTAGTTCTGATGGTGTTCCCATCGCAGACGGTGCTTTGTCTTTCATGATGGGAGTGACTTTCCAAGCAGATTGAGCATTTGAACCCTTGAGCTTTTGTAGATGATGCTCAGCCATGTCTCCAAACATCCACATACCATGAGTGACACCTCATGCCAGTCCAAAAATAGTTCCCCAAGGGAGTTCATGTTGATTGAGGACTATCTGAGCCATTTCGCAATGGGCAATGTGCTTGATATTCAACTCGACACTGAACTTGGGGGAACTGTGGTTAAGTTCCCCAAGGGAGTTCATGTTGATCGAGGACTACCTGAGCCATTTTGCAGTGGGCGATGTGCTTGATATTCAACTCGACACTGAACTTGGGGGAAGTGTGGTTATGGCTTTTTCTGAACACTTGGGACTCAGTGAGCCAAAGCAAGAATTGAACTTCGGTGTTCAACACTCAGGATTTGTTGATCCTCGGTAAATCAATTGGAAATGGCAAAGTAAAATTTCGAAATATGGTAGTGTACATGATGTGGGTATGTTAATAAAAATTCAGAAGTTTACATGTTATTTGACTACTATCAGAAATTCGGCAATGTACATTTCAATTTATTTGTCAAACTCATCAACCAAGGAATAAACTACCTTGAGCATTTCGACAGTCATCCAATAAGCTCTTTGCATCCTCCGGAGGTCCTCATCAGCTCTTCTGAGTTTGTCAGATGTGTCCACCCAAGCCATTTGGAATGGTCACTCGGCTTCGAGTGAGCCCCTTCAGTGACTTCACCCTATACTATAGGACAGCCCATGGTGACAATGCACCCTAAGTATTGGGCCAACCCACTGTGGGCCCACATTAGAATGTCACCCCAAGTCCATGGGTGGGCCCATGAGTGTGAGGATTAATTGTTGACTGAATTGAAGGGTGGGCCCACTGAAGTAATGTTTCACCAATCTCAGGTGGGCCTATGGTTGGATCGGCGAGTGGATGCCGGAAAATGGATGCTGGAAAATGGATGCTGAAAAATGGGTCAGGGACAGGACATTGTCTCCCCAGCAACCATTTACAAGGATGTGGGCTGGATGGGTGAATATCAGGAATGACTACTGGCAGCTTGTATCAGCATTGGGGGCTGCACCCCTAGAAAACAGGTTCGGAAAATGACTACTGGCGGCTTTTATCAGCATCGGGGGCTGCACCCCTAGAAAACAGGTTTGGCAGAAAATAGGTTCAGCAAATGACTACCAGTGGCTTGTATCAGCATCGGGGACTGCACCCCCAGAAAACAGGTTCAGCAAATGACTACCAGTGGCTGTTATCAGCATCAGGGGCTGCACCCCCAGAAAACAGGTTCAGCAGAAAATAGGCTTGGCAAATGGTGTCGGGAATGCACCAGTTGTGGTGTATTGGGATTGGCCAGCATATCCTGGGATGCTGCTGAATATGCTTGCCTGGAAGAATTCACCGACAATGCTCACATCAATATAACATCCTTCAGGAAATGTAATGCCGCTCACGCCGCACAAATTTGCAGCACATGATATTCAATTTTGCTGCCAACAGGCTGGACACCTTGTTCCCTGGAAACTTAGTTTGTGCATGCATGGTTTTGTGAATGTCAAAGCAGGCACTAAACATTGCTGTAATGCCACAATAATGCTCTTGACAATACATGCATCACCATGAAAGCATAACGGCAGTGTACACTGGGGCAGGATCAAAATAATGTATGCCGCCCACCAAAGTGGCGGTGAACCTCACCAGGGAATGATATACAATCTCACCAGGCACTGTTGCTGTAATGATACTGCAACACCCCATGGGGCAATTGTCCCCAGCACAAGATGTGATAATCATATGTGCTGCATCCATTTAGCATCACCGGCACCGGTGCAGAATGGTATACAAGGTGACTACAATTGCTTTCATTCAGTTCATGTGTGGAAGAAATTGTATTGGCTAACTACAAACTACAAATTGTCCAGTCATACAAGTGCAGTAAAGTCCAAGGGATACAAGTACATAGTCCATGCTACAAAATCACTAATGTGCAGTAGATGCAATTGAAGCCGACTCCTGCTCACTGGCGACTTGTGGCGGCGCAGACTCATCCACATTCATGGCAATGACAACCGCCGGCAACTCATCCTGTTGTGCAAGCACTTCATCCACTAATGGGGCGGTGGTGGCAGCCAGTGTCTCTGCTGCATCTGTCCTCATTACAACAGGCAGAGGCTCTGCTGCCGGGGACTCAGCAGTGGCGGGATTCACTGCCTGCTGCAGTGCAGCCACCTGGTCAGTGAGCAGCTTGGCATTGGCCTCCTGCTCCACTAGGCACCAGTTGGCCTCCTGGAGCAGCTGCTCACCAGTACCTACCCTTTCCACCAAACTGGCCACCATTGTTTGGAGCACCGCTGTCGATCTTCGTTGCTGATCAGTTGTAAACCACAACAAAACAACTAACCTAACAACGCTACTGCTCAGTGGTCCTTATGCTGAGAAGCACTGGATACAGTAGTTGTTCAGTTGGGTGGCCTGACCCTTGGTAGTGCACCACACACTTCGAGTGTGAGGGGTTTAGGTGTTGGGGGATAGTAGATGAGCACAACTAAGTCTGGAGTGACCTAGCTGTGTTGGAGGACGAAGAAAGAAGGCAGCAAAGATGATGGACTGGACTGAAAGAATAGAATGGCAGTGGGACAGTGTTCCAGGTGAACAAGGTCCAGGAAGACGTGGGGGATGAAAAATGCGAAGCCAACTGAGGCTTCAGAGAGAACTGAACATGAAATGGTGAACTGGATGAGTTGATTGCTCTGTAGCTAAAGTACAGGGTTTATATAGAGTAGAGTACCTGTGTACGTCTGTGTATGCAAAGCAACGCTCCAGGCAATGAGTAGGGCAATGAAGAGGGCAATGAAAGGGGGGAATGGAATGAATGTGCTGCGCTTCAGGGGTAATGACTGAGCAATTTCGAAAAATAGAACAAATCCTATGCATAAGAATAGAGAATGAGTCATAGGGATAAAGAATGAGTCATAAAGACAAAGAATGAGTCAGAGAATGAAAAAGCGATGATAAAGCAGGGCTGTGACCATTACAAACCATGACTCATGACCTGAGTCATCATGACCAATTGCTATGCAAGCATGACAAAGTGCTGTGCAGTGATGATGCAAGAGCTGTGGCGCAGCAATGACGCAGCATATGGGCAGTGGAGAATGGAATGAAGAGATGATGCTATGATGCCATGATGGTGTGATGATCCGAATGCTCTGCTGCAGAGATGTCATGTGGTTGTTGGTGCAGAATGTCGACATGCAGGGATCATGGGATATACACAGTCTGTAAGACGCTTCCCCAGCATGATAAAGGGATTGGTCATCTGCATAGGGACTTGGTTGTTTGCAATCTCTGGTGAGCATTAGGATGGAATGGCATGGTGTCCACAGTGATCATGAAGGTGAGGTGCGAGTGGATAATGGTTTGAATGGTTCGACGAATATAAGCCGCTGAAGAGGATTGGAAATGGTAGGGTGATGAGGCAGGATGAATAAAGATGCAGTTTTCGACATATTGGTGCAATTTGGCATGGTCTGGCTGATGCTGAGGTTGTCTGAGAGTGTAGTGGGTGAAGATGGGAGAGCGTTGGAAGCGTGTGAATGGGGGAAAGGTGAATAAACCTCGTTGAATGCAAAATGCCGTAAAAATGCGGGATGCCGTAATACTGTTGAAAATTGCTGAAAAATCGAAAAATTAAAGGAAAGGAAGGGAAACAAATGAAAAGGTGAGTAAGGAATGATATGGGAAATGAAGATATAAATAAAAAAACCATGTTCTCGCTACCAAACACGTTTGGTGCGTGACACCGCCAGTTCCTCCTTTAGTGCCAGAACAGTCTGGCTGTCTGGCGCAGGAACATGCGCGGCGGTGGGAGTGGTGGCAGGGGTGGGGGTGGAGGGAGCGGCGGTGGTAGCAGGGACAGCGGCAGTAGTAGCAGGGACAGTGGCGGTGGTAGCTGCGGCAGCAGTGGCAGCAGTGGTGGCAGCGGCCACATTGCCTGTGGAACCAGCTTCATCTGCAAAAGTGAGTTTTCAGAGACAAGAGAGAAAACAAGAACTTACCATCACTATTAACGGTGACATTCACTGTGGATGCCCTGTGCCTTGACCTAGATCTGGCAGCAGGTTTCCTACTCTTTGTAGGTGCAGCAGATCCTTTGCCGCCACACTTGTGTTTGGTGCAGTGGCACCGGGCACACATTGCCAGTGGCTCCTGGTTGGCATTGTAGCCTTGGTGGCAGATCAGCTGCCACTGAACACAGCCGCCACAGGCAGGTGACCAGACCGGGGAGGTAGAGTCGGCTTTCAGGTCCTCTTGAAGGCCATTGGCTGGACTGGCAGCCTTAGCACTAAACTTTGTGGCAGGCTGAACAAAATCAGAGATCGATGACAAGAGAAATAAAAACAAAAAACTACTCACCAGGATCTCAACATATGGAGTCCCCATCCTTGGTGCCAGACCAACAATCATGGGCTCCTCCTCCAGCTCATCTGTCTCCAGGTAGCTGGGTCCCTTCTCTGAGACAGGGTTGGGAACACTTTCCCTTGTCCTCTTGAGGACACCTTTGAGAGGCTGGTGGGAGGTCAGAAAAGGTAAAGAAAAGAAAAGAAACACACCTTTGCTGGTGCCGGAGTTGACTGAGGCGCTGCTGCCACCACACTGTCCAATTCCAAGTCATCATCACTAGTGATGACGGCCTTGGACTTGGATTTTGCGTGTGCATGCTTGGCCTTGGGAGCGGTGCTGGTGCTCATGGCGTGGTGTCATGCATGGTATGCAGTTCATACCATAACATGTGTGCTATACAAAAGATAAGGAAGGTATAATGAACCATACTCTACCATATCACCAAGTGATTCTATCATTTTCCATTGATTCATTGGTCTGTTTTTCTGAAAGTCTCATTTCCTGTGTCAGACCCGGGAATTTCGATATTTTTCCATTTTGTCATGTGATCTTTTCTTCTTCTTGGCTTATTCATCAGATTTTCTCATTAGCTGACTGATCATGTTTGTAATCATGTCATGTGACTGGGAAATAAGGTGATTTGTAAGGATTCAACCTGACTCATCATGCTTTGTCATTGATCTGTCATGCTTTGTAAGACTTGCAACTGTATTTATAATCTTCTTAGTAACCAGGATGACTCAGCTCACCAAAAGGCTTGGTTTGTAAGCACAACCTTACCAATCCATGAGATGACTCATACCTTTGATTCATCATGCTTTGTAAGATAACACTGTATTTATAATGTACTTAGTAAACAAGCTGACTTAGCACACCAAATGGTAGGGTTTGTAAGACATTCTTGCCAATCCATGTGATGAATCATGCTTAGTAATCTGACCTCCCAAAAGGTATAAAAGGAGCTCATTTTACACCCATGAAATAAAACTTCCCACTTTATCCCTAACACTGAAATAAGAGTGAGCTTAGGTAATACAAGTGCAGGCCCATTGGTTGCCTTGAAGTAAGTCACAGTCACAGTCACAAGTAACTTCCACTCTAAACCTATCCCCATTAACTAAGGGTGAGATTAGGCAAGAAATAGTGAGAGTAACAGGCCATTTGAGTTGCCTGGAAGTAACACAGTCACAGTCACATTTGTTTATATTGTTGTATAGTGCCTTACAGGGGTTGATTATATAACACTTCTTTATCATTATCTGCAACTAAGCTTTATGTATTTACAAACCCACTCTCTTCCAAGCAGAGAGACATGAACCAGGAGAACACGACAAAGTTGAAACAGACTTTCATAGGTTGAGACACTGACCTACTAGGGTGAAACATACCTATCCATTATTTTTCCTATATGAGAGGAAACAGACACATTTGACACAGTTTCTTTCAACAAGAAGGTAACTTGATTACTATTTAACCACCCACAAACGTCACGTTATCTACCGAGAAATAGAAAATCCGTAGACCGTGAACTTGAGGAGTTGGCAACTTTTCGTCTTATCAAAGTGTAGTTGTGATTGTCACTGCATTTTACACTGTTCCGTTGTAGGAAACAATCTGGCTACAGCCCTGCAGGACATCATTTCCCCATGGTAGTCAACCAGAGTACTCACAGTCCGAAGTTGTTCCAAGTACATGCAAGCAGCTCCAGACAGTTGCACCCAGTTACGCACCTTTGCACGACGATGCGGTTAGCCCCACATGCCCAGTTCCAGATCGCATCGCGTCGCATCTTGCATTGGTACTTCCCATTGTCCTCCCATTGTCCTGTCCATGTCCATCCATCCCCACTGGTGCGTTATTAGTCCTTACCTGTTGTCTATTGATCGTTTGCAGGCTGTTTTACATACTTTTCCCATGCATGAGGCCAGCTTAGCGTTATTACATCTTATATCACTCCGGACTCGCTTGTACATATGCGGTCGCCTGCATAGTCCCAGATTCAGTACGGACTCACATAAATACTCGCCCAGGACTCATAACTACTCACTTTTCTACTTTCCCTTCCTTTGAGTCAGTGTTGCAGGAGTCACTAGCCTTAGTCTACCTCATTCTTTGTTCTTGCGCAATTGATTGCAGTTCTCCCTATCTTGCGCTTGACCTCTACACTCCTTGAGTGTTCGACCCTTGCCAGTCATACCTAGAAACCTCGTCGCATAAAGTTCCGGAACAGATCCCGGCAAAACTTCACATCGTGTCCCTTATACCTGGTACCCTTACCCATCATACCCGTCACCCATTACCTGGTACCTGGACTCGTATACCTGGTTCCCTTCTAGTTATATCCACACTCTCTTACTCCACATCCACACCGCACTTGTCTCGCAACTCATCCACATATCCGCATCTTGTATCTTCACTGCATAGCTTGTGGAGTCTGTCGCATAGATCATAATACCCAGCCGCACTTGTCCCTTCGCTCTTGCAAACTTGAGGAACTGCTCTCAGAGCTATCCCTTTGGGTCAACTACTACTCTCGCACCAAACAGGATTGACACGCTATCACTATAGCGTGCTTCTATGATTTCTCCCACACCGTATAAGACCCTCAAGTAACAAGACATCACTGGAGCCCACCATGAGGGTGGCTTTTTGTTGAATTGCAAAAGAAACTACTGTATTATCAAGAAAGTTCGAAAACCATGAAAACATCGAATTTTCCGTGCAGCACAAAATCCTTTATTATTGTTCACAGTTATATATAGGATTTCAGCATGATGACGCTTTCCATGTTGACAATGCCTAACCCGGGTACCAAAGCGGCACCAGGCAAAATTTAAAGGGAATTTTTCAGAAGTCAAAGGATTTCTGAAACACTACAAGAAATTGTGTGATTACCACAATGTATCCTCTGATGAGGAGAAATGTGAAACTATTACGCAGTACATGTCACGCCATGTCACAGAATTCAGTCGAAGGACTATTGAGCTTTAGGACCCCTAATTGGATCAAGCTCAGGGCAGACATTTTGAAGTATTACTGACACAGATCTGGACACTAAAAGATATAGGAGAAAAGATCTGATTTCATATGTAAAGATTATGCATGAAAAGAAAATCTCTAGTCTTATGGCTTGGAAGAAGTACGTAAGAGGATTTATCTGCATTGGAGGCTGGCTTCAGCAAGCTAGCAAGTTAACCAACAAAGAATATGCCAGTTACTTCTGGGAGGGAATCAATAAAAAACTCCAGACTAAAATTGAGTCCAGACTTATGGCAAGCGAACTGGACCGAGATTTGATGCTAGCCTTCCCAGTTGACAAAGTCACAACTACCACTGAGAAGCTTTTGCACCGAGACAGGTTTGATGCAGACTTATTGGTGTCCGACATTGATTCAGACACAGACAAAGAAAAATTGAGTGAAGAATCGTTGGACGAAGGCTCAGACTCGGAATCATGCGAATCCGAACAGGAGTTTTTTCGGAAGGGTTCCAAAACTCAAGGAAAGCACACGAAGAAGAAAGAGACTAAGAAAGTAAAGTCTAAAGTAAACAAAAGTCCTCATCAAGATCAGAAAGGTACTAATCCTAAGGGAAGTAACTCCCTGGAACCTTTGGATGAGATGGAGGGACTTATCAAGCAAATGAGCTCGATTTCGCTCGAAGATCCAGACTATGCATTGCTATACTACAGAGCAACTAGGATGGATCCCAGTATCAAAGACTTAGTAGCTGCTCCAGCCAAGAAAAGGGACAACAACAATGTCTATTCACAAAACTGGACAACTACTAGGGACAATGGATCTACAGACGGCAAAACTAACTCTACCCCAGGGAACTATCAGAACAGAGCCACTCCTGGATCCAGGTTCTATTTTACCCCTGACACCCCCTTCCAAGAGCGAAAATGCTATGGATGTGGAGAGAAAGGGTACAGCAGTACCTACTCTCCACAGCTGACAAAGCTTGTGGGAGAGGGTAAGCTCACCAGAATCGGGAGAGGCAAAGTCGCTAGGCCTGATGGGAGACCGGTTAGAAGGATGCCAGAAGAGACTGTTGTTGAGGCGATTAACAGAGAGGACAAGATGCCCACCTCACACTTCATCAGGATTGATGACAAAGACACGCAAAACACGCCATCAGCGCTGAGCGTGAAGCGAAAGAAATCTAGCATATATATTAAAGAATACAACAGCGAGTTACAGATGGACACAGAAGAGAGTGAAAGGGATAGGAACACATACCTCCAAGAGACTAGTGAAGACTCTGATGAAGAGTACCGCTTGTACCCTGTTGAAAGGACAACGTGGAACTCCACTCAAGGAAGGAAGGAGTGGTATGATAAGGTGTTTCCACCCAAGCAAGGACAGACACTAAGAAAAGTGGATGAGCAAAACAATAAGGGAAAAGACAGTGCACTTAAGAGAACACCAACTGGGATCCCCATCCAACCTAAAGCTAAGAGCACTGAGCCCACTCCAGTCCCAAGGTACCAGAAGCCCCAACCGAACATTAACGAAAGATCAAAGAGTGTCGAAAATGGTTGGGACAGTGAGGATATCATCATGGACGATGTTGAAGAGTTAAAGAGAAATGATAAAGTGAGGGAAAACACTTACAAACCCATTTCAAACCCCGACTGGAGAAGTGTGACACGTCAACGCACCTCGGATATCTCGGCTAAGGTACAGCCAGAGAGAATTCTTGAAATGGTTCTGAAGACACCAATCCAATTGGAGGTGGGAGAACTTCTCGGAACTTCCCGTGAACTTAGTGGCATTCTGGCCAACGCAATTAAGCCGAAGTCATTAGGTAGTGATCCGAAAATAGAAGCTCACTCCATATGGACAAAAATGCATGGTCTATTAATAAAAATAGCCATGCATTGTGATGGCCAGGCCATCAACACTATTATTGACACCGGTTCACAATTAAATATTGTGAATAAACATATATGGAAAACTATTATAAACAGACCTATTGACATAGCTAAGTCTGTATCTATGAACGACGCTAACGGTGGCGAAGGCAAATTACACAGACTTGTACAAAATGTGCCACTAAACTGTGGAGGCGTTAGTACACAGGCAAATTTATTTGTTGGCGATCATGTGCCGTTCAGTTATTATTAGGCCGACCATGGTAGCGTGGTAACTATGTGTCTATTGATGAAAGAAAGGACGGCACATGGTTGCTATTTAAAGATCTGCTTGATTTAGAAGTCAGGTATGAGTTATTGTGTACACCTGATGGGAACGATCCAAATTGGGATTTTGAGCCGGCTACATGGATTGGAAACTTGCGAGAATCTAGCATGTTCTATGAAATCAACAAAAAATTACCAGATTTGGACAATTTCGATAAATTCAATCCATCTGCCGGCAATTCACACAGTATTACTCAGGAAATTGAAAATGTGCTCCAAGCTGAGCAAATTATGCATCAGAAATTTCTAAGCAACCCACTGACTTACTCAGACCAATTGAAAATGAGTAAAATACAAAATTCTATAAAAGAAGGGCCTGAAATGACTTTGTGCCCAATGCCTACTGGCCTCATGTCTGTGAAAAACAGTGTGAGGCATCCACAATCGAATATTAGTCATCACAGTGCACCTACTCCAGTTTGGAATATGCCAGATGACACGTTCACTGAAACTTGTGCCGAAGTGGCCGATTTCCTCTTTCAGAACCCTGGAAACTTCCGGTTCACTACAACAATTCTAAATGACGCCTTAACCCTTTCATTTCATCCAAGTCCGTTTTCCCCACTAGCTGACCCCACTGAGTCCATTCCTCCCTCACTGTCCTACTCTCCTGTACTCTGGGATGGGACCTCTGCGAGTCCAGACAACCCCATTGTGATGCTGTAGGAAACATTCTGGCTGCAGCCCTGCAGAGGCCTATTTTACAGAGTACATCAAAAGCCCAGTTGTCCAGACATCAGTACAGTCACTCCCAGTCATCTCCGACGAAACCTGCTCAAACCCAATGTTTTCCCGTGCTCTCTGAGCCTCGGACCTGCCAGACTATCCTCGGAGATGCACCGGACCCACTCGCATATCTTCGGAAACCCATCCATCCTATGTCCTGTCCATTCTGTTCATCCCCACTGGTGCGTAGTAGCTCATTTCCCATGACTGATGCAATAGGCAGCATTATTACCTGTGTTCCCACACATCCGCAGCACTGCATGTTAGTTTACATATCACCGGACCCGATGTTTTCCTACTTTCGATATTCCGGATTTCTACATAGCTAGTTATATAGGACTGATAGTATGACCAAGCACATTACTTTACTGTAGGTGGGACCTCCCATCTACTTGGTCACATACCTGTCATTACCTGTTACCTGGATTGAATATACCTGGTTATCACCTGTTCCGCACCCGCAACCCTTGTCATTCGTTTCCCTTGACTTTCCCTTGTTTCTGGACATAGTCCGACACTTTCCACACCAGTTCCCTTGCTATTATCCGTAACCCGACGACCTGAAGCTTCAGACCCGCTTTTCCCACGCTTCGGACTTGGTAGATTACCTTCAGACCCGACATTTTGACCTTTGGACTAGTCTCCTTACCTTTCTGTGACCTTAGACACTAACTTTCAGACTTATATCAGTAGCAGACCCCTTTAGGGTCGAGCGTTCTTGCCTTGCAAGAGAAGCAGCAGGCATAGCAATCACCCAACATTATATCCGCCTACTGCGGAGTTGTTACCCACAATGCCATCCACTGGCTACATCTCTGTTGGTGACTCCAACTCTGGCAGCAACCCTGAGGACTCTGGAACAGACACCTCTTTGACTGAACCGTTCCCCAGGAACATCTTTTCCAATGGCACTTTACTCACTGGCGATTCAACTAGGGACTATGGAGAAGTAGAAAGGAGCAGTATTGAAGGAGGGAGGACTAGTAAGTTTTCTGTCTCTTTCCCTGCCAATGCCTACTCAGATCTTCCACATACCAATGCAGATGCATTGGGTGGGATTGCTCATGCTCCCACCATGTCTGATGCTGCAGAGACTGGTGCAAGGACCTCTAGTGTTCCCACCAGGCTTCTCTAACAGGACGTCTATGCTAGAAACTCTGGCACATTCGTTGCATCTCATTTGCAACACGCTGGAATCACTCTTCCTCCCATCACCTCTCATCTGCAAAACGCTGGGATCACTGTACCTCCCATTGCACCCATTCTGTCAGATGCTGGAACCACTGTTACTCTTTCAGCATCTCTTCCTTCAGTGACTCAAGCTGGGAACATGGACAATCCCACCTTGCCTATTCATACTAACACTTATGCTGGGACCTTGACCATCCCCAATTCGCCCATTATCACTTCAGAAGCTCACACTGGGACCCTGCCTGCTCCCACCTTGCCTTCTTTCACTGCGCAAACCCATTCCATGGCTAATGGTACTGACAATAGGCCTGGAACAATGGCAACTCAAGATCTTATCACAACCATTGCTACTCTTCCTGCCGCCATCACGATGGTATGTTTTACAGTTGCCCTACCATCATGTCGTGATATCTGACTTACAATAAATTCTAGTATTCGATAGTGTGCCTCCTCCGTACCGCACTGAACCTGGTACACCTGTGTTGCAAGAAATCACAGGGGTACAAGGAATGTCCTTCAGGAGAAACTGATACTTCAAAATTTTGGCTTACGTTAGCTCAATAGTTCAATATGTCCATAATTGCCCTATCAACAACTCAAATATACTAGTGTAATTTTTGGGTAGTAAATATTCTTTAATGATTCATATAAGTGCGAAAATTTTGTCGTCCATTGTAAGCAAGTCTCCCTTCCTACATATCAAAGCTATGGTAGTCCTCCAGACTCAAAAGGTTGCATGTGCAAAGCTCACCAGCACACAAAAGCAGAACAGCATCAGAAGTTTGCCAAACTTACAAATGCCATTGAGACTGCGCGAGACGCCTACCAGCACGAAGCATGGGGTATACAGTGGCTCAAAAAACTGTCCGCATGTTTGCGCTATTTTGACTGTTTACATCATTGTACAAGAATGGATAGGTATTCCCAGGACATCCTGCCATGGCCTGGGAGTACTACATCAGGGCTTCAAAATGAGCCCTTACCCGTGGGAATTGGTGGTCATATGGTGGCACTATGTGGTTTGCAAAACAATGACTCATGTGGACAGTTTTTTGACTCAGATATTTTACATAGGAAATTAGGTATTCTAGTACTTTGTGTGGCCTCCCTTGGCCTTGATTACTGCCTCTATCCTTCTAGGCATACTTTCAATCAACTTCTGACAGTCCTCTGCTGTAATCTGTCCCCACTCTACCACCACTCTCTCCCATAACTCCCATGCTCCTTTAGGGGGGTGTTCATAGGCTATAAGCTTCTTTTTGAGTATTCCCCAGAGGTGTTCAATGACATTGACATCAGGGGACTGTGCTGGCCAGTCAAGGAGATGAATATTATGTTCTTCAAACCATTCTCTGGCTCTCCTGGATGTATGCTTGGGATCATTATCCTGTTGGAAAATGATATCTTCTTCATCAATTCCTGATTCTGCCATGCTAGGCAGCAAGTGGTGGTTGAGAATGTCCACATACTGCTCAGCATCCATCCTCCCCTCAACCTCTGCAAGCATTCCTACACCATTCCACCCCATACACCCCCATACCATCAGAGAACCTCCTCCAAACTTGAGTGTCCCATTAATCTCTCTGTCTGTTAGAGGCCCCCCCTTCTTTTTCCACACATATACCTTTCCATCTGACCCAATCCTGTTGATTTTAGTCTCATCTGACCATATGACACGCTTCCAGTCCTCTACAGTCCAGTTTTGATGGGCCAGGGCAAAGTCCAGTCTTCTTTTTCTATGACTGATAGAAAGGAGAGGCTTCTTCTTCTTTGTTACAGCCTTGAGGTTGGCTGCCTTGAGAACATTTCTCACAGTTTGTGAAGATACAGGGGTAGTGATGATGGAATTGATGTGATGAGTGACTTGGACAGCATTGTCAGCCTTTCCTGTAGTAATATGCTGAATAATGGCCCTCCTATCAGTAGAGGTGAGTTTGGATGGACGACCTCCACTAGAGTTTTCTTTGTCTGGGTGACATTCTTTGGTGAGCTTGGCCACAGTAGACTTGCATACACCAGTTCTAGATGCTATTTGACGAGCAGAGAGGCCAGCAGTAGAGAGAGAGAGGATGTTATCCCTTTGAGCAGAGGAGATGGCTTTCATGGTGATTATGACTATCATACATGAGACTCCCTTCATTATATAGTGAGAGATAGGTTTAATAATGCCATAATGACACCACATTATAATTTATTTAATAATGGTATGACTTTATGGTGTCATAACCATTGATTTATATAGTTTCAATCTAGCCTCAAAAAACTGTCCACATGAGTCATCATTTTGCAAACCTCATAGTGCCACCATATGACCACCAATTCCCACGGGTAAGGGCTCATTTTGAAGCCCTGATGTAGTACTCCCAGGCCATGGCAGGATGTCCTGGGAATACCTATCCATTCTTGTACAATGATGTAAACAGTCAAAATAGCGCAAACATGCGGACAGTTTTTTGAGCCACTGTATCTCAAGACTATGGGAGGTCAGTATTCCACAACACAAAATAAAATAAAATACCTATCTCACTGTCGAAAGGTCTTTGAAATGGACACGAGCCCAACTGAATGGTGGCCAACTGACACGACAACGGCACAAGGCCAGTTCCTGGAACACTTTTGTGAGTATAAAACTCACTGAAGCAAATGAGAGTACATACCACACCTGACGAGGTATCAATTACCTATTTATTTGCTTCTCCAGCTCGCGGGCCTGGGGAACGGTATAGACTCCCAGCGTTCATAGCTGCAAATCATACCAAGCTTCGGCAGGAATACAACAGTTTGCTGGAGGCCAACAAATCTAAACTGAGGCTCAGTATCAACGAGTTGTGTGCAACACGGGTTAACATAGTCCATTCAAATCCAAAAGCACTGATAAAGGACATAAACTCAACCTTCAGTATCATGGAAAAAGAGGTCAGTCTACTTACAATGTCACTGTATTCAACATGGTTGAGTGTCGTGCAGTGTTTAGCGATACATGCATGTACTGCGGTCGAAGGCTTCTACATTGCTGTTCGGGGAGATTTAGAACATTACCACAAAGTGAAAATATTCCTCACCGCTAAGGCCAAGTCCTTTGTCAAAGACATACTGCATTTTGAACCCAAGCATCTCGCACTCAAATTTGAGTCTTGGGCGGTCGGAGATTTCAGTGCGTGCAGCTTGATTCAGTGTCGTCCCTGTGTTTCTGACCCAAGTAATGTTCAGAGTCATCAGCGCCTGCCACAAACAGGTTGTCATTGTCACGATTAGTCAGTTTGTACAGAAGAAACATTCAAGATGGGTTGGGTACGTACCAATGATAGTATCTTTCTAATAGCCTAATATGTCATATAGAAAACATTCTGCAAAAGCACAAGTTAACGTCAAAGAAGGTGCTAATGAACTACGACAACTATGAGAAGAAGATTGTCGAGGTTTATGCGGTCCCAATCGATGGATGGACTTACAAGAAGAACATTTGCAACCCTGGGAAAATCGGCCGTCGAGAGTGTTTAATCACCCTGCTTGATGCATTAGTCACTGACAAATGCCGCTGGGTTGTGTTGACTAACGAGGAGTTGTCAGACCGCATTAGCAACAACCACGAGCATCAAGCAAATGGTGAAGAAATCTACAAACCCCACAAAGCCAGACAGCGCCATAATATTAACAGTGCCAAGAGTGCCCAAACAGTCTGTGACACAGACACAGAAGACAAAGGGCAGGACAATGGGCAGCCTGACAACGGACAGAACAGCGAGCAGGACCACAAGCAGGAAAACACAGGTGACACGAATGGCGTTGACACAATGCTGTCAACCACTGGCGTGGGTACAGAGCTGACAGATGGCAGTATGAGCGAGAGCCTTGGGAGTCTGTAGTTGATAATCCTACTGTGGGGAAAACAACGTAGATAGCTGAAAAATGACATCCCCTGTCCAGTGCGCAAGACATGATAAGGGTCCAGTGAGAAATGATGGCAGGAGAGGGAAAACATCGAGCTCACCGTTGATGTCGAGGAGCGCGGTGATAACTGGTCCTACAGCAGCGAGAACGATGTAGATAGGTGAGGAGTGTCTATACCTGTCCGCTGCACAAAATACAATCAGGGTCCAGTGAGAAACAATGGCAGGAGAGGAAAAACATTGAGCTCACCGTTGAAGTCAAAGTGCGCAGGGAAGGACTGGTCCTACAGCAGGGATAACAACATAGATAGGTGAATAAAGTCTATCCCTGTCCACTGGACATGAGCAAACTGTGAGGTAACGTTTAGTGATGGCGGGATGGGAATGTTGACAGCGTCGAAAGCTTAATTTGGCCACCGGCATCAATGCCCGAGGAATGACGACAGCGTCGGACTTACTAGGGTATTCGTCTATTTTTGGCGGGCTGTTCAGTTCGCCCAAGTCACTGCTGATGTGCTGGGAGTATTGCTGGTAGGGGGGCTCATATATAACCCTTACGAATTAGTAACGGAAACAGGTACACAGTACTATTACTAATTACTAATATAGGTGGTGCCACCAGGTGATTCTGTTTTGAGTGTATCCATGGCTGTCCTGTTATGGTGCCTGTAAGCGTTGTTCCCAGAAGAACTTGAGTCAAAACAACCTTTGATATCTGCCTCTTCCACACTACTGTCTGGATGCGCAGACCGCTGAGATGTTGACGGATGTGTGTACTGTGACTGTCCGGTCATCAACGTCCACGAGCAATTGCTCTCAATCATCCGGAGTCGGCTGTAAGAAAGTAAAACGTCAGCCTATGAAGCAAGTATCATGTAAGTACATACAAATTTGCCAGTCCTCGCTATCCGCCCATCGGCTCTGAACGTGCACTGTCGATGCTAGTATTTTTTTAAGATCCGGTAAATGAATCTAGGCAGATAGTGATACCATACCTCTGGTTCATGGTGCATTCTAGTTGCTCACTCACCAAACTGTCCTCCCGCGCTCCATCCTTCCGTCTCTCCTCGGCTGCTTCCGATCTCGTTCTTTCGTCTCGCACGCGCCCATGTATCAGGATCGCCCTCGGCTTGGAGTGTGTTCTGAATGAGATATCGAAAAGCTTGCCAGGAAGACGACATTCTGTCATACCATCCACTGATCTTGTCCTAGCTCTTGAGCCCCTCAAGTTCTTAATGTGCTGTAGGTCGCTTGTCTGCTAGAATCAATCATCTAGGTCACCAAAACTATTATGTTCCGTTACAAGAGGAGACCGAACCTTTTGATTACCCTCTCCTGAAGCTCCTTTCCCTGTTGTCTGCTATCTTGCAATACACCTTGGACGTTTGAACATTTGAAAAGTGCGCTCTGGTGCCCATGCTGGTCTTTAAGAGAATGGAGAGCAACATAATAGTCGGTGACAAAGAGTAGAAATCGTACGGCAGATACGACAAGAGGTCAATGTCAATAATTGTAACTGGGTGAACCATTTATTGGGCAGGTAAGGGGATGAATGTTTGCGTGTAGAGAAACCACACGTTTTTTAGAAGCTGGATTATCAACACGTTAGGTGAGCTTCAGGAGACATCTGTCGTGTACGATTATGACAAGCTTCGTTAACGTTTGGCAGCCACAACTAGAACATTTCCGAAGGCTCTTTCCGAGTCGAGCTCGTCAAGCACGTGATTAAGTACAACATGCTCGATGGCGAAAATAACAATATTATAATGAACTTCAAGTTAGTACTGTTGACACATATGACTCAATATCATAACAACAACGGACCGTGCTGGTGTTGTGCTAGTGTGCTGAAACAACCACCGTTAAGACTCGAGTGTGTAGCATCAATGAATGTCCATAAGATTCTTTGCGCGCCAACCGTTGGTCCAGTGGGTCAGGCCACACCGTAGCCTCGTGGTTGACACGCCTCCTACGGCAAGTCTGACGAGTGCCTATTGTTTGAACTCATTCCGCCTCCAGCATCCAGCGAGCGTTCCATCCGTTTAAAGCATTCATCCATTCGATTCCTGGCAGCTTTTACACAGTCTTAATCATTGCAATTTTTATCACTTTACACCTGGACTGTCCTACTGCCCAGCTAGCTGATCACCGGCGGACATACGATTATATACCACTGCTCCAATCCTTTCTGAACGAGTCAACGTCAGCATTTCCATCTCTGACGTCCTTTCTCGCTGTCTGATCTCATTTGACAGCATTTGAATATGTCTGAAGGAGCTTGGGAGAAGCTTTCCCAGGTTGCTGTCAAGGGTGCTCAATACGACTCTCGTGAGCGCCAGCCCCATCCGAAATGTTTGAAAGGAACCAGAGTGGACCTTCTCAACCACATCTACGAGTCACTGGACAAACAAGGGAAGAATCAACTCATCTGGCTGCATGGAACGGCGGGCGTTGGAAAGTCTGCTGTTGCGTTCACCGTAGCTGAAAGAATGAGAGGTCTGAAAGTGACAGAAAGAAGCAAGGAGAAGCGGCTCGCAGGAACATTCTTTTTTTCGCGCAAGCACACGAAACGCTGCACAACTGGTTATTTCTTCGCGACTCTTGCCTACCAGCTTGCGACCAATTTCCTCAACATCAGGAGTGACTTGAACAGAACTATCCACGACAATCCTGCGTTGCTAGATCCCGACACGTCTCTTCGCGACCAGATGGAGGCGTTGTTTCTCCAACCTCTCCGGCGGCTTCAACTCAGATTGCGCGAATGCCCACCTCTGGCGTTTGTTATCGATGCCCTTGATGAATGCACCTCCGAATCCCCCGAGGATGACGCATCCGAACGCGAGCTCGCTGATCTCATCTCCCTGCTTGGCGAAGCTCTTAGTGAGCCTGATCTGCCCGTCACCCACATTCTTCTCACGAGTCGTGAGGAGGAGCATATCCGTAAAGCTATGCAGACAAAAGAGATACGCCCGCTGGTGTGCGAGATACCAGTGAAGACTTCTGGGGAAGGTGTTGCTGCCATCATCTCGTTAGATGGTACAGACGTTGACAAAGACATATATGTTTTCTTGCAACATTCGTTCAAAGAGCTGGGAAGCCGCCATCCCGACTTTCCGCAACCATCGACCAATAAACTTGCGCGGCTGGCGAGCCGAGCGGGCAGACGTTTTATTGTGGCGTCTACGATGATGAAGTTTATCGATGATCGACATAAGGATCCCCGCGATCAACTCCATCTCATGCTCGAGCTAACGAGCCAACTGCTACCAGGAACGGAGGCGTACAAGTTATACGACCGCATCCTCTCCACATGCGCTAATCCGAAGCTAGCATACCTACACTTATCCGTCGTTGCTGCTCTTGCAGACCCTCTTCCAATGGCACAAATCTCGAAAGTTCTTGGCCCTGGTGAGGGCAGAGACGTCGAAAGTGTACTGGTGCAGCTACGATCTGTCATAGATATTCCCACCGACAACAATCTCCCCGTGAATATCTATCACTCGTCCGTTCGCGACTATGTTTCCGACCCCTCAAACTCCAGCCTCCCCGATGTACAATCTATCACATCACCCCACTCCCTACTCGCTCATTCCTGTCTCCGCTTGATAGTGAAGGACATTCCAGAAAGTACGGCCCTTCTAAATGCGCTCTCGGAGTTGACGAAGCATGCCCAAGCTATGGAATACCAGGACCCCAAAGATTTAGAACACGCATTAGCCTTCATCGTCCAGCCACCTGAGCCACTGCAAATGCTTATAACTCTGCTATGGCTTCGGGGACATCGTAGTTCAGAATTACACTTCTGGCTGAAGACTTGGGACGGTCATGCTTGGCTGAAGACGCAGGAGGGGAAAGATTGGCTAGCGACAGATGGGGCGAGAGACTGGCGCTGGATAAACTGGCTACCGAGTCACACCCTACATGCACCCCGGCCATTCTCGTCGTCACCTTACCAGTCATTATCACCGCCTTCCCCCCAGCCCTCGCCGTTGTCCGCCCAGCCCTTGCCGTTGTCCGCCCAGCTCTCGCCGTTGTCTGCCCAGCCCTCGCCGTTGTCCGCTCAGCCCTCGCCGTTGTCCGCCCAGCCCTCGCCGTTGTCTGCCCAGCCCTCGCCGTTGTCCGCCCAGCCCTCGCCGTTGTCCGCCCAGCCCTCGCCGTTGTCTACCCAGCCCTCGCCGTTGTCTGCCCAGTCCTCGCCGTTGTCCGCCCAGCCCTCGCCGTTGTCCGCCCAGCCCTCGCCGTTGTCTGCCCAGCCCTCGCCGTTGTCCGCCCAGCCCTCGCCGTTGTCCGCCCAGCCCTCGCCGTTGTCGGCCCAGCCCTTGTCACCATCTCTCCAGCAACCTTCGTCAGTATCCGCACATCCACCCTTGCCACCATCCCATGGCATGCGAGACTTGCAGTCCCCAGGCGGGCGAGACTGGCTGCGGCTCCTGGAAGGGCAACGCTGGCTGCAGTCCCCGGAAGGGCAACACTGGCTACAGTCCCTGGACGGGCGAGATTGGCTGCAAATCTGGCGAGGGCAAAGCTGGCTGCAGTCCCAGGGTGGGCGAGATTGGCTGCAGACCGAGGATGGACAAGACTGGTTACAAACACAGGGTGGGCGAGATTGGCTGCCGACACAGGGAGGGGAAGAATGGCTGCAGTCCCAAGGCGGGCAGGACTGGGTGCAGACCGAAGCTGCGGGAGACTGGCTGAATACTAGGAGCGGGCGAGAATGGCTGCAGATCCAGTGCGAGCGAGACTGGCGGCGAACCTCGGTCAAACGAAAATGGCGGGAGATCTCAGGAGAGCAAGGCCAGCTGCAGTCCAAGGTTGGGCAATTCTGGTTGCAGTCTAAGGATGGACTAGACTGGTTGCATACCAAGGATGGGCGAGACTGGCTGCAGACTCAGGAAGGGAAGGTCTGGCTGCAGATGCCAGGCGTGAGAGAGTGGCTGAAGACCAAGGGAGGGCGAGACTGGCTGCAGACCCAGGAAGGAAGCAACTGGCTGCAGACCCCGGGCGTGCGACACTGGCTGGAGATCCAGGAAGGGCGAGACTGGCTGTGGACCCAGGATGGGAGTGACTGGCTGCAGACACAGGGAGGGGCAGACTGGCTACAGACCCCGGACGTGAGAGAGTGGCTGAAGACCAAGGGAGGGCGAGACTGGCTGCAGACCCAGGGTGGGAGTGACTGGTTGCAGACCCAGGGAGGGAATGACTGGCTGCAGACCCCGGGCATGCGAGAGTGGCTGAAGACCAAGGGAGGGCGAGACTGGCTGCAGACCCAGGGTGGGAGTGACTGGTTGCAGACCCAGGGAGGGAATGACTGGCTGCAGACCCCGGGCATGCGAGAGTGGCTGAAGACCAAGGGAGGGCGAGAGTGGCTGCAGACCCAGGAAGGAAGCAACTGGCTGCAGACCCTGGGCGTGCGACACTGGCTGGAGATCCAGGAAGGGCGACATTGGCTGCAGACACAGGGAGGGGGTAACTGGCTGCAGACACAGGGAGGGAGTAACTGGCTGCAGACACAGGGAGGGGCAGATTGGCTACAGACCCCGGGCGTGAGAGTGTGGCTGAAGACCCAAGGAGGGACCGGCTGGCTGCAGACTCAGGGTGGGAGTGACTGGTTGCAGACCCAGGGAGGGAGTGACTGGCTGCGGACCCAGGGTGGGCGAGACTGGCTGCAGACCCAGAACGGGCTGGACTGGCTGAAAACGCCACACGGCCATGCATGGCGTCTGACGACTGTCTGGACGACAATGGAAGAATTCTCGAGTACATTGGAGGCAATAACGGAGTACACAATTACCCCGGAATTATTTTCACAGCCAGCTTTTCAAGTCATCCACCATTTCAAGAGCCTGCCAGATTTCTTAATATTCCCGGCATTCCTGGCATTGAGACACCAGGATCGCTCTACCTCTGCATTACCAGAAGGTCGTCTTCAACCAAACATGGAGATCATCCATGTTATGAAGGCCTTTTCTAATTTCGCATACGGGGCACGGGAACAAAGTCGATCCACTTCCGACGCTCTCAGTTATGCATGTCAAAACTGGGCTGTCCATCTCTCTCGAGTTCCGAATCCATGGGACGAAAGGCTCGCCCTTCTCTTCGAGTCTTTCTGGACTCGTAGTCTCCTCTCCTGGTTCGAAAGGCAGTGGTGTTTGAAAGATCTGCGGTCTTGCCTCACTCTTTTATCCGAAGGGGAGAAAATCGCACGAGTATGTGTTCCCAAAGTTTTTCTAGCCTCACAACTTAAACTGTGCATACAGGAACATCTTCAAGCTCCAAGATGACCCCGGCCACGGGTCAGAAGTAGTCGATTCTACACGACGTTTCTCGCTATTTTGTCGCCGCACATTGATTTTTTTTTGTCACGTTGCTCGAGTGTGTATACCGTCCATCCGACTCGATTATGTATTTTTTCTCGTTCCAGTAGAGCCTGCGCTTTCAAGCCTTTGACCGGGCGAAATACAGGAGTTAAGTTGTTTTAGTAACAGAATATGATTTAGCTTCACAATTTGGCGTCTAACCTGACCCGGTACCACATCGACCTCCCTAATGTCGTCGTTTTCTTCACGACTGCGTGCTCAATAAAAACTCTCATGACAGGTTTTCCTGATTTCAACGTTCGGCTTAAGGCTAACAATATTGTAGCTTGACGCTCTACCGCGTGTCACACCCCTGAGTCGTTCCTTCAGTACAATCCTGACTAAATGTCTGTTCTTCGCCTTCATCCTCTCGTCTCTCCTCAGCTCCATGTTCTCATACTCTTGATATCATCGCGCGTGCGCTCGTACGCCAAGATCAGCGTTTGGTACGTTTTCACATCTTGTATTCCCCAGTCGAGCTCTCGTTATCGAGCTGAGAACGGAAAACTCCTCACTGTGACGGACGGATACATTATACAGCTCCTAGAATTATAAGCTAGAAATAAGAACAGACTCAAGTTCTGGGTTTCCCTGAGTTGACACCCAGTGCCAGTCTCGGTGAGAGGTGCATTTCGTTCTGCATTGAGATGTACCCATAACCGTCCTGTTCTGGTGCTTCTTACACCTGAGACACAGCCAAATAAGTCAGTTTATTGCACGAATTTTACCTTGCCAAGGGTAAATTTCGTACATGGGGTTCTGGAATGACAACCTCGCGCCCTGACTAAGCGCGTCTGGCTGCTCTTCTTCGCTTCCCTGTCACGGTGGTTCGATTCTTCGCCTCTTCGTCCTGGCTCCAACGAGTCGCGACGACTCGAATCAGTCAAAAATAGAAACCAGCCGGTCAATGAGTGTGATCCCAGGCAGTCTGTCAGTTCTAACTGTCGTGCTCACAGGTCCATGAGTTGCATATCAGCTAGTGGCCATCAGTGAACCGGTGAAGGTTTTAGAAAGGGATATATGGCGATATATAGCACGTAATCATAAGAACCAGCATAATTCTGCCGTCGAGAATCACATTGTTATCTTTGGCCTTATAGAGGAAAGGATATTTCCTGATTTTCCTCCAAAGGTTTATGATTGGAAAAAGCTCCTACAGCTACTTTCATATTGATAGACCAGAATCCATTTTTGTTCATTCACCGCTTTTGTTTACTTGTGGAGCTGGACAAACAAAAGGGTCCCGCCTATTATGATACTTGGTCAGGGCGAAAATACCCCAGAATGGTACTGGACTGCACTTGGGACTGTGCAACTTTCTGTCTTCGGACACCATCCTCACCATGGTTGGAAGCCACCGTCACATTCCACCAACCATAAAGCAACCAGAGACAATGTTAAATATACCATGATGAGTTGATGATAAATAGTCATACCAGCAGTGAGCTCAGAAGGGTGTCAGATGCAGTGTCAAACAAGCAGTATGTGACTGTATCAAGACTGTATCATAGAAATTGTGCATTCCAATACCATTCTGGGGTATTTTTGCCCGACCAAGTATCGTAATAGGCGGGACCCTTTTGTTTGTCCAGCTCCACAAGTAAACAAAAGCAGTAAACGAACAAAAATGGATTCTGGTCTATCAATATGAAAGTAGCTGTAATGTCACTCACACTCAAACTTGGAGGAATTTGTGTCCTGCTTCAGCTATTAACACCACGTTCTTGAAATAGTTGATTGTTGTCCAGTGTATGTCAATTTTTCATGCGAGAATGAACACTTGTATCTTCCGGGCGACGCGAATATGTTCATTGAGTGAGCAAGCCTAAATTTGTGCCCTGCTTCAGCTATTAACACTACCTTCTTGAAATGATTGATTTTCGTCAAGTGTACATTAATTTCTCATGTGAGAATGAAGGTTCGTATCTTCCAGGCAATGTGAATGTGTTCATCAAATGAGCAAGCCTAAATTTTTAGTCCCACTTCAACTATCACAAAAAAATTCTTGACAATCTTTCATGTAAGAACGAGTGCTTGTATCTTCCAGGCAACACGAATGTGTTCATCAAGCGAGCAAGCCTAAATTTGTGTTCTGCTTCAGCTATTAACACCATGTTCTTGAAATGGTTGATTTTCATCAAGTGCATGTCAATCTTTCATGTGAGAATGAAGGCTAGTATCTTCCAGCCGATGTGAATGTGTTTATCGAGCAAGCAAGCCTAAATTTGCATCCTGCTTCCGCTATTAACGTCATTTTCTTTAAATAGCTGATGATTACATACTATATATCAGTTGGAAATGTGTTCGAAGATGCTGTACTGTGCACGGACACCGTGTTGTTGTTGCATAGTACTTTAGTAGAAAACTTCGCAGCCAAGGGGCATGCCTCACCTCGGTACCCCACTTACCATTCAACGATCTCTGAGTGTTCATCTCACAGACAAATACATTCTGTACTGCAATTAGTGTGAGACCATAAAGTTCAGAGATCCTCGTAGGCTTCCTGTTGTGTTAGAGATCCAGCTTACTGGAGACATGCAGGCAGATCCACGAACTGGTGCTTGAATTATGATATTAGTGTGAAGACAATAAATATAGAGATCCTCATAGTCACGCCATATGTCCTGGAGCCAGCTTACTGGACACACCCAGGCAGATCCATGAACTGGTGCTTGAATTGTGATATTGGCGTGAAAACAATGAAATATAGAGATCCCTGTGGCTGCGCTGTATGTTTTGGATGAAGCTGATCGAACATAATGAAGCCCATCTGCAGACTGGTGCTTGGACTGTGATATTAGCATAAAGACAATGAAATATAGAGATCCTGGTGGTCACGCTGTATGTCCTGGATTCTGCCGATCAAACATAATGAGGCCGATCTGCGAACTGGCACTTAGGCTGTGCTTTGCAGATTCCTCATAGTTTTCCATGCATTATACAAGAAGCAATTATCATGATATCAATGGTGGAATAATAGCATACTACAATTATATGGAGCTAGGAGTCAGAGTTTAGGGGGAATCAAAAGCGGCATCATCGTGCTGTGCCCTCTGCTTTGTAAGGGCATTGATGGACATGTTGGCCTTTACTGTATTGCTAAGGTAATCGCGGTAACTCCTTCCAAACACTTTCCTGAATGACAGGTCAGGTGAGGTTCATTGGGACGATGGAACATTACATAACATACCTAGTCCACCATTTGAGTAGTCTGTTGACCCTGTGGTGTGCCTCTCAACCAGGGGGCTTTTCGAAGAAGTCGATGATGGTCCGCCAAAATTGAATACAGTGGCTCAAAAAACTGTCCGCATGTTTGCGCTATTTTGACTGTTTACATCATTGTACAAGAATGGATAGGTATTCCCAGGACATCCTGCCATGGCCTGGGAGTACTACATCAGGGCTTCAAAATGAGCCCTTACCCGTGGGAATTGGTGGTCATATGGTGGCACTATGTGGTTTGCAAAACGATGACTCATGTGGACAGTTTTTTGACTCAGATATTTTACATAGGAAATCAGGTATTCTAGTACTTTGTGTGGCCTCCCTTGGCCTTGATTACTGCCTCTATCCTTCTAGGCATACTTTCAATCAACTTCTGACAGTCCTCTGCTGTAATCTGTCCCCACTCTACCACCACTCTCTCCCATAACTCCCATACTCCTTTAGGGGGGTGTTCATAGGCTATAAGCTTCTTTTTGAGTATTCCCCAGAGGTGTTCAATGACATTGACATCAGGGGACTGTGCTGGCGAGTCAAGGAGATGAATATTATGTTCTTCAAACCATTCTCTGGCTCTCCTGGATGTATGCTTGGGATCATTATCCTGTTGGAAAATGATATCTTCTTCATCAATTCCTGATTCTGCCATGCTAGGCAGCAAGTGGTGGTTGAGAATGTCCACATACTGCTCAGCATCCATCCTCCCCTCAACCTCTGCAAGCATTCCTACACCATTCCACCCCATACACCCCCATACCATCAGAGAACCTCCTCCAAACTTGAGTGTCCCATTAATCTCTCTGTCTGTTAGAGGCCCCCCCTTCTTTTTCCACACATATACCTTTCCATCTGACCCAATCCTGTTGATTTTAGTCTCATCTGACCATATGACATGCTTCCAGTCCTCTACAGTCCAGTTTTGATGGGCCAGGGCAAAGTCCAGTCTTCTTTTTCTATGACTGATAGAAAGGAGAGGCTTCTTCTTCTTTGTTACAGCCTTGAGGTTGGCTGCCTTGAGAACATTTCTCACAGTTTGTGAAGATACAGGGGTAGTGATGATGGAATTGATGTGATGAGTGACTTGGACAGCATTGTCAGCCTTTCCTGTAGTAATATGCTGAATAATGGCCCTCCTATCAGTAGAGGTGAGTTTGGATGGACGACCTCCACTAGAGTTTTCTTTGTCTGGGTGACATTCTTTGGTGAGCTTGGCCACAGTAGACTTGCATACACCAGTTCTAGATGCTATTTGACGAGCAGAGAGGCCAGCAGTAGAGAGAGAGAGGATGTTATCCCTTTGAGCAGAGGAGATGGCTTTCATGGTGATTATGACTATCATACATGAGACTCCCTTCATTATATAGTGAGAGATAGGTTTAATAATGCCATAATGACACCACATTATAATTTATTTAATAATGGTATGACTTTATGGTGTCATAACCATTAATTTATATAGTTTCAATCTAGCCTCAAAAAACTGTCCACATGAGTCATCATTTTGCAAACCTCATAGTGCCACCATATGACCACCAATTCCCACGGGTAAGGGCTCATTTTGAAGCCCTGATGTAGTACTCCCAGGCCATGGCAGGATGTCCTGGGAATACCTATCCATTCTTGTACAATGATGTAAACAGTCAAAATAGCGCAAACATGTGGACAGTTTTTTGAGCCACTGTATAGTCAAAATCCCCATTAATGGACCGCCATGAGGTGACAGAAGAGAGTGTGAATCGAACCTGCCAATTTGGTCATCATTTCTATCGTGAACCTCACCAAATGACTTACTTGGCATGCAATGTAGGTGGTAGAGCAAGGAGTGACTTTTCTCATTTTGATAATCTGCGCCACGTGCTTCTTGACTTTGACACCAGCGGAAGATTTCCTAGCAACTCTGTTGTTTCAGATAACATCCGCCCCATCACCATCACCCTTGATGTCCTTGGCAGAGGAAGGCGACATGAATACGGCTTTGTAACCCTGAAAAAACATGTGAGATCATCATTGGGCTACGAGATCGTCTGGATTGGCTGTGTACTTGTTGTACAGGAAGGCTGGAAAGGACAGATCTGTCACAATATAGCCTTCTGAGCGATCTCTAATACCTGCCCTTATGCTGCTGAACAATGAGTGTCTTTCGCAGTATTCCAACACACTACTTACACTGGGTCATTCCAGTCATTTTCAGCTGGGCAGAGCAGCCTGCCACATGCATCGTTGGTAAATCCATGGGAATGTTTGTCGTCGGGGTTGATTGGGTGATCTGGCTTAAATTTGTGATTTACCCATTCGGAAACAAGTGTCTTGAGTTTCGAGGTATCATCACCTTGAGCACCATCAGCCCCCAGCCGAAGCTAAAGAAAGGTTATGAACATGATAAAGCCCATCACTGACATATAGGGGACGAACCATTTTCATCATGTGCGAATAGTCGTTATAATCCATCTCTGTGCCTTTCTTATGGAACCACAGCAAGGTATGGGTGAGGGCTGCGTACCCCACCTGCAGTCGATCTTGGCTATATAAAAAAGCACATGGTTAGCACTCACAAACTAGCCTGAAAGGCGAAAGACTTACTCAACATTAGTTTCATCATCATCATTCAAGTCGTATCTTCAGTCTTTTTTGGTGACAAGGTCCTCAACATTGTTGAACAAAGCAATAACGCGCCTAATCGCCCTTCCTTGAGCTGTATAATAGTTTGATTGCCTGACCAATGGTGAGTAAAGCCAACTTGGTATGTGGAATTGTGATTATACCTTTCTTTGGATGCATGCCCTCCCTCAAGAACCTCCAGCTTCTCCTCTAGTTGTGCAATTCTGTGTCTCTGTCGAGCCTGCAGAGATGCTGCTGCTGTGGACTCTTGGCTGGGCTTGTCGGGCTGGCCCTCTATTGGTGCCATACTGCCTTCGTCCTCTTGGTGCTCGACGTGCACCATAGAGATAAGGGAAGAGAGAAGATGACAGAAGGGCGTTTCTCAAAGAAGGGAAGACATGGAGTCATAAGAATAGAGCTATCCAGCTCATCTTATATGCCACTTGGGAGTCCCAGCTGGTAGTACTAGCCCGAAAAGCATCAGCCTATTTAGGACATCACTAAATAACAATGTATGAAGTACCTTTTTAGGAAGTGGACCACTTCACAACGAATATGTAGGCAGTTGCCTGAACAGGATATGTCTATAGCCGAAAAGCTTGGCATTAACATAAGGACCAGTTGATGATGAATCAGTCCGCTGTCACCTACAGAATCTTCAGCGATGCAAGGGAGAGACTAGCATACATGAACAGTGCTGTAACAGTGACCTTGCACATCATTGGTGTGCGCACTGAATTGCTGTAGAAGATACACATCAGAGAACTGATGGGTCCATTTGAGTCAGCCATGGGTATTAACGTGGGTCGTGCAATTATTGAGACACTTGGAGGTTAAAGTTGAGATATGTGTACACGGCACTGGCCCAAAACAGCATGTTCTGGGTTATTAGCAAGGATATCCAGATACTGCGTAGAATATGAACCTTGACATGGATGGAGCCAACAGTACCATCAATTAAAAATGAGATTTTCGAGCCGTAGTAGTGTTTTGGATGTCCTGGCCAACAAAAGTGCATGTAGAATATGCATCAAGAACTTGTGGTGGTTGCATTCAGATTTGGTGATGCATCTAGTAGTGTTGGACTTGGATGTTACCTGATTGTTTAGGTTCGAGCATCACCCTTGACGCCACCGTTGATTTTAGTTTGAAGTATAACGGTACAGGTATGTTAATGTACGATATCATTCCATTCTACACAGCACGTAAATTTTCCGTGCCTATACCAATTAGTATAAAATATGAGCTGTGTCATTGAAGCATCTCAGTCCCTCTACCAGTGGCTGAGATGTAAGTACCTACAGTCATTTAGTTTACTAGTTGCTAACGAGCTACTAGATACATTCTTTTACCAGGTATGTACTTACTATGACTTGGAGTCCCTCTACCAGTGGCTGAGGTATACATTCTTTTACCAGAATCTTCTCCTTGTCGCAGGTGCTTTGCCTCTACTCGCTAGAAGTAGTACTACACGATTTGATTCAACGGTCTGGTGGGTGAAGATAGCAGATGTACCAGGATATACCTCTCCAGTGACCTTAACAGCCATTCGGCTTAAGTATGTCCAGTGCCCATGTTAAGCCTGAAAATAAAGGATCATACCATGGCATGACTGCAGATGATTGTGCTTAGATGTTTAAGTCAAGGATGGAATCAAGTGGCTGTATAATATAGATAAGAACATTGTAGCCCCCGGCATTTCCCAGGTGCACGAGAACATCAAGGCTTACTAAGCGAGTGTCATTTCAACATCTTCTTTGGCTTCAATCTGGATCTGTGTATTGCACGTAATAATTCCTCCAGATTTATTGTTCAGGATGAGTGTTAGCCTACTTGACATTGGTCAGATTGACTAAAAGTCGTTTCCCCAGTGAGTATTGTGTTGCTGTCGTCTGAGATCTGAGGTCTCATCCAAGTCCTGCTTCTGACTGGTAGGCAATCCCAAATTGAACTTGCACAAAAATGTAAGCCTTGCAGCTTTGTCTTGTTGGGTGAGCGCATACTAGTATATGATACAGACATTGCACAAGGTGTACTCAGGTCTGTACAAGTGGTAGCACAGCATACCAACAACAAGATCAAAATTCAACAGCAGAATCGGTGTCGATCTTTGTTGCTGATCAGTTGTAAACCACAACAAAACAACTAACCTAGCAATGCTACTGCTCAGTGGTCCTTATGCTGAGAAGCACTGGGTACAGTAGTTGTTCAGTTGGGTGGCCTGACCCTTGGTAGTGCACCACACACTTCGAGTGTGAGGGGTTTAGGTGATTGAGGAGAGATGATAGATGAGCACAACTAAGTCTGGGATGACCTAGCTGTGTTGGAGGACGAAGAAAGAATAAGCAGGAGGATCAAGATGGACTGGACTGAATGAATAGCAGTGGGACAGTGTTCCAGGTGAACAAGGTCCAGGAAGACGTGGGGGATGAAAAATGCGAAGCCAACTGAGGCTTCAGAGAGAACTGAACATGAAATGGTGAACTGGATGAGTTTTTTTTTCTCTGTTGCTAAAGTACAGGGGTTTATATAGAGTATAGTACCTGCGTACGTCTGTGTATGCAAAGCAACGCTCCAGGCAATGAGTAGGGCAATGAAGAGGGCAATGAAAGGGGGGAATGGAATGAATGTGCTGCGCTTCAGGGGTAATGACTGAGCAATTTCGAAAAATAGAACAAATCCTATGCAGAATGAGTCATAAAATGGAGAATGAGTCATAAGGACAAAGAATGAGTCAGAGAATGAAAAAGCGATGATAAAGCAGGGCTGTGACCATTACAAACCATGACTCATGACCTGAGTCATCATGACCAATTGCTATGCAAGCATGACAAAGTGCTGTGCGGTGATGATGCAAGAGCTGTGACGCAGCATATGGGCAGTGGAGAATGGAATGGAGTGATGATGCTATGATGCCATGATGGTGTGATGATCCGAATGCTCTGCTGCAGAGATGTCATGTAGTTGTTGGTGCAGAATGTCGACATGCAGGGATCATGGGATATACACAGTCTGTAAGACGCTTCCCCAGCATGATAAAGGGATTGGTCATCTGCATAGGGACTTGGTTGTTTGCAATCTCTGGTGAGCGTTAGGATGGAATGGCATGGTGTCCACAGTGATCATGAAGGTGAGGTGCGAGTGGATAATGGTTTGAATGGTTCGATGAATATAAACCGCTGAAGAGGATTGGAAATGGTAGGGTGATGAAGACAGGATGAATAAAGACGCGGTTTTCGACGTATTGGTGCAATTTGGCATGGTCTGGCTGATGCTGAGGTTGTCTGAGAGTGTAGTGGGTGAAGATGGGAGAGCGTTGGAAGCGTGTGAATGGGGGAAAGGTGAATAAACCTCGTTGAATGCAAAATGCCGTAAAAATGCGGGATGCCGTAATACTGTTGAAAATCGCTGAAAAATCGAAAAATTAAAGGAAAGGAAGGGAAACAAATGAAAAGGTGAGTAAGGAATGATATGGGAAATGAAGATATAAATAAAAAAAAACATGTTCTCGCTACCAAACACGTTTGGTGCGTGACATCGGGACGACTCAATAGCACTCAGACTTGGTATATGTGTGGTATATTATTCTGGACATGTCTTGGAAGTGTTCACAAGTACATATACTGGCTGCTGGATATATCGTCTTTCTATTATTGGTCACTCACATCATCCATTGGCTACTCTGACTTGTCCAGATCATCATTCCTGCTCATCGCAATTAGATGAGCCTCTACCTTCCTGACACTGCTGCCAACAAGATTCGCTACTTGATGTCTCGTTGTTCCCTGGCCATTACTACACTAGTACTCTTGGCTGGCATATTGACTTCTCCATTACACTTGTCTTGATACCCGCTATCCTGTCCACTACTATTGTGTTTGTTTCCCCCCACTTTCACACTGTTTCCAGTTCCCATGATCGTATTGTTTACTAGTCACGATATTTGCACCCCATCTCATTCAAGTTATTCTCACTAACATCATGTATTATGCTACCACATCTGCTCTTACTATATCCCGCCCATTGATGAATGGCTACCCAACATGACCTCAGGCTAGTGTACTACAAGAACAACGATGCTGTTCAACCTCTTCCTCGCTATCCAAACATTTATAAACATACTCTTCCACACCCTTGCCATCACCACCTTATCACAGGCCAGCTCTCATATGTTGGTCTTCATGTCCTCCATTTGACTCTGCTCGCTTCCTTGTTCACTATACTTGTTTATGTTGAGGACCGTCTGCCAGTCGGTACCTGTTTTCTCCCAGCAAATGTGCTTCCGAGTCTCGACTAGAACAGGTTTATCAATATTCTCCTGGTCAATATCATGTTTGGCATCAATATCTTTGATCTTACTCTTGCAAGTCTGACCAGCGCTGGTGGTGCAACAAGCTCGAGCTTGTATGACCCCACCACCTACACAACTGGCTTCAGCTTGCTGACCTTTTGTTAGCACAACAAAAATAAACAAGATTTCAAATACTAACTATACTTCTGTTCCCTTCCTCAGCTTGCCCAATGCAAACACCCACTATGTTATTATTGCTCAACTGCTTGAGAGTTTGCAACTGCTCAAGTGGAGCACCTCGATGATGGGTGCGAGATGTGTGAGACCTCTTCTCCTCATTGGTGGGAACAGTGGTTAATACAGAGGATTTAAATTCATGCGACACCTCAGTATCACCAAGCCGCATATGGGGTTGAGCACTGGGACTGCCTATGGGTGATGATGGAAGGGTTGAAAGGTTTTTCAAGGACAAAGCAGGAGGGAGGATGGTATCTGTTGGTGAGTGGGTTTTGGAAGGGTCTGTGAAAGATGATACTGGTTCCCAGTAAACCGATACACTATCACCACTGCCAGATGTAGAAAATTCAGACATGCGATCAGCTTGGACATGCGTCATCATGTCTTTGATCCAAGAGGGCTGAGTAGTTGCATAAGGGGCATAGTAAGACATAGCCACGTCAGGAAGGCTGGTGTTGATTCAAAAATTCAAAGCTGGCTCCAGTGAGTTCTTATGGTTGTTGTGCTAGTGATGGCATGCCTACTAGTGATTGTTTGTTCATTGGAAAACTTTAATCAAATTCTTGCTGATAATTAAAGTGAGCGCCAACATTGGCATCAACGAGCGAGAGGCTTGAACCCCACAAATACCAAAAATGGTAATAGAGCACACATAGGCGTGATGACACCACTCGAGTCTCACACCAAACCCCTGTTCTGTAGCGGTGTTCTGTAATCACTCAGATCGACTTTGTTGTGTAGTAAGAGCGGGCCAGCCTGAAAGAATGGGCAAATAGATCTAGCCCAACTGTGCTGAAGTTCACAGCTGGGACTCTAGTAATGTACACTTGTGCACAAGAATGAGTCATCATCTGGTATCCCAACTTGGGGGACAACTTGAACCTGACTGTTTTCGCGTTCCCCTCCGAGTCCAGATCACACTATTTGCATCATGTGAGCAAGTCCAGGATGACTATAACTGGGCAGTGTGCATTGGGGCACAGTTGTGGTTACTAATATGTGAGTAGTACTACTTCTAGATGTTGATAATGTTTGGATGACAAGTGAACACTATGCCACTGTGACGGTAGGTACATGATGATCATAAAGCCAGAATCTGGGCCATCCCACTCCAGCCTGAGCCTGAGCTGGAAGGATGGGCCTGCCAGGTATTAACAGGATTTGGGACACTTCTCCTATTCAGGCTAGTTGTACTATAAAAGTATCAGCATCACATACCTCTGGCAAGAGGCATGCACTAGGCACCTACTATCCAATCAGTGTTGGGTCCTGAAATCAAATATGCCTCTGGTGCGAGATGATCACAATGCATGGCCTGAGGGTAAGTTCTGTACCCTCGCCATCAATGAACCACTGAATGCACCTTGTACATATCATACTAATATCGGTCCATGCCAGTGTTCACAAGATTTCTCTCCCAGGGCTGCTTCTGCATGTTACCATTCACACAGGCCTCATTTCCATCATAATACTTCTGAAGTGGCAAGTTTTCAACCTCTGCAGAAACCAAAAATGGTAATCCCTCATATACTATATCGCAAGTTCAGGCAAGTTCCTACTCAACATAGTTCCCCATCTGATCCGATCAAAGGCCTTGTCAAGAGCGAAGTTCCCAGAAAAGCAAGGAAAAAGGAACCAAGAAACTCCAGCATAAGGTCTTTGAAAGTCCGAAGGGTTATTTATTGCTTACTGGCAAACTCCCTAGGACCCAACATTTTCCCTCAGTGCTGAAAAATGAACATATGCCCTCCTGCTTCATGCAAAACTTCGTGTGCCACACCACTGCTAACACCTCCTCAATGCCCTTGTTACACCCCCAACACTGCTGGCTATGGTTTAAGTCCTCCAAGCTCTCCCTTGTCATCCAGAGGTGTATTACTTATAATATAATGTAAATATACTTATACATCAGTGACAGTGATGAGCACGGTCTCAGAGATGGACCCTGAGGATAGCTTTCCTGTGACACCTGATTCTAAATATTCAGGCTGTGCACATTACCATGACACTGACACCTTTCCTAGGGCTGAATCAAGTCATGCAAAGCATCACAGGGAGAGTCACCATCATTCTTACCATCCTTACCGCCAGCCACCCTGTTTTCAAGAAAATCATACCTTTGACTGCCTAGTAGGCAGACCTGACTGTGATGGTCAATCACAAGCTCCAGATGGTAATGTAGGCCCCTCTAATTCTCAACTATACATAAGTCTCATTATATGCATCAAATTCCTAGACCGATGATGTATTTTTGAAGTTTATGGATGGGCTTAGCCCTACATCTTGCTGCTTTGTTGTTCACTACAAGGAAGCAGTTTGTGAGCACAAACATATGCGCCTCTTTTCGATGTACTGGGAACTTGAGGAAACGAACAGGCTGCACACTCTCCTTGATTCTCTGTATGCTGAAGCAGACTTGGAGTTCCATAGAGCAGAGCGAGAAACCTGAGTGTTATTGAAAGCACTTATTACCAAGCAGTCGCTGTCTCATACTGTGGGAGATGTTGAATATCTCACTATGGTCCACCAATGGAACAAGACATCTCTTTGGGAGACTTATGCTCAACTCAATCTTCTCAAAGATTGTATCAAGCAGATGCATCTGGTAAGGTCATCCACTGACAACTCAGATAACACATCAGATTGTGTTGGGAACGGCCCGATTACCACTGATGTGATGACTATGGTCAGTGTTGGTTTCATAGAGTAATGTCATCATTGCAATGATGTACTTCCAGAGATAATCAACACACTCACACTATGTACTTATCACCAGAATCCATTAGCGCCTGTGTCCTAGTACCGTCAAGTTTGTCTCTTCTTGCTTTTTATTGTAGCAGACCATATGTGTTTTTTTGTCTATCATAGGACTTGTTCAGTGCAGTCTCAAAAGATGCAAGATTCAGAAGGAAACCACCTGTTGTTCAGCAGGACCTAACAGATCTCATGGAACATAGAGCAGCCCATCTAGTATGCTTGTATGAGGCTCTAGTAGCTCGGAGTTTGGTCGCAGCAGTGGACTATGTGATAGTGGCAATACCAAGTATAACTATGCCAAGAACAGTAACTTTATGCTCTGATATGTTAGATTTTCTCAAACCCAGCACAACTTGCTCCAAGTCAGTACATACTACTCCTCTCCCCTAAACCTTTTGAATCAAGATTTTGCACAAAGAAGTGTTTTGCTATCAATGATGACCCCCTAATGCACTTCTTGAAATACGGATTCAATCTAATGCTGCATGCGGAGAAAATCTGGAATGTGTCTGTGGTTCTTGAGGCTTCCTGATGAGTCACATAGTCCTTATGATTACCGGTCCGTACCCTTTGCTCCTATTAGAAGCATAGGCTCTGACTACCTTATATGGGGAATAATTCAATTATGGCAGTAACATTAAGTCGGACTGCCTTATTTGGCAAATGATTCAATTGGCAGCAACATTAAGGTATGCTTCCCAAATACACATCCATCCTTTGCAGAAAGATTGAATAATTCATTCTGCTCACCATCACCCTATCAGATTTCAAGTGTGTGCTTCATCGCTACTCATTGCAAATGAGTTCACTCATGTCGTAAAACGGTGACTTTCCTATCGTAGTTGCATCGCATTGCTAGTAGTAAGTCTGACCTTCCGGCATGCTCAAATTTAGCTGGCATCCTTGTAACTCAACTAATCTTTTAACCACTTGCTCATGCAGGCATCTACTAGTACTAGCCAACTGCTGGTCGGTGAGATCTACCCCAATCATGACGACAATTCAGAAAATGCAGACATTGATCCTTTGCTATTGCAGTCTTCACTGTCATGACCTTGGCACGGTCATCAGCTGCATGCCTCTGAATCTGCCCTGTATATGAGTCATTTTTGTCCTCCCACCAATGTCCCGATGTACCGCAGTGGTGCTGATTTTCAAGGTTGGTATGATGCCTCCACCAATCCATATGTGGGTATGCCAGTGATGCCGATGCCATCGCTGTGGCACATTCCAAGTCAGCCCCAGGTTCAGATCCCACAGCAGCTCTTTGGCTACGGCCAACAGCTGCCTGCTTACAGCGGCTCCTCATCTGCAGGCATTCAGACACCTAGTTATGGCTTGTTGCCACTGTCACCCCTCCCTCTGAGCCATGGCAGACTCGCCTTCGATGATTCATATCCCCCCTCCAATGTCATGCACGATCCCTTCAAACTGGAGGCTCCCGTGTTTATACACCCTCCTGATATGAATGACCAGGTGCCACAGATGCACAATGATATTGCGAACATCGAGCCCACTCCAATTGTACTTCCTTATTTTGCCTTGGCACCACTGCACTATCCTCCATGCCTTGGTGCCTTCATCCCTGAGTTTACGCAGCCGGTCCTTTCTAAGGATGGGGATGTGTTATTACCACCAGGTGTTGAAGATGAGTCTCTTTGAGAGCCCGCCGTGGATGTGTTATTGCCGCCAGGTGTTGAAGATGAGTCCCTTCAAGACCTTGTCGCAGGTACAGCAAACCCTGAAGGCGACTTGACCTTTCGCTTCTATTGGGGGCCAAATGACCAGCGAGGAAGGAAGGGGAAGGTGAGCACTCAAATTTTCAAACACTTACTTGCTAACAAAATACCAGCATGGAGTCAAGCGCGTGGCACAATCTCATCTTCTGTTTGATGATAAAAACAATGGCCACCAACGCATCATCAGATCTGCAAAGAAAGAAGTAACCAAACATGCACTTAATAACACTGCTTTATCTGAGGGGGGAGACAGAGTGGTGTTGGCCGACACGAAGTTGGAGGGGGCAGCCAAAAAGATATTGGGTACAGGTAAGTATTGCCCCTTCCTGGACTGACATCCATTTATGTGTCGACAGAGCATGGAACTGAATGGGCATCACACAATTCTGGGGCATTGTACATGATCTTATCCGAATCATGCAAAATGATGGATTCGGTCTGCATCTTTCAATAAGATCAGTAGCTTCCGAACTTGAACACCAGGAAGCTGTGATCAGACCTCCTCAATGATTTGATCTTCCCCCAAAAATTTCTCATGGGGTGGGGTACAGACGATGAGTGGCACTTCCTTGAAAACAAGGTTGTGCTTAACCTTGTTTTGGACACTATTCGGGAGCTCAAGCTCACCCGGTACCTAGACAATCCTGATAGTCTTGCTTGCGCTGCTGCTGTTGCAGTTCATTGTGCCTTGGAGAGGGTCAGGTACAGAATATCCACCAATGTTGAGTTTTCAGGCACTGGTTTTAAAGACCTGTACATGAAACTGATGGCTTACATTGAAGGGATGATTAATAAATGCCCAAAATTATGGAAGCGATGGGAGGATTACAAGAAATGTATTAAGACGAGGCTAGCTCAGTACTAGTAATGGCTTACTTTGACTTTGACTTTGACTTTGACTTGTGCGGTTGAAGTTGTATTCATACACATCAAGATATGAAATCTTTTGCTCACTGTGGTATAAGCAATGACTGACATTCGAGATCTTGGTTATGTGTCAATTCTGAATATTTTCAATTGCAAAGTTTGAAGGTTTGAAATGCTCCGTTCGAGAAGTCAGCGATTGCAATGTGCTATGTCATTAGAAATTGCACGCCATACAAGTGATTGTTTAGGGGTTCATAGCTTATGTAAGTGTTCATCTTTAGCAGGGTTGTCATCCAATGAAAATCATTTATTGTTTATAGATATGCCCTAAGTTATGCGCCATCTCATTATACAGAACAACGATTAACAACCATGACCCTTCTACAATATCAATCCATGACATCCCTAACACTTATGCAGCACTTATAATACTTCAAGCCACTCTGTTAATTCCTCACTCCGTGAAGGACGCTGGTCCTTTTCACACCAGCACCGTGCCAGGTTGTCTTCTGTTGCTACTGGCTGGTAGCATCGCTCCCTTTATGACTTATGCCGTCTGGCAGTCGTTCAACACCAAATTCGTCGCCTTCCCTTTCACCCAAAACCTGCTTCAGTCCGCTAAAGATGTGCTGCTTCATGGTGTTGGCAGCACAGCCATTGAGCTTGTAGCACTCAGTATCAGTGTGCTCATCATGAGCAACATTGCAGGGGAAGACCTCACAATCAACAACTTGATTACCCAAACAGGCACCACCTCTGAACTTACAATCAACGACTTGATTACCCAAAACCATGTCCTTTCCAGAACTTACAGTCAACAGCTCATTGGCCAGGATGAATCAACATCTAATGACAGCGCCGTCTCCAGCACTGATGATCAACGACTCATGGTGCTTGCCACCACGGCACTTGCTGATGATGAGACCAATGTCTCGCGTGCACCTGTCCTTGACCCTAATCTTGAGAACATGGACTTGTGTCCTTCTCGAACCAAAAAAGAACTAAACACTAACATTTCTGAGGGTGAGCGTGTGCACACTATGAACTTCTACGATGCGCTCACCACCATTATTGAACATGCAGGCCGCATTATTGACAATGAGCCTGACCATACCACTGAGGAGGAACCTGTGCAGGGTAACACAGCGAACACGAACAAATCAGTTGATGTGTTCTATGTTCACCCGATGCCAGCTGAAGAACCTCCAGCATACTATAACTCGAGTGCAGCTTTTCCTCGAGTGTTTTCCCTCACACACCACCCAATTCCAATGCTAGTTTATTGAAACCAAATGATTATTTGCCGTCGCGTTTTTTTCGATTCAAGGCTTAACAGCTCTACTCCAACCAAGTCTGATGTGAGAGGCTCGAGAGCCACCAAGACCGACAACAACGTGCCCATGCTTAACATTCCTGACCCAACTGAAGTACCTACCAGCGGTACCATCCCTTATCGTGGTCTCTCTCATGCTGACGGGAAGACTTCTATCACCTTCGAAGGACTGACACAGTCCAAAGCCGAGGCATACCTACAGACTGACACCTCACAGTATAATGATTATCACTCAGTCTACATGCCTAACATTGTTCATGCCATTGAATCTTACTGTTTCTGCCAGGATGAGCTCATCACAAATGACTGGAACATCCATCTCTTCCGTGATGGTTCGTACCCAGGGCACCCTGTCATATCTGGGGGAACTAAACTCTCCACCGGCAGTCCTCGTTCGGGATGCACTTGGCAAGAGCACGTTCATGAGATCACTGACCACCATGCTCACACTCGTCACCTCATTCACCTCATTGAAACTGTTCTTTCCACTCGAATGCTTGCTGAAGCTTCGAACTGTGCTGAGACTATCAGATATGACAGTGAGTTACATATCAAGGGCGGTCTTACTAATCAAATCTATTCTGGACGTTACAACGACATCAACCTGTTCTTTTCAGAGAGCGAGGCTAAGTGTCTCAACTCATATGCAGCAATTGCCAAGGCTCACAGAGAACCTGAGCTAGCCTCGAAGATCCTTGACACACTACTCATGCCATTCCCCGACAAAGACACTATCAACACACTTACCGAGTCACGTCTTCTCAACATCGGGACCGTTTGTGAAATTCTCCATTTTGCATTTGATCGAGACCTCGTTCTTCGGATCGCTGTCACACACCAAACGTGTTTGGTAGCGAGAACATGGCTTTTTATGTAGAACACCGTTCCCCCATATCACTCCTTATGTTCCTGTTCTTTCAATTCCCTTCTTCTCCCTTAATTTTGCAATTTTCAACAGTATTACGGCATTCCGCATTATTATGGCATGCCGCATTCAACAAGGTCAATTCACTTTCCCCTCATTCACACACTTCCAATGCTCTCCCATCTTCAACCATCATACTCTCAGACGACCTCAATGTTCAGCCAGACCTTGCCATGTTGCACAAACACTTCAAAACTGCACCCTTATTTGTCTTGATTTTATCCCTTTACCATTTCCCCTGGCAATCCTCTTCAGCGACTTATATTTGTCAAACCATTCCAGTCATTATCCACTCACTTCCTCACCACCACAACCATGGATGCACACACCATTCCATTCCATCCTTACCACTCATGCAGTCAATCTATCACCATGCAGATGCAGGTGATCAACCCCTTATCGTGCTGGGGAATGGTCTTACAGACTGTATATATCCCATGATTGCTGCATGTCGACTTCTGCACCAACAACCACATGCCATCCCTAGAGCGTTGGAGCATTAGAGCATTGGAACATTTGATCATCAGCACATCAGAGTGTCATACACCTCTACCATCATCCTACACAGCCACTGCACAGCACTTAGTCATGCCTACATAGCGCTTGGTAATGCCACTGAGGAAGAGTAAGCATCATTGGTCATGTAGTCCTGGTTTGTCATGGTTTTTCCCCTTGATTCATAATCCCCTTCCTATATGACTCATTTCGCATTACACACACACACTCCTTCTTACTCATTGTTTTTATATTGTCTTACTCATATGCCTGGAAGCGCTGCTTTGCACACGCAAGTATACACAGAGTCTGAACAGTATATAAACCCCTGTACTTCAGCTAGAAAAATGACTACATGAGTTCACAGTCCACATTTCAGTCTAGTCTTTGAAGCCTCAGATAGGCTTCGCGTTTTTCAAGTCTTCAGTCGTCATCATTGTCTTTGACATTGTTCACCTGGAACTTTGTCACTGTCTTACACCTCGTCAAGCTCAGCACTATTCCATTCAGCTGCCACGTGTGCAGTTGATCTACGCTTTCTTTGCCCTCCAACACGGCTAGGTCATCACAGACTTAGCTGTGCTCATCATTCACCACCTTCCACACACCCAAACCCTTCAACACTCGAAGTGTTTGGTGCACTATCAGGATCAGGCCACCCAAATTGAACAACTACTGTACCTAGCGCTTCTAAGCACAGGGACCACTGAGCAGTAGCGTTGTTTTGGTTTTGTTGTTTTTGTTGAGGTTTTCAGCAGGCCAACAACGAAGATCAACACCGACTGTAATTCAATGGATGTGGATGATTCATCAGTGTCCCGGGTATCACTAGGTATATTGTATTTTCTCTATTGTCCTTTATCCATTTACCGGACATCTCTTAGATGATTTATACCTTGGGCCGGATGAGGACATAGAGTATCATCCTGTGTCACCCGGACCACCGGATGTGCTGGTTGCAATACCCGGTAAGTTTATATATTCATTTGAATCAAGTATTACCATTCATGCTCACAGATCGATCATCTCTGGCTCAAGCTGATCAACCAGGTTTGGCGATTGACCCAGACTTGTACCTCAGGCCTGAGGATGATGTTATCGACGTTGATGAGATGCCGGATATTGCTGATGCCAGGTGTGATGCTCCGGTGTAGGAAACAATCTGGCTACAGCCCTGCAGAGCATCATTTCCCCATGCTAGTCAATACCTACACTCACAGTCCGAAGTCATTCTGAAGAGTCGCGAACAGTTCCGGATAGTTGCGGTCAGTTATGCACCTTCGCGCGTCGTTGCGGTGGCTCCACATACTGGGTTACGATCCGCATCACTCCGCATAACCATACTGGTCCCTCATAGCATCCTCCCATGTCCTGTCCACGTCCATCCAACCCCACTGGTGCGTTATTAGTCCTTACCTGTTGTCTATTGATTGTTTGCAGGCTGTTTTACATACTTTTCCCATGCATGAGGCCAGCTTAGCGCTATTACATCTTATATCACTCCGGACTTGCTTGTACATATGCGGTCGCCTGCATAGTCCCAGATTCATATGGACTCACATAAATACTCGCCCAGGACTCATAACTACTCACTTTTCTACATTCCCTTTGAGTTGGTGTTGCAGGAGTCACTAGCTTTAGTCTGCCTCATTCTTTGTTCTTGCACAATCGATTGCAGTTCTCCCTATCTTGCGCTTGACCTCCACACTCTTTTGAGCATTCGACCCTTGCTAGTTATACCTAGAAACCTCGTCGCATAAAGTTCTGGAACAGATCCCGGTAAAACTTCGCATCGCGTCCCTTATACCTGGTACCCTTACCCGTCATACCCGTCACCCATTACCTGGTACTTGGACTCGTATACTTGGTTCCCTTCTAGTTATATCCGCGCTCTCTTACTCTGTGTCCGCACCGCACTCGCCTCGCAACTCATCTGCATACCCGCATCTTGTATCTTCGCCGCATAGCTTGTGGAGTCCATCGCATAGATCATAATACCCAGCTGCACTTGTCCCTTCGCTCTTACTTGAGGAACTGCTCTCAGAGCTATCCCTTTGGGTCAACTACTACTCTCACACCTAACAGGATCGACACGCTATCACTATAGCGCGCTTCTACGATTTCTCCCATAATGCACTCAATCTTTTCCATGAGAATAAGGATATCTTTGTTGACCTCAGTATCCGTTCAAATTTCAATTTACCAAAACTTCACGCCGCTCGCCACTACCCTGCCATGATTATGATGTTCGGTACGACGGACAATTATAATACTGAGTACACCGAACGACTTCACATCAATTTTGCGAAGGATGCTTACCGTGCTACAAATCACAAAGATGAATTTGTGCAAATGACATGCTGGCTCGAGCGGAAGGAGAAGATTTTGCACCATGACAAGTATGTCAACTGGCGATGCACTGGTGTTGAAGAGACTATCCCTTACCATTCGTGCCCCCCTGATATGACTTTTCGTCAGCTTCAATCTGTGGCAAAGCACCCTAGTGCAAAGGCCATCAGTATAGACAAGCGAGCCCCTTCAGTGAATTCACCCGTATGAGACGGAACAGCCAAGGGTGACAATGTACCAATACAGACAGGCCAGCCCATGTGGGCCCATGGCAATAATTGTACCATCTAAGAATTACGGGCCAACCTTTGGGAAATGGGCTCGCCAGCTCGCGTGGCTTTCGCTAAAGCCACATGGTTTGCGCTTACCTCGGCTAATCCCTTATTTGGAAACTCGCGTGGTTTTGTCACGTGACCTCGCAACCTTTGCGGTGTTGTTCCCTACAAATGCCCTGCTGCTCCAAACTTCATTTCCTCTCTTCCCCCACCACTGCTCCCTCTGCCAATCTCTCAACACTTTCTCAAAATCTTCAATCTCTTTTTGTTTTCCTGCTCATCTTGCTTCAATTTTTGTTTTGGTATACATTTGTAGTCTTTACTGTTCTCTATGTAAGTTATTTATATTTATTTAGTATTATAATAGGGATTATATTGGAATTATGAAAAAAAAAAAATTTAATTACATAATCAGAGGTTTTTGCTTTTGGACGCATTTTGGGACCCTTTGGACCGTGTTTGGACCGTTTCTGGACCATTTTTGGACTTCGAAGGATTGTGAGGTGTGATTGTTGTCTGCTGCTGGCCCTGTATTCCATTCGGACTCGCGAACTCCTGTTGATCCAGACGAATGTGTAACCAAGTCCTACTTCCCTGGCCATCCATTCTTGCGGGTGTTTGCTGGTTGTTTTTGGGCCTCTGTGTACGCTACAGTGTAGAGATTTGGATTGGTGGGGCACTTTTACGTGCTGAGTTGGTCTGCTTGCAGTCTTCTCACAGTTGCCATCCTATCCTTCGGGATAATTTCTCAGGCAGCTTTTGGCTGTTCTTAGCACTGTCATACATCGAATTCCAGGGTATTAGCTTATCCTGGAATCTGCCAGTACTTCTTCAGTCACCCTCAGCAATATTTGTTTGCATCTTTTGTATGTGATATTTCTCTGAAATGTATGATGACTGATTTTGAGGCAGTGGAACTACCACCATTGGAATTTTGGCCCTCCTCTTCCTTTTCCCATATATCAAATTTTTTCACTATCTTCTCTGATGTGCGTAGCTATTATGAATTTAAAATATTCTTTTGATTTACATTTATTCTTGATAGGAACCCTTCCACTCCTCCTACCTCTCCTCAGCGGGCACAGGCTGCTGCACGTCAGGCTGAGAGAAACCAGCAAAATCTTGGTTCTCCTCCTGCACGCCGCCATCCTCATGCTCCTGCAGCTCAGCCATTATTACAAAACGCTCCTCAGATGGTAGGGATAATTGTTTGATTTCATGAGACATCTTCTGACATGTTTATAGAATATTCCTCAGATGTTAGGAAATTTGAACCATGGTCCAATTCCCATGCAAAGATTTCCTGGCCTACCACATAATGTTGTTGAGCATCATGAGGCTCAACGTATGTGGCATCAACACCACCCACCACCTGCTCCACCACTTGGGCCACCTGTTCCTGCTCTGGCCTTGCCACCTCCCTTTGGCCATATCCCTGCACCTGCACCTGCTGCACTTCAGAATGAGTATGAACGTTGTATGGCAAATGTTGCTGCAGCCACAATGAATAATTTTGAAGCACGCCGTGCTGCAAGACAGAGGCGTAATAATCCTCAACCACCACCACCACCACCTGCCCCTGCCCCTGCCCCTATCCCTGCCCCTCCTGTTCCTCCTGCTCCTCCCATGTATGGCCCTATTCACTATGAGGGGGCGGTTGGTCCTCACAACTTCGACAATCCCCTCCACTACTTTGCACCTAATCCTGCACCACCTGGACCTGCACCACCTGGACCTGATTATCAACAGTTTAATATTCAGTTTCAGCATAATCTCCAGCAGGAGCAGATTGGAAATGACTTGCATCATAGACAAGCACAGGAGGCATTTCAACAACAGCAGATTCAGGAGCAATTACAGCAGCAGGAAGCTGAGCGGATCAATAGACAGGCTCAGTATGATCTTGAGCAGCAGCAGCAGGACATTAGACAAGCTCAGGATGTTTTGCGAGCAGGCCAACAGGAAGAGGAGCGCCAACGCCGCCAGGAGCAGAGGGATCGTGAGCAGGAGGAACGTCTGGAAGAGGCACTGCATGAATATAATGATCCAGCATCTCAAGAACAACACAATCAGGATGAGGAAAGAAGGAGAACTCAGGTTCATGAACGTCACCAGCAGCAGGAGGAAGAGGATGAGGTGCATATCAACCAGGTCATTCCTATCCCTGATGGAGGTCGTCCATATACCGAGCCTATTCTCCATGATACTCTTGGTTCTCTTGATGTAGAGTGTCCCAACTGCCATGCAAGGCACTTTCTGTGCAAAAAGCTCTCCAACTCCTCCAGACTGAATCCACACTTTGGTATGTGCTGCTTGCAGGGCCAAGTCAGCCTTCAGCCCTTCCCAGCATGGCCACCTGAGCTGCAGCAGGCATATGAAGACCGAACATTCAGATCCAAGATTCGTCAGTACAACAGTGCTCTTGCATTTACGTCAGTTGGCGTCAATATCGAGGATCGTGCTCTTCAAGGCTCTGGCCCAAATGCATTCCGTATCCATAGCTCACTCCATCATCTCATGGGCAGTCTTATACCTCCAGAAGGTCTTCAGCCTTCATATGCACAGCTTTACATCTATGATCCAGAGGAGGCAACCAACATCCATGCCACCCGACCTGGAAATGAAGGTCTTGATTGTCGCATTCTCAGAGACCTCCATGACATGCTGTATCGAACCCATCCCTATGCTGCTGTTTATAAGCAGGCCTATCAAGTCATGCAGGAGAAGCCTCCAGAGGAGCACACAGATGTTCGTGTACGCATTCACTTCCAGCAAGGCACAGATGGTCGAAGATATAATCTCCCAACTGCTGATGAAACACATATTGCAGTTACCTATCTCCATATTATACGAGTGAACGGACATGCATAATATCCCATATGATACGGGCCAGCGGACCATGGGCCGAAGGTAGAAATATCCTCGACTATGACGGATGGGCCTGGGAGTGATATTATTCCCGATGGAGGCGAGTGGGCCCATGTGGGGAATATGTAGAGTAGATGAGTGGGCCGATGGACATCAGTATTCTATAGACGGATGGGCTGAGGTAGTTGGATATTATGTAGATCGGTGTACCAAGGTAGATGTGTATCAAATCAACAGGTATGCCAAGGGTACTTGTTATCACATACACAGGTGGGCCCAGATGTAAATTATATTAGACGGGTGGGCCGAGGGTGTTATATAATACATTAGATGGGTGGGCCGACATATTAGTATTATTTTGTAGACGGGTAGGCCGAGGGTGTTAAATAATACATTAGACGGGTGGGCCGAGGGAGCGGTGAAATATTTATTATACATACGGGTGGGCCGACGTGGGGGTATATAATATAGACGGGTGGGCCCAGGTGAATGATAATTATAGACATGACAGAGCTCAGGTAGTTGTATATCATCGAAATCAAAGGAGGTAATAATTCAAAGTCATGTAATGATGAAGGTCATAAGTGCCAGAAGATCGAGCACCCAGTACTGACATGAACATGTAGTACCGACTACCGAGTAGCTAATACACACGGCTTGTGTTGCCCTATGAGACACCCAAGTTCCGACTACCGAAACTCAAGTGAAGTGTACCGAGTGCCGAGACCCGGGTCTCAACAAATGAATATTTGATATCCAGCACACTTCCAATCATCTGGTATTTCATTGAGCAATGGATGATAATACATCCTTGAAAGCCAACATCATGCAAGGCTCCCTTATCTGATCCTCGCTATCTCCACCTACTGAATGCCAAATGCCAAGTTCCGACTACCGAAAATTGAGTGAAGCGTACCGAGATCCGAGACCCGGGTCTCGACAAACAAATATCTGATATCCAGGTAGTTATCACATACATGGGGGATTTCATTGAGCAATAGATGACAATAGATCTTCGAAAGCTAACATCATGCAAGGCTCCCTTATCTGATCCTCGCTATCTCCACCCCCTTTAACACCAAAGTGTGGACAACCAGGATTCAGCGTCCGATTTCCCAAGATCAATTCCAACATGAATGATTCTTCCACTTCCGATATTGAAATAACCCTCTGGCGCACTTGGGCCCTGACTGTCACTCATGAGGCATGTGAATATACCGAACAGAAATTCAATGCAGAGAAGACAGGAGGAGACCCAGTTATACCTTCTCCGAAGCTAGACACTGATCTGGTGATGGCTTGTGATTCGATTGGTTGATCGGCTCATAAAGGCATATAAAAATCCCAGTGGGTCTTCCTGCAGATTCGGAAATTTTGTTTGATCAGTCAAATTGCTTCATCACAGTTCAGACGCAGATCGATATTGCAAGATATAGCAAATTGATCTCCCCGAAGGACACGGGGCATAATGAAGAGAGAGAGGAGAAGTTGCTTGAGAGGTGTCCTCCTGGCCATGAGGGCACAAAGTTGGTCGAGATACCCGCCACAATTCTTGATGCATCCGGTGCCATCATCGCATGGTACCTCCCAGACGCCCTGACCGATGCCACCCAGGTGTGTAATATATATTGTTACTCGATGGATATTGAAGATCAAATGGTGCCTACAGAAGGAAATTTGGGCGGCCTCGGATTTGCTCGCTCCAATGCTCGAAAAAAGCGTAAAGGTTGATGGCAATTGGCGAACTAATCAAGGGTGGTTCAACCCAAGCTCGGAAAATGATGCCTTAACTCCCGGATGCATCAATTTATCTCCGGCGTGGTTTCAACAGGGGCATGAGGTAGGATCTGATGAGATGGCGATCTCGGTAGTTAAACTCACGAATCCCATAGAATCAATCGGATCCGGAGGTATCTGCATCATTGAAGGGAGCATCCTCCGAGAAGATCCTGAAAGCCATTGCGAGGCCAGCAGCCATTGCAACAGCAGCACTCAGGGTTATGCATCCTGAGCAGTACTGGGCAGGGTTGCGAGCCTTTACGAGCCTCGGAGAGAAGGCAGAAAGCAAGGAACTGCCGAAGATGTCAGAGACTCTCCAGTACTGGGCATCGGTGTTTAACAGCCTCTCAGTCATTTGCAATCGGCAAACCCCGAATCATCGAGACCATTTATCGATTCCCGAATGCTTCGATATTCTCACAACCGTGGGGAATTATTCTAATGCTAGGATGAGTATGCCAAGCCTTCAGCTGGAGTTCAGGTACGATCCGGGTTGCATGATTGCGTTTTCCGGAAGACTTGTGAGACATGGGGTTCATGCAGTGGAAGGAGATCGGATTGCTTGGGCATGGTATATGAGGGATTCTGTTCATGTTTATGCCGGGGTTCCGTCGTGTGGATGGGCTAGGGTGAATTACAGACGGTGAAAGATCAAACAAGTAGAAAGCGTAGTTACCCATGTTAGTACCTACTGTCAAATACCAAATATCAGATATCAGGCACTTGATACTGGAAATTCGGTATTCGGGACTCGATATTAGATGTCTGGATCTCGATACCCGATAGTGGATATTCGGGACTCAATAGGCGATATTCGATATTCGGGATTCAACACTCGATATTCGATGCTCGGGACTCGATACTCGATATTCAATATTCGATAGTCGGGACTCAATATAATTCGATACTCGATGTTCGATAGTCGGGACTCGATAGTCGGGACTCGATATTCGATAGTGTCGGGACTTGATACTCGATGTTCGAAGTCCAATATTCAATTGATGTTCGGGACTCGATACTCAATAGTATTTGAATGTCGATAGTCGGGACTTGATACTTGATAATATTTGATTTTCGATGGTCAGGACTCGATAATTCGATATTTGGGATTCAATATTCAATATTCAATATTCCATGGTCGGGACTTAATATAATTCGATACTTGATACACAATGTTCGGGATTCGATACTCGATACTCAATGATCAGGACTCAATACTCGATGTTCGAAGTTCAATATTCAATCGATGTTCGGGACTCGATACTTGATAGTATTCGAATGTCGATAGTCAGGACTTGATACTCGATAATATTTGATTTTTGATGGTCGGGACTCGATAATTCGATATTCGGGATTCAATATTCAATATTCAATATTCCATGGTCGGGACTTAATATAATTCGATACTCGATACACAATGTTCGGGCGTCGATACTCGATGTTCGAAGTTAAATATTCAATCCATGTTCGGGACTCGATAATTCGATATTCAGGATTCGATACTCGATACTCGATGATCGGGACTCGATTCCCGATGTTCTATATTCAATTGATATTCGGGATTCGATATTGAATATTCGATAGTCGTGACTCGATACTCGATATTGGGCATTCGATATTCGGTATTCGGGACTCAGCATATAATATTAGGTTAGATATTTCGAAGTTGGTATGTGATTTTCAGCACTCATTACATCATGTATTGAGTTTTGACCTGAACATTATGAACTCAAGGACTAGGACTACTCTCCTCTGCCTCTCTTCAATCTGGTTAGGATGGCAGTGTACACTTCAATCTCCCCCATCTTTTCACGGATGCCCTCTTGTTGCTCCTCAACCAATGTCCGAGAGGTGTTCTCTCATCCACTTCAGTGCCAGCAGTGTTGGACCCGAGGTTTCATCCACCTGCTCGGGAAGAACGAGACCATCATCCTCAATGCCAGACTGGAAAGGATTAGTCATCACTCAAGGGAATTGTGTATAAGTCTTACTAGCCAATGCTGGTAGTGACGGATACAACATGCGAATACCCGATCCCACTGCCATAATTCGTTCGGGATTGCAGTGTGTCCGATCCACCATGGAGTATCATAGCTGGATATAATCCTGGAGGGATCTCCCGAACCTGCGATATCATGAAACTGACATAGGTGGGATGAAAAGACATGATCTGGAACAATGTTCCAGGCGAGCTGGGGAAACAACTGAAGAATATGAGCGACCGGTTTGGAATGACCGAAATGATGTTCCTTGCAGCTGAGTACTGCAGGATGGGTGTCACAAAAGTCTGTCGGAAATCTCAGCATTGACCACCACAGTCATCGGTCTCTTACAGTGATCTCCCATTGCAGCCCGGCTTTAAAGTGCATGATCCGAGCAGCAGACGGATCATCGGTGTTGGCAGCCTCCGACTGATATTGAGAGATAGATGCTCGGATCCGTGATGCAGCCATTGTCAATGTAGCTGCAATGTCTGCAAGACGCAGTGTGAGGGGTCGGTATTCAGTGCCGGAATTCTGAGAATCAGAAGAGGATGCAGGAGGAGCATGCAACACAGACATGGTTAATGCAGGATTATGACGCTGGAAATGACAATGATGGTTGGTTCAGATGTGAAGATATGAGCCGCTGATGGATGGATAAGAAATTCAAACTCCGACATGGGTTGACCCGGCCAATTCCCGAGACTCAAATGTGTGGATCAAAGAAGCTGTTTCATATCATCGGCAAAGAATTCATTCATCTCAAGCATCTATAAATCAGCACTGCAGGTCTTGAAATGCTGCCCGGGAATCCTGTGCCAGTAATGAATACATTTGGGATTGCCTAGTGCATCTCCAATTGGACCAATATCATTTCTTCCTTACATCGATCCTGTAGGGCCTTTGCCCGAAGCCAATCAACTCGGTAAACTGCAGATGGGTCCCATCAGCTGAGCGCGGGATATGTCAAGCATCCTCGGCGGAAAATATTTATTCATCGCTGTCATCTATTTGGATGCGTTTCAGATCTTGAAAAGCTGCCTGTGCATCCTGTGCCAGTAATAAGTACATTCGAGATTGCCTGCCCGAGTAGCAAGCATGACCCCGAAGCCGGTTTGCCGATGATTCCCCCATCCGTTCAATCCATTGCGCTGCTTTCCGCAAGAAAAAGTTACATGTCCAGTCCATCTCCGATTCCACCACTAGCAGTTCTTCCTTCCATCTATCCCTCAGGGACTTCGCCCTAAGCCAATGCACTCGGTAAACTTTTCATCGGTCCAATCAGATCGTGTTGTTTGGCAAAGAATTCCCGAACTCACATTCCTCATTCCACGAGTGATCAGAACCACCCAGGTCGACTTCGACGGACCAGAACCAAGCGAGGGACTCATTTCGCTGACCTCGGGCATTTGGATCGCCGACGGCAGTGCTGATTTTGAGCTGCTCGCGAAGCAGGGGTTTGTATTTCTGAAGCTGGTCTTGCCCCGGCTCCAGTTGCATCATTTGCTTCCTGGTCTTTGTATATATACTGGCATGGAGGGACACTGCCTGCTGCACCGACGTCACCTGAGACCAAGCTCGAGTTTTCAGGGCTTGCGATTTGGCTTGCCTGACCGTTGTTCGGAACAGGATCGCCTTGTTGCACAAGTGAATTCGGAGGTTGTGAAGTGCATCGTTGGCCTGCCCTTCACGAAGCGACATCTCCAACGGAATCAGATCCTCTGCCATACAGCGTCTGCATCGATCTACCCCAAGGTTTGATGGCAATGGGATTACAGTGAGCTCGGGGGAGTTTGTCCATGTGTCAGATGTCTCGGAGAAGTCTGCTGGGTCATCATCGAGATCATCGAGAATGTCTAAAGTCAAGTCGTCGGGATCGTCATCTGCATCAAATCCCTCTCCGAGATGCGTGAGCGCAGACTGAGTGAATCCATCTATCTGGCCTTGGAGACGATCGCGTTGCCGGGCGATGTCTAACCTCTGTGTCTCAGTGGACCTTCTTCCAATTCTTCGGACCTCAATGAGCAATGCAATTTGAGCTTCTTCAATCGCCAACCCCATTGATATCCATGTTGCCACAGATCTGCGAGCAGGTGCTGCATTTTGGGCATTACCTTCCTCTAGTAGTCTAAGCTCGATCTCCTTTTTGCTCGGTGCTGAGTGCAAAATTAATTCGGACTTTGATGGAGACAACGTCCACTTACCCTTCTTGATATTAATCTCATATACATCCATCGCCGCAGGATTATTGATTCTGCTCGACTGAGCAATCCTCTCACTGGCTAACCATTCTGTCTTTGAATCGGCGGGTGCTGCTTCATCGAGTCTCTGGAAAGCCTTTTCACTTTCGGCGATGCCATTCTTCGCCTGCTTGAATTTACGGCAAAGGGTCCTTTTCATGCGGATCATCTTGCAGAAATTGGAATCGTTCATCTGATAATCAAGACATTCCTTTCGATGCGGGGATGACATTCCCCGAGCAGCAGGGGAAATCAGGTTGAGACGTGCCCACAGGGTCTCCATGATCTCTCCATCGATCCGACCGATGCCTTCAATAAAATTAGATGCATATCGGACATAGCAGCTGTCCTGATGTCCATGCACATGCCACAACCCGATGCCGGGAATGATGGTCAATTCCGGGACCATTTCGAGAAATCGGCTTCGATCCACCCGAACCCGAAGGTGCTTGTTGTATTGACAGTTGATATCATAGAAGGTGACGGCCCTGGTTATGCCTTCCATGTTGTGCTGGGCAGCCTCACAAAGTGCGTAGTCCATGTTCATTTGTCTGCAGATGATGCATGGTTAACTCGTGAACATCGAATGGCATGCTTGGCTTGCCTTTCGCCTTTCTGAAAATCTACCATCGAGTGAGGGACAAAGCAACCGTGTCGGGCACAGGCAACTCCCCCGATACCCGTGGACTCCAGCTTGTGCCGAGCCGCATTTGCTTGATTTACCGCCCGGTGATTGTTGCAGCTCGATTTTTCCACAGTGTCAGCAGCCTCTGCCAGATGCTTTTTATACCTGTCCTTTCCCACCATGAATCCCAGCCCATCAGAAAGCCAAACTTCATCAAATGGCTTGATGGGATGCAGGTGTTCGGCTTTGAAATTTCCGTCCATTACAAATGACCGGGTGTATTTCCAGCTTGGAGTTCTGATCATCCCTGAGGTGACTTCGGTATCGAAACATGACTCACTCATCAAGTGATTCATCTCCTGACAAGGATATGTTAATCCCAGGCTGTGGACATGCCGGGCAAAATAATGCGAGATCTCCTGCATTCGGGTTGTCGGACCGATGGCCAAAGCCATGCCATTTCATGGTCTTCAACTGCCTCCACTGTCGAGCGACTCTCATGAGCTCTCGGTATCGGTCCTGTCCACATGCTTTGTCAATATCATGTCCTTTAGATGATGGAGATATAGCAATACAGGAACAAGGTGTGGAAACATGCTCGAGGTCATTCGCCGGAGCTTGCTGTAATAGTTCAACGCCGAGGTCCCGCATTCAAGGTTGTCCAATAGAAAATCATCGAGCACTCTGAAGGTGAACACAGTCTTCGGCCTGTTAAAAGATGCGGGGAAAAATCCGTGTCGAAACATTTGAATGTCTGGGCTCATCGCGTTTGGACAATCACAGCATCGAACCTCGAGGCGATGAACTCCGGACTTGTCAACGATGACCATGGTGTTTTCCTTCGGCTGGAACTCGGGTCCCGACACAGATGGTAGATCTTCAGGATCAAGCTGGTCTTCAGGTTCGTCTCCTTCGAACAAATCCCACCTATCTGTGAGTGCCGGACATTGTTTGCCATCATGACCGAGGTGTATGACGAGTCCGACGTGAGCGAGACAACTTTGCTCGAAGAATTGACCATTCCATTGACTGATCCAGTGAAAAGGATTGCAACGATGTTGATTTCTGCAACAGCCAGTGCAATAGAGTGGCTCCCCAAGACAATCTTGACATTTGTAGACCCCATCCTGGTCGCAGATGATGCATCTCCTATCTTCTGGTGGAGCTTCTCGATCGAGGAGGTGATGTAGATATGATTCCTGCCTTGGCAGCCATTGCCTGAGGTAGTCATTCTGACTCTGCATTTTTTATACTTAGCCATCGTTTGAATGACGATCCAACATTTTACATGAACTTGCCATGGTTTTTGGGAGTTGCAAAGGCTCAAACGAGCCTTGGTCGTGCTCGTAAGTATTGTCAGGAAAGTCTTCCCAAGGAGGTGGTGCATCAACAGGCTGAAGTGTTGGTGATTCTGGGGGAGAGTTAGGCATGGACCTGTAGGCACGTCGTCTTGTGCTTGCAAGTGGGACCTTGACCCAAGTCTTCCTACCTTTGCTGCCCCTTGCTTCTACCCTGTGGGATTTTTGCAGTGGGGTGCATCTACCTATCTTCATCTTATTTTCTAATGTTGCGAGCAAAGCATTAGCTCAGGAAGGTCGAATGAATTGTTATTCCAATATGATGTTATGCAGTCTTGATGCGTCATTACAAATTCATTTCCATTAATGGCATTGCGTCCAATATGGGTCGATTAACCTACTGTTAGGCTTTGCTCAAAGTTCAACTTGTCGCCATCATTACTTCCACCTTGCTTATCCTCAGCCCATTCTGCAATCTGATTCACCATGGCAAGATCAGGTCATTCCACTCACTTGACTTCTGGAAGACATAGGGCGCGTCAACCACAGACACAGAAGCTCACGGAAAACGAAATTTCGGAGTTGAAGAACTACCTTCCTGAGTGGACTTCGGCAAAAAGGATGGAGAAGCGGGCGGTTTTCACTGCCATAGCTAGGGCTGCCAGGTTATTTGCTCCTAAGGTCGACCAAGGACAATGGAAGAAGAGGAAGCAGGTGATACATCCTTGCTGTGTTGAAAAACCAAAATTTTAATATCTTATTCTTCCATCGATGCTCAGATGTACAAGACTTGGTTGTTCAACAACAAGAAAAAGAAGGAAAGGAAGGACATGATAAAGTATGGGAGGAGATGGACTCCTAGGATGGTGATCTACCAGCAGAAGCGGGAAGAGGTGCTAAAGAGGATCGAGGACGAGTCCGGGGCAAAGCCAGGAGGTCGCGGTATGTTCAAACATTATCAGGCGGCCGTAAAGAGAGTCATGGCTGAATTGTCCGACGACGAGTTGGAGAAGGCGAAGGAAACAGCCGAAGAATGGTCCAACAACTTTCCTCCTCCCGAGATACAAGCACAAGTCGCTCGTAAGAAGGGACCTGCATATATGGAGCACTTTTCGAAGGAGATGTGGAGGCAATGCGGGATGAGAATGTTTGTGATGTCGGCTTGGAAGAATGAACAGGGCGAGGTGCTGTTCGGGATGTAAGTTGAATTCTATCGGTCATCCCAGATCTTTCATCTCAATTTATTTCATGCAGGCACGATGATAATGAGGCATTAGGAGATGGGGACAGCTTCATGAAGACGAAGGACTGGGAGGACATCGAGCCAGTGTGGCAGGAGTATGCGCAGGAACAGTTCGGTGAGTGTTTGAACTGTGGATACAGGAAGGATTAGGTTGATCGTGGTGATGATAGGTGCCGGGGCACGGGATGGAGGACGACAGGTGAAGGGAGGTCGCAAAAGAATCAGAAAACCGGCTTTCGAACTCGAAACGGACGGGGATGGGATGCCCTTGCTTCCAGACATCACCGAACCGAAACTTGAGGCGAAGAAGGCCATAGTGAGGGCCTTTCTTACATCGCACTATAGTGAGTCTATCGTCGCAACATCGGAGAATTTGTTGAATGCATGGACACAGGGATCTGTTCTGGGATTGACAAGGCAGTCGTGCCATGGAGCGCCATCTTACAAAGTCAGGATGACTTTGTGGCAAGAAAGTATCTTCCGGCGGATGTGGACTTGAAGGAGCCGTCAAAGTTGCAAAATTGGGACACGACGGCCTTACTCAATTTTTGGTATGCTCGGCAGGAGACAGGCGAAGGTCCAACATTCCTGTTCAAAGCATGGAAGAACAGAGATGGAGACATGGTAGCATCGGTCGTATCTGGCAGGTCACCTTCTCATCAGACTCGGAAAGTCAGAAAGCAGATGATTCGAAGGCCTCGGGAGTCGTCGACCGAAGCCGAGAGTGATCCCGAGAGTGACACTCATCACATGGAGGATAATGCTGATGATGACACAGCAGATGGTAGATCCCCACAAAAGAGACCCCGAAGAGCGCCAGGTCCTTCGTCAGCACGTGAAGTGACAGCAGTCCCACGTTCAATTCCAAAGCCTCGCCCCGTCAAGCCGGCAAAAACTAGTGCACTGCAGACATCGCGAATGGGCGACCTCCTGGTGGGTTTGGCTGACGCAGTCACCGGGGATTCTCCGGAAGATGTTGCAATGGATGGAGGGAACACGCCGCCAGCACCGAAGAACATGCGGGGAAAGAAAGCGGTGATTGAGCCATCGGCGAGAACGACCCGGAGTAAGTCAACACCACAGCCATTAGACAGTACCACTCGAGTGACTAGAGCAAGGGGAAAGAAGTAATGGACTTATACTACACTGCCTGCCTTTATGTACATGTCAATGTTCGACACTCGGGATATTAGTTCTGATTGTGTTTCCATCGCAGACGGCGCTTCTTCTTTCATGATGGGAGCGACTTTCCAAGCAGATTGAGCATTTGAACCCTTGAGCATTTGTAGACGATGCTCAGTCATGTCTCCAAACATCCACATACCATGAGTGACGCCTCGTGCCAGTCCGAAAATAGTTCCCCATGGGAGTTCATGTCGATCGAGGACTACCTGAGCCATTTCGCAGTGGGCGATGTGCTTGATATTTAACTCGACACCGAACTCAGGGGAACTGTGTTGCGGCGATGTGCTTGTTCTGACACCACTCGGGGAACTGTGGTTCGAGCTGTGGAACAGCCAACGCAAGAATTGAATTCTTTCGGTGTTTCGAATCTCGGATTTGATTGTTGATCCTCGGTAAATCAATTGGAAATGGCAAAGTAAAATATCGAAATTTGGTAGTGTACATGATGTGGTATGTTAATAAAAATTCGGAAGTTTACATGTTATTTGACTACTATCAGAAATCGGTAATGTACATTTCAATTTAATCCTCAAACTCATCAATCAAGGAATCAACTACCTTGAGCATTTCGACGGTCATCCGTTCAGCTCTTTGCATCCTCCGGAGGTCCTCATCAGCTCTTCTGAGTTTGTCAGATGTGTCCGCCCAAGCCGTTCGGAATGGTCGCTCGCCTCGAGTAGTTGTGGTATGGAAGGGTCGCGAAGATTTCCATGACAGTGTTTGTAATCACTGAGTCGATCTTGAATGGATTGCATTGCAGATAACTTAGCACAAGAACATAAATGATCTATGTCAGATACTCACATCCT
>JABBWA010000182.1:0-102298 GCA_016628065.1 Suillus lakei
CTCCCGAGATCGTCATCATCCAAAAAATGCTCAAACGCTTCCAGATGCTCATGCGACCTGGTGCGTTATTGGTAGAACGCTACCCAATATTCAGATATATCCCGGGATACACAACCGAGTTGGAGCAATGGAGAAGGGAAGAGAGTCAGCTCTTCCATGATCAACTTGATCGTGTTTCGAGAGAATTGGTCTGTTTTTTGCACATTTCCTAAATACCCACCTGACCAGCTCTTCGTAGGCGACCGGCAAAGCTGGACCCTCATTTGCTCGGTACCTTCTTGAGAATCAGTCCTCGCACAAGCTCTCGGACGAAGAAATGGCCTATCTCGCTGGATCGCTCTTTGGCGCCGGTTCAGACACGACTGCCGTCGCGATTATGGTTGTCGTCATGGCTTCTGCATGCTATCCCAAGGCGCAGGAGAAAGTACAAGAGGAGCTAGATATCGTCATTGGTCGTGACAGGGGTAGGTCAAAGTGTGAGCTCATCTGAGTGAACGAATCTCAACCCTGTTGTCATAGCTCCCACGTTCGACGACTATAGTTCCCTCCCTCGATTGAGGCATTCATGCTTGAGTGTCTTCGCTGGAGGCCCGTGACAACTCTTGGATTCGCCCACCGTGCGCTAACCGATATCGTATATGTACGTTTTCCAGTCCTTTAGTGCGATTCCTGATTTTAATTGCTGGTTGAGCAGAAAAACATGTGTATACCACAGGGCGCTATTGTCTTTGGCAACCACTGGTACCGAATGATGTGCATTCTAGGTGAGAACTATGTGCTGATCACCCTTTGACAGGGCTATCTCGCGCGACCCGAGTGTCTATCCCAACCCTGACCAGTTCGATCCTGAGAGGTGGCTCAACAGCGACGGCAAAATACGGGAAGACCTCAAGTTCCCTTCATTCGGTTTGGACGCAGGTATGCCCTTCCCTGATAAACTGCGTTGTGCCTGTTGAAGAACAATGTACAGAATTTGCCCCGGTCAGCACATAGCGAATCGCTCAGTTTTCATCAACCTCGCGCTCCTCTTGTGGTCGTTCAAGATCACGGAGGACCCAGAAAACCCTATTGACCAATCGGGCTTTGTGGATGGCGTAATTGCGCACCCAAAACCATTCGCTGTGTGCTTCCAGCCGCGGTTTGGAGACGAGGCGTCACTGAGGACCGTGATGGCCAAGTATGGAGAGGGTTTGTAAGACCTTAAACATGAAGTAGTGACGTGTGTATGAGCTTGGGATGTGGTAATATTCTCGTGCTGAGGGCTAGTATCTTAGCACAAGTACTTGCCCTTCGGCTTAAATAATATTAATACGTTGTTTTTGATGTCTAAAGTAAATGTTGCATGGTCTTCGTAGGCGCAGTTCAAGATAACGTGGCAGCATTAGGTGAGGCTGGTGAAGTCAACTTCAACAAAAATGCCTGGTTACTAGTCTAGTTCAAAGGCTGGGTTCAAGCTCGAGAACTTCTGCTACGCGGAAAATGATGGAGCTTGTGCTTGATAACTTGAAATGTCAAGGGCCTTCCATTTGTGAATCTGGGCTCAGTCATAGAAAAATCCTATTCCATGGCCCCGGATGTGGAAAGCACTCATTCAGTGATCACCAGGCGTGGATCCTCACGTGCTCCAAAAATGACCGCACTTCGGTTAATCAAGGGTAGATGAAGACTACATACTAGCAACAGACATGACACCCAACACTCGCAGTGTTGTTCACAATTTCACATAATATCGTGTTCTTTGGATATTTTCGCGAGCTCGTCTCTTGCTGTCTTATACATGATCTGATTGAACGCTTCCGCGTTCCGAACACTGAAACATCAAGGGTCGATGTGTGAATGTGAGCTCCCGTAGATCAAAAAAGGACATACTCATCGAAGTCAGCTTCCACGGATGAACCGGGGGCCGCCAGGGCCACCTTCTCATAATCTTTTCCATAGTCCGAGGTCCACTGGAGGTACAATAAAATATCCGGCAGCGAGAAAACCACACGCGGCACACCTTGGAAAACAACCTCAACTTCCACGCGCTCCGTAGGGTATTTACGTTGCGGTCCGGATCCGTAAAGAGGATGTATTCGTACAACGTCTGCACCTTCATCCAGGTCCACGCAGCCTGCGGTACCCCAAGCTCCTCCGTCCGGCACGCACGACACGCAGCTAGGTTTGAAAAAACCCTCGTGAATGCCTTTGCTAGAGAGTTGATTTGCACAGGGTCGAAGTTACACTCCAGCCACGAAGGACCAAACTCGACCATTTGGATCGAGGGAGATGGGAGGCTGAGGTTTGTTTCTGAAATGTTCTCGTAAGCGTCCACAGCCTGCATGCATGCATCGACACTGGCTTTCGTAGATGCATCGAGGCACACCCCAAGCGCTTTCAAGCGGCGACAATATCGTGCATAGTGCACCAAGGACGCGATGCTGGCTGGAGGTTTGTGGGTCCAGACAACACGCTGGACAATTGACGAGAGGTATAATAGCTGCACAGAGCGCCATGTCTGCGCGATGCGTAGATGATCTTCGTCTGTGAGATATAGTGGGACACCGAGACAGGCCGAGAAGATCTCGAGATTCTGGAACTGTAGGGCGGGCTCGATGGCGTGTATGTCTAGAGTGAATTGATGAGTGTTGATTCCCGAATCAGCATCCCATTGGCCAAGGTCGTTGCTTGAGAGCACGGAAGTCATTATAATCTTCTGCAACGACTCCTTGGACGCAGCTGAAGCGACCCCTAAGAGTACTAGTGCGATATCAGCATTGGTGTAAAGACCGTGCATCCGTAGAATTGCGGATTGTATAGTGCGATTGGCTGGGAATGCGGAGAATATGCTGCTGATGACATCGGGAGAGCCATCAAATGTGACGTTCTTCAGCGAGCTGAATGTCTCTGGCGCGAAGGAGGAGAGGCGAGGAATTTCTTCGAAAGGTTTCTCGCAAACCTGGATAGTCAAGTCCTCCAGCTTGCGAAGCTGTGATGTTAGATCGAGGACTTGTGGTAGAGAAACGGCAGTTATGTAGAATGATGCATGTGTCAGGCTTTGAAGACATGCCATATCCAGATAATCCTGACCCAGGGCCTTAGTAAGTGACAAGAATGGCAGTGCTTCGTGTAAATCGACTGCAGAGAAATGTACAAGCTTGGGCGCACACCGGAAAATAGTCATGTATACTGACTTGATGAGATCGCCAAGGTCTAGGGGGCGACCAAAAACATATAGATTTTCGTCAAAAGAGAGCGACATGTCGGTCAATTCTGGCGTGATAAGGGCTGGGAGAAGACGAAGGCCAGTCTCGGACGATATACGAAGGCGTAGGACATCTACGCGAGGAGTTAAGAAGATATTGTAATCAACAATATCGTTTATCAAACTGCGAGGGATTGGCTCGTGTGGCTCCGAAAAGGATAAAGTGCGCACGCGGCTGGATATTGAATTATAACGCTGGCGCTCTGGCGACTTGAAGTCCTCAAGAACCTGCGGGAAAATCAGTAAACTCGAAGTGGCTGGTAACGAGCCGACAATATGACCTTTGAAAGTCGAGCTTTATCACCGTGCTCTTCTTGAATTTCAAGAGGAAGCAGCCGAAGAAGCGGGAGCAGGCTGTCGATATCTCTCCAAAGGAAATCCAATGCAGGATCCCGGAAAGTTTTGCAGACCTTAGAAACTCTAGCTATGTCCTTGATGCCCTGGCGAATGTTGGGTCCCTCGTCATTGTACACCTCACGAAGAATGTGGATGAGTAACTCGCTGATTGCGAGGGCGCGATGCATTCGGGTACATGACCGTGAATGGTAGTCTGAATGTTTAAATCCTCACAAAGTGCAATTCTGAGTCGTTATCAGGTAGATATAATGTTCCACTCAACTGACAGGTCACGTCAAGCGATACCACGTGGAAGAGATTTGGAGACCAAGCAAGTGAAACGATCGTCCTACTGAAACCCCAAAGACACCGCGGTCAATTATGACGGTACACACACGGCGTTCGGAGACCGTTGAACCTAGTCTGATCCAAATTAGCGACTTTAGTCAGAGGGCTGCAGAATTCCGGTAAATCCAACAGACGGATATATTCAAATTGAAATAATCGAATGAGTAATGTTAATGAGCGCTGGGGCTGTCAACAGCTTGTAATCCTAACAAGCGTCAACAAAAATCTCGCGTTGCTACCCCCAAGCGTTTCACTTTCACATAGAGTTGTTTTACAAGAAGATATTGTTCGATTCATATGCCAATTATAGATTTTTGTTGGCGAAAAACCGGTGGTATATAAAATACAGTGCAATTGGAAAATCGAGGCAAGTTGGAACCGAGCCAACCGACAGTCAAGGAAAGTGAACGAACAGGTTGGCGGCTGTATCTGATGTCTTTGAGTTGTGTGATAACATTACGAACAGCATCATTTGCTCAGTGCTCAGTTTTCAGCTGGGCCTTACATAGAGGGGGGTGTGCATCCACGGCGCACAGCAATTTTTATCGCTAGCAGATCATCGGGTACATGGTGCGACAATTTGAAAGTGCCCACCACACTGCCTCAACATTTCTTTCACCCATGGGCGCTGGCCGCGCACCATCATCAAAAAAACACATGCAGTACTTACACGATTGTCTCCGTACTACACATCAACATCAGGTGACCCGTGTGTGCGTTCTTGTAGAGCAATTGTAGTTATGGCAGTTCCTTCGTCGAAGTTGGCCGAAAGTTGAGCATGATGTGCTCGAATGCTAGGGATAAGGCGTGGTCCCAACACGAACAACTGCACAATTGAAAGAATTGGAACAACACCATCATAAATCTGAACTCCCACAGAAGAGAGGTTCTATAAGAATAATGAGTGGTCAGATCCTGATGTCAATCGCGTACCGACATATTTGGCGACAGGTTGCCGGATGTGAAGCAAGAGACAACAGCAAAGCTAGTACAGGGAAACGTCAACAGAAACATCGTTACATTCAAATCATAAGCTCACGCTGCAAAGTAAAGAACGTGTGTCCTGATTAACATCGTCAATCAGTCTTTAACGGATCATCTTCTCGATCGCTGTCGCAGTACATGGAAGTGTTCGGTGACAATCCAGGCAGCAAAACTCAAGGTGAAGACCTCCCATGTGAGTCCAGTAACGAATATCCAATCACCGTCAATGAGAAGTGGGAGGTTCCCACCAAGTAGTAATACCCGCACTGATGCATGCCAAAGAGGACAAGCTCCTCTGAGATTGGTCCCATAAGCCTCATACACTTGAAACTTTCATACATATAACTCACCTCCTTTCGTATAGATACTTCCTACTGCGAGAATCACTCCGGTTGCGGTCGTGAGAGTCAGGAAGATTCCAATGAGAAGGATGAGCATCTTCTGGGATCCTAGATACATCGCATGTAACCGAATGATCATGACAACTTGCATGATATTTCAGTCAAGTCAAAGCTACTGCAGCTGAAGAGTTCACCACCCAGTATGTCTGTTACGAGGGCAGGCATACAATCTTGTACTAACCAAAGGGTGTTGCTTGTAAAACACAGTTACTGACGAGCCTCGGAGATGCGTCAAAAAAGCTCACAGCTGTTGCAGTCATTATATCGAGACAACAAGTCGGTCAAAAATCCGACTCACCCCTACGTAAAAGTGCAGTCAGTTCAGAAGAGAAAGCTCGATGTTGAAGACCCACTGCATCTGTCACCGGGACTGACAAAACATTCCCTGGCATCCGCTGGTGAGAAACAACGAGCACGGTGTATGTGAAAATACATTCACAGTATGTTGGTGCTGCTCGTGAGAGATGAGATGACTTGTTAGCACAGTGTCAACTTATTAGCCCTGAAAACGTACCCGCAGCATAGTACTCCAAGGCAGCGTACCTGGAACATTTTACAGTCAGCGCAGCTTCGGATATAGGGTAAGGTGCACACACTGAGATATAGAACCGTGGTGAGTGACCAGTGTTGCGACTGCCTCGAATTGATTACAAGATCCCGTGATATGGGACTCTGCTCACCCAGATCAGTTCGAACTCTAACACCACTTTCAGTGAGATGGCCGGTCAGGTAATAACATCAACCTACCTCTTGTCCAAATGTCAGCGCTGGAGAATGCGGTAATGGCATCAGCGATTCGCTCAAGATGAGTATCATGTTGCTTACCCCAATCATACCACAGCAACAGAGGATGCAACTGCGAAACCGCAATCAATGATTGAGTGAGAGCATCACAAACTTGATCATCCAACTTCTTTCCACGAACCTATAAAGTAACTGAACACTAGCGAAAAGTTCATTGCCGGCAACCAATTGGGATCATTTGAGATGCGGGTCATATTCAAGGGATCAGCGGTAGGTGAACTAGAATTAAAGTTTACTGATTTTCGCTGCTAAGTATGTAGATATGCCAGCCTCCAGGCGGGGTCGCGCAGGATATTTGCACTGGTTCTCGAACAACTGTCAAACTTGTAATTATGTATTATATCTCAGGCCTGGTTCTCATCACACTTACATCAGTTCAGGAATTCCATCAGCCAAAATGAGGGCGTGGTGTGACTGGGGCGCTGCCCAACGACTCAGGCTACACTGTCAGATTGAAGCATAAATGTTAATGATTTAACTCACGCCATGATGCAAAAGTACCTAGTTACCGTGGGTCTCCGTCCCGGGTGATGACATCTCCGCTTGAAGCAATCAATTGCCCGCCTGTCCGCGCCCTCTCGTTATGCCCCTGCAACACCGTCTTTCAAGTCCCGCAGACGAAGTGTCCTGCCCTACAAGCCCGTCACGATGCGCCGTCTACCGGAGAAGATTGCGACTGCTGAGATACCTCCTCCATGACTACCGAATACCACCAGATAGACTGAGCTTGATAGCGTTGAGGACCACCCTCGGAAGTGGACTTGCTGTGGCAAGCTGTAAAAGTGCCTGTACCTGGAGCGTTTTTGTACTGCATCATAAGCATCGACTACCCAATCATTGGAATCTGAGGAAGCCGTAAGAACGTATATCACAACTGTCTAAATATCAGAGCCGTGTTAGCTTCGTTGCGGCGAGAATGCTACTTACAAACAATTCGCACTTGTTCCTATGCTCAAGCGTACGGCCCGTGTAACAGGCCGCGTTCCACTGAGGCTTTCTCTTCCGGTCCTAACAGCCGTCAACAAATACCTCATTCCCACCGCAACAGTTGCATAACAAATGTTTCGCATCCACGTATGTGGCTAGAATCCTGTAGAACCGAGAGGAGTTTAACTTCAACGATCCAATGGTCAAAGGTAGTGACAAACGCGCCGAACGAACAAATTGCGCAACGCTGTATTCTGGGTATGCAAGTGTGTTAGATAGTCCGATTTCCTTTTGTGAGCCACTATATGATATGAGTACAAAGGGGGAAGTGTGTAGGTAGATTATAAAGTACAATCAACGTCGCGAATGAAAACAGTTTAGCGGCCTCTGTTTGAATTACATATATCTACAATATCTCTAGCGTCCTGATGTCCATCATGCTGCGAACAGAAGACATGTCTTTGACTTCTGCGATAATAATGCGATCTGACCCGATTCTCTTGTATTCTCCACTGGGCTGCTGAGCTAGCAACAATGCGCTGAAAGGTTGTCCAATGCGGGCAATCAACCGTAATGCCCGCGAGTGAGATTCCGAATCAACCGCCTTTTCTCTGCGAAGAGCATCAAACAATGACCCGAAAGGCTGTCCAAGGCGAGGAAACAATCGCGCTGCTCGAGACCGAGACCCGCCAGGGAAATTGTATAACGAAGATCCAGTCATAGACCAATCTGCCACGCTCTGCATATCGCTTGCAGAGTCAGGCAAGTCAAGCAAATGACGACTCCATGGACGAACAAGCAACAATGTCTGCCTAGTGTCCATTGCCCGGGAGAACAGACTCGGCTTGTCTTCTGTTGTGATCAGCAGGTCGTGAAGACCATCTGCCTTGACTGCATATGTGAAAGATGTCTCTTGGCCTTGGCCATGCCTTCGTCTAACTGCTGTGATACGGAATGTGATGCAAGGTAGTTGTAGTCTGCAGTTTGCAAAGCGAGGAGCGCTCTGGTTGTCAAGCAGAGCATAAAATTCCGATGCCAACTCCACGGTCACGGAATTTCGCAGGAAGGAAACTGAAGTCTGCATCTCATCTTCAGACAAAGATGACAACATGGATGGTGGAGCTTTGTATGATGTGATGTCCGCTGGTAGGCAGCTATTGAATTCGGAGGATTTTCCGACCCAGTCCAGCGCAGTAATGTCACCTGAGCGAGCCACGATCTCCTGCAAGAGCCGCCCGAGTGCATTGTGCTTCTTCTCGCCGTAGATGGCAGGTAGGTGGACGCCGAAGATACCAAACAATGAGTATGCGATATCTTCCTGCAATGTGGTGACACGCGTCGACGCCCATTGAAGTTTCTCTCGGGCATCTCTCATACCTGGATGGAAGGCGACGAGGGCACCCGGGTCTATTCCCGTTGAGTGGACTAACTCCCGCATGATCACGACGGACTCCTTGTGGTTGGGAGAGTGATCGTCGAGATATGGGGTCCAATCTTTTTGATAAAAGCGGACGACTTTGGGAGCTAGGAATTCTCCAACAGTCCATCCGCGCCTGTTCCACTCGCTCTTTGAAAGTGCGCCATAGTTTGACGAAGGGCGAACATCTGCGAGGTAGACGATCGTCAGTGCTGAGGTGCGATACCAGACAAACATGGAGTTGAGTGATTGTTGGAGCTCAAGATTGTCATTCTTATCGATGCAGCATGTATCGCTCCACGCCCAGCGATATCCCGCCTCGCGAGCAGTTTTGCAGAATGACTGCAACTTCAGGATGCCGCCAACTGCATCCAACTCGTACACAGCCTTGTCCTGGATGTCGTGCAGCAAGGGCTCCTTCCCTTCCCACCTATGGGATAGCATGACACAAGCGAAGTACATCCCCACCATTTCTTTAAGGCCCTCCATTGGGAGTTCTGCATGGTTCATTGTATATAACAGTAGCTCCTTGTACTCTGTGCTCGTTTTGAAGGCGCTTATCTGCGCCTCTCGATCACACAAGAGCCCGGTGATGGTGTCGAATACACGAAGCGGGGTATTGTCGAGTTGAGCGTGAATAACTGTTCGAATAGCACCCTCTGCTTCAGGTGGACTGAGATAATGTTCGCGCAAATCTAGAGAAAGAGTCAAGCGTTGCAATGCATGTCTTATTCAAGGCTTACTCCGTATTTGCGAGTCTCGAGTATTGTCCACCTTAGAGAGCATAATTTCGAAGGCTGCGATTGCTTCATCATAGCGTTGTGCGTCATGAAGGGCTGCATGCTTCAACTGGTATCCACGATAAGATGAAGGGTTGCCGTCAATGACCTATGTATCACTAAAATGAGCATTGTTTGGGAAACTATAGATGCCATCGTACCGTTTGTGCACTGAGAAGTGCTGCATTGAGAGCTATCCTGTCTATAGCACGAATCTACATGAAACATGATCATGTTGCGTTATTACGGTCAATGATGAGAACATACCTTCGCAAAAGGCAGATTTAAACTACCCTGGAGAACTGCCCACTCTGAGATCGTTTTATCCTGACCTCCACTGAGGATGTTCTTGCTATCCGTGGAGAAGGTGAGGCAGCTCACCCAGCCAGAGTGCTCCAATATGGCAATGGTTTGTCGATCTGAGAGTCGCCAGAGGCGGACATGCCTGTCATCAGATGCAGACGCGACGAAGTTGCCAGAAGGGTCCACGGCAATGGCATTGATACTTTGAGTATGGCCTTCCCAGGGATCACCAACCTGCGTCCAGCTGGTCGATGGATCCCATTCCCGTATGGTGGGATCATCCCAGTTAGACCCTGAGAGAAGTGTGCCACTGGGCGTCCACGCGAGTGACAAGCTGGCATGAACCTGCAAGTTTGCGATGCAATCCATCGAGGCTGGATTCCAGATTTGTATATCACCGAATGTTCCGATAGCAAGATATTCGCCAGATCGCGAATACCGAACACAGTTGACTCTTGCATGACAATAAATTGGATTTCCCTGCAACTTCCATGTTTTTGTCTTCCACAGCTTCGTCGTTTGGTCTTCTGAACCAGTCGCCAACACAGCGCCATCCGGAGAAAAGTCCAGGGAGCGAATCACATCAGAGTGGGCTTCGATGGCGAGGGTGAGAGGGTCGCCAGTCTTTCCGTCCCATGCGATGAATTCTCCGGTCTCATCACCGCTTGCCATCAATTGCCCATTTCTTGTTATCTCCACTGCCCGCACCACTCCACGATGCCCCTCCATCTTGTTCAACACACCCCTGTTGTTCAAGTCCCACAGACGAAGTGTGTCAAAGGAGCCCGTCACCATACGTCATCCATCGGGGAAGACTGCGACTGCGGATATGGCCGATTCATGGTCTTCGAACACCCCAACAGGTGCTGTGTTTGGAATTATGAACTGTGCTGCTTCATCCACCATTCTGAGCTTGACGGTCAAGTTGACCACCGTCGATGGCTGGTAGAAACTGTGCGTGTCTTGCTTAAACGCAGAGGTCCATGTACTGGATGCTTTTATACCGCTTCACAGCGTTACGCTGTCTCATCAGACGAACAGCCATGGGGCTGTTCCTCCTCAACCTTTTTGGTGTTCTATCAGAGAAGAGCGCGGCTGCCTTTATGGGGGGGGTGTTTGATCTTCGAAATCTTCACATAGGTGCAAACACTGCAGTCGGTGAATTGTAAAGTCTCCATTTTCTAAACTGCTCCATCCTCGTCACCTTCGACATGCTAACCAACCCAACGGCGGCAATGGAAGCTGAATAGGATCTGTCCTTTTCATAGGCCGTCTGCAACGCAGATGATGAATTTGCGAGGTAGCGCAGAGAGATATGGTGCTGGTAGAGCATACACACAGCATACTGGTAGAACATGCCTATGATAAAACAGGTAAAAACGCGAGGGCCAGCGCTCAGCGAACGGAGTCCGGCGGACAAAACGCGTACAATATGCACGTGACTCAATAATTCAGTCGATCAATTGATTGTCCGAGGCTTCGATCATTGCATAACTGAACCTATTAAGTACGTACTCTTCTAAGATCTGACCATCAAGTGCTTCGCCACTGGTCTACACCGCTTGACTTGTAATGACTTTCGGCGAGGTTGTACACTACGTCACCCAGCCTACAGGCTGGCCTGAACCAGTGCGCGGTATTGCTTCCCTGTTGTCGCCGTTCCACTGTCCCGACCGGCCAAGTAAAGACCGTCTTGCGTTGCCCTCGACGTTCTCAGAGCCACTCGCTTCCCATGAAGCACCTGCCCCGGGATCATACACTGCAACGGATTTTCTGGGCTTGATTCACTCAACTGCAGCAGGGTTGAGCGCACTTGCTGACCTTCCTCACTACGGTGGCGAGAGGTCCACTGTTCCCTTTTGGTCTCAACTTCTCCATGCGCTGGCCAACACGCTGTCCCCAGAAATTCTGATTCTGTGAGTGACATCCTCATCACGCATTGAACGAACATCCGAATATCCCTACAGCGAAGATGCACCGTTCGTCATGCCGCAGGGTCAGAACATGGCGAGTCAGCCCTCGAATCTCGTTGATGGACATGCGACCCTTCTTGCCGCACACGCCATCTTTTCTACGCCTAGAACTCATTCAGACAGATCCAGGACCAACTCACGAAATGAGGAAGACGATGACGAATCGATATATTCTGCAGACTCTGACTCTTGCGACGGTTCAGTTGACTCACTCGACCTGCCCTTGCAAGCGCACATGCTTCCTGGTCGAGGAAGATGCCTTTCCGCTGTGGTGCCAGTCTTACTAGTCGCTGACTCCCATAATATTGTTCCCCTGCTTTGCAGCACTCTTTACCAGAGACGTGTGTGGGGGATCCATCAGCCTGTGGTCGGCCTGTGCTGTTCGAGCACAGGCACGACCGCCACGGCCATCTTCGGGTGGCTCGACTCCGATCGGTCACAGGAAGGCCGCATGGCAAGTCCGAAATCAATCTATATTTTTCCATGTTGACCCTTCCTGAAGCCTACAGCGCACCTCGCTTCAGCAGCAGATTTCCGCTTAGATCCGTCGATGGGGGTGTTTGACTTCACTGACACCTGTTCTGCCATCAGCCTGGCGCAATTCGTTTTAGGGTTGCGGAGTCACTTTCAAGATATCAAGGGTGCTATATCAATAGAAGCAGTCGATTGTCTGACTCCATTGCATTGGAGATCCGATTTACCCGACTTTGAAACACAGTTTGGGGGACAACTGGACGAACGAGTGGCATCCTGGACCCACCAGGTACACGTGCAGACGAGTTCTAGGTACGGGTTTTTGTTTTTAATCACAAGTCCGAATCTTTATCGTCGTTTAGCGAAGCATCATCCTCATCTGCCTCTCGTACTCCGTCCCCCCTCTTGGATACTGTGCTTGTATCACATGATAATATGAGTTCTACGTTGCTCAGTACAATCTCCGAGGACGAACAGGTGGGGGGCGGAAATTCTGGGTGAATAATTTGATATATGTTGGACTTATCAATGCATCACTAACTGGAGGCCTCAGACTGCCCCAAGGGACCCGTGCTGCGAGCAAGAAAGGGCGGTAAGTTCGGGACTTTCAATTATACTGTTCGTGATCTCACTTTACCTGTAGAGGAAGGCAACCACTGTCCTCTGAGCGTTCGTCGCAGGGGACGAGTCCGTCTGCTCAACCACTACCTAAGGTTAAGAGCTCGACTTCATCGCGTACACCTAGCCCATACGCAAACTCGCGGTATGGGGCCTGCTTCTTGGCTGACTACTGTTCAATGACCGTTTCTCGCCGCTAGATGTGCCGCATTGTCTGACAATGGTCTCAGGGATGGTGTATCAATATCCAATTGGTTGTTTGAACGCCATGCGTTCACAGTCGGTCGACTCCCAGTCCAATCTGAGGAATTATCGAATAAGACTGGAATCAACGCAATGGTGAAAACCTATGATCAAATGACGGCATTTACCTGGTCGGACAAGATTAAAACTATAGTGAGTCTCTAGAATTACATTTTCTACCAAGTCTCATTACGTCGCGCGCAGCTCTCGGAAGCCACGGTCGATAGCTCTGTGTCGGACATCCGATCAGAACTATGCCGCACGGGTGGCAGTCCCAACCGGCAGTCCAGCGCAATCGATGTTCCCTCGTTGAAGGATGTTGAGTTTATTTCAACCCGAATTTCTGCACTGTTGCACGCCGTAAAAGGCGCCCGCCAGTGTGATGGTGTCGCACAGGTGCAGGGCGCCAACGAGGCCGATCGGCGTCATGAATGGGATGCTCTCCTTCTCAACTTCTTTGAACCCGTTCTCGGCCAACGGGATGTGTTGTGCGTGGTTCATATGCCAGGCCGTGTTCATGCTAACTATTCGTATAGGTTAGAGCGACAGTTGAACGTCACTCGCAATCTTGCCGCAGATGATTCTTCATTTGCCAAGCGAGCCATCGAGGTCACTAGAGACTACCAGGATATCTGTTACGCACAACAACGGCACCTCCCTATCACCCTAGAGACCTCTGAGATTTCGGACCAGGCTGTGGAAGCACAACATCAAGCACTCGCATTCTCTACAGATATTACGCATCGCTGCGTGAACGGCAATTTTGCTGAAGTGATCACAAAGCACTCATCTCGGGATCTGCTCACTGGTAAAAGTGATGCCGTCCTCGTCATTCCGTGTTCTGGCGCTGTTACCCCAATGCTCCAGCACATATCTAATATCGACAAGCAAGAAAACCTTCTGAAATTTTTCATGCTGATCCAGGGTCCGAAGCCGGATACGAATGATTCAATTACGGGGGAAACATCAAACGAGATTGAAAAAACCATCGGTCACGGCCAAATGACCATATCTGGCAAATCACTTCAGCTCCCATCCTCTTCTCGCATATCAGGTTCCAAGAAACCCGATCGAAAAAAGTTGCATGACCCTTTTTTTTGTCATGCTGACGGCAATCAAGTGACGCAGAAAAAAGAAGCAATACTTTCGAAGACGTCCGGTGACGAACCTGGTGGAAAGGACCTACTACTCCCGGTCTTATTGGCAGAGTACAAGAAGAGGGACGAGTCCGCAATTTCGACAGCTATGAACCAGATGAGGATCTATCTGGTTTCAGCGCTCACCTTCCTGTCCGAACTCGGCATCACAGACCAGCCTGTCTTTGGACTAGTGGTCAATGGCGCGAGAGGTGCACTTACCATGGGATGGAAGACGAATGACGTATGTGCTTCCTCTGTTCACCATTCTGAAGGAGCTCACCAGTGATGTAGAGAATCTACGTGATGGATCGTAATGTCCGACATTACGATATCACAGACCCTGTTCAAGCATTGCAATTCGTGTCTGTTCTGCCGCGCCTCGCGTGTCACGGCCTGAGACTCCGTGTTCTGTTAGACGAGCAGCTCGCGAGTATAGATGTGAACCGACTTGAATCCAAGCTGTGGTCAAAGGGGCCCCAACGGCAGGAAGACGAAATATTGGCGGCAGCTAAGCGGCAGACAGATCTGGAACAAGCGATTGCAGGAGATCGCAACAAATCCAACTAACGATGAGGCGGTGCAGATAGGTAATAGACGGCATACATAGCATCAGTGGAATGCCCTAGCCTTTTTTTAGTACCCATTTACAATATTATACCCGTTCGCACTTGGAATATCACTTGATCGAAACACGAATTACCAACCAGGTGTAGTGCCGCCAAGGATCAGAACGCCACGGCCGGTGCACTGTTTGTCAACGCTTCGCTGCACTCACACTGGAAGATCCAATGATCAATCGATTCATTTAAGGCATGGTCCTCGCTCAAGCTCAAGTTCCACCCAGGAGTTGTTATCTGGTCTTCGAAATCTGATGCTGATCTCAGTGATCTGAACCCTCAAAACTCAACCAATTCTCAAATGATGGCCGCCGTCGCTGAGTTCCCTGCGAGTTGACAGATACGATTTTGCCCACTCCTCCCGAGTCCCCGGTACTAAGACCTCAACAATCTTGAAATGTGCCGAGGGCTACTTGGCTATCGCCACCAAATTAACACATTGATGATTGGATGAGCTACAATCATTGCAAGGTAACTAATAGGCTTGCATGAAATCTCCGCACTTGAAAAAGAACTCCTTTGTCGGTTCCAGAAATCTGAGCTGACTGGCACTGCGGGTTGATTTTCAAACACGTGACTGACGCGTCGTCGTTTATCCAGTTGGCAAGCACGCACAAATATCATGGTATAAATATCGCGGGATATCTTGGAATGGCCTCGTCGAATATCTTGCCAGCACGCCATTCATTTAGCACGCTGTACATTCAACGAGCAGCCGGAATTGAATCTGAAAGGGAAGAATAGACTTCAGATGGTTACATAAGCTGGGAGTTACAACTAAATTCATCACATCGCTGCTAAGTACTCCCAATGTCTTCCATAGGCCCACAAATTCCTGTACATCTTCTTCCAGCCACCGCGTCAGCCGATGATTCTGACGAAGACGATGATTACACGCCGGCTCTTCCGCCCGACCTTGCTGCTTCCCCGCACAGCTGGGCCTTCGTTACCCTCAAAGAGCGAATCAAATTCACTGTCTTCAAAACGACAACACGTAGGACCATCATTACCTCACTCGCAAGCTCCTTACGATGATGACTCGGATTCAGATGTTGGGCCTCAACCGCTCCCAGCTGCTTATGCTTCGCGAGTAGAAGGAAAGTCGGGCGTGGAAGAGTTCTTGGAGAGGGAGGAAAGGAGAAGGAAACTCCAGGAAGAGGCGAACAAGCCGAAAAAGCTTCAGCGGGAGGAGTGGATGCTTGTACCTCCAAAAAGCGATGACTTATTGGCGTGTACGTTTCACCCACACGCGGGTCTCTAAGTTGTGTACTTATCGAAGTCATATAGCACTCGACCCGACGAAAGCTAGGCCTCGTCAGTTTGCACGTAGCGCTGCACCATCGCGGGACAATTCTGGATCTTCCCTTTGGACCGAGACACCTGCTGAAAAACAACAACGCCTTGCTGACGAAGTTGCTGGACGGAAACGACGTGCAGCAAATGCACCGCCAGAGGAGGATTCACATGACACAGCCAAGCGACGGCGACGGGATGAGGAGATACGCAGAGGGGTTGAGGAGCACACAGTACGTGTCCTTTCATTGTTCGTCCGTTTAAAATAGAACTTGATGCATTATTTGCCAGCGCAAGGCTCGTGGTTCAGCCCTTGTCGAGTCACATATAGAGCGAGAAAAAGAGGAAGAGACGCACAAGCAGAGCGAACCCTCGGTTATTTGGGATCACGAACGTGATATGTCTCTAGGTGGGCGACTTATGGACGACAAACAGAGGCAGAAGATGCTTCGGGATGCCAAAGGACTGGGAGAGCGTTTCGGTAGTGGGCGCAGCGGAGGTTTTCTGTAAGTTTCTGACACTGCCGGAGACGCTGGAACTCCATCGAGTCTGTCGCGGACCGTGGCATCTCATGAGTTCTACTGATTTTCTTATTTGTGGTATGTTTTTCTTGTATGATATGTATTATGTCGATATCTATACACAGCGCGTGCTCTTGCTGTGAAGAGCTCTACTAGATCATCCGGTACAATCGTCGTATCAACATCAACACCGTCATCAACCCGAGTGTCGGAGCTTCCGGTGGTATCAATACCATGACAGTCACAGGGGGCTACCATGACAAGCTAACAATGAAATAAGAACTTGAGAGGGCGATAAGCAGACTGCGATCGGTCGGGTCGATCGAAGAGATAAGTGATGCAGCCGTACCAGCATCAACGTCTTACCCCAACCTGACGCGTGTTGTTCATCATAACCCAGCAAGGGCCTAAAGGAGTCCATGACCACTAGTAAGGATGGTGTATGGGCACTCGCCGGAAGAAATCGAAAGGATTCTTGTGCGTACCGATGGTCCATATTCATGTGCTCCAATTTGACTGATTCGCATTTGGTGATCTTCATAAGGGTGGTGCACACCTGTATGCGTGAGCTTAGCCCGTTAAATTTTTGAATGATCATGATACAATAGATGGCTTGGATGGGAATTCTTGGACTTTGACTGGGCAGTCCTGACGGGCAAGAAGAAGTTCCGTTTGCCACGGGTGAGGATATTCCACGTGTTTTTCAAACACATTTTTGGAACTGGTATTTCACCCGATCTACTTTGCTGGCCGGTATCTTCTTCTTGCTATGATCGCCATGTAGGTGTGCCATGTACTTGCTTGGCCATTCCTCACTCCTCACTTAGCGTCGTAAGACTGGATACACCAAGGTAGGTTATCGCTGCGGGAACATTAATTCTTGTTCCTCCATGAACAACTGTCGTTTCCTGCCAGCGAAATAAATTGTCAAGCACTGTATACCTTTATCATATTCAGGTCGTCAGTTTGCGTCGAATGGAGAATGCCACAGAAGGTTGTTGATGATCATTCCAAGTAGATAGCTGGCGATGGGGTAGTCGGACCCGCAAGCATCAACCTTCCTCCGCGAACGTGAGTCGAATAATGATTGTATCTCATACCTCCCTCATGCTGGTCATAGGATAGTCATTTGGTCGCACAACGAGCGGATCGTTATCTTTCTGGTGCTGATCATCGTTGGGTATTGGTCCGTGATCCTGCAAGGTATCTCGCTTGCACAGAATATGTGGACCTTGCTGACAGAGCATCTCTGCAGATATTCTCCTGACTGCTGTCTGGGTTCCCGATACTGGTCGTCAGATCACGCACAATAATGCCACCGTCCTTGCCGTTACTTTATTTGTTCGATGTCTTTTGACTTTGTGCTTTTCGACATATAAGTTCGCCTGAGGTACGAAAGGCACACGAACTAGACTCGTCGGGATGTTGTTCTCTGACGGCTTTTTAATCGTGTCTGTTTTTACCTTCTAGGTATCAGAAACATAAACTGTACTGTTTGCCGGGTTTGTGGTTAGCTTGATCGCCACCACGTTCATGATGCTCAACTGGAATACCATGATGAGTGTCATTTTCAATGCCCCAGCTGTTATTGCTTCAACAGTAAGCTGCGTTGCAACGACATTCATCTCACTGTTAGACAATGAATGCAGATCGCGGCATCTCATGTTGTCAGGCATCTGAACAACTTGTTGTAAGTGTATCTCCTGTGTTGACGCTAACACATTACCTCGTTCGCAGCTTGCCTGGGCCGGACTCAACTATTGCATTCCAGACCGGCACTGCAGTACCTTCCAAGTCAAGGGGTTGCACCAGTTACCACTGGCATTCGGGTTGAGGTGGGCAATAAGTTTTCGTTCCCCCATTGACAGTCATTCTGCAGATGGACACATTCCGCATACAGAGAATATTGGCCTTGAAGGGTGTCCCGGCACCCGTCGCAGCGCAGCAAGTCTCCTGCAGCCAGTTACGATGGAGACTGCAGCTACTTTGATGCCAGACTGGACCGCTTGGACGTTAGATTTCCTGCAATAGACTACAGTTTGCGAACCACAACATTCAGATCAGAGCGAAGTTACTTTTTGCTGACGACACGACCGCCAAGAGAATGAACAACATGTGAGCTTGACGTGGCGACCAACGAACGTGATGATCGGGAAGCATGCTGGGCGTACTGCCCATCAACCACGACTATTCACAGCATTTGCGACTAGGAGATAAATAACACTGGATAGGTTGAAGAGAATCCTCGCGATGTAACGCTTTCGCAGCACATAACAACCCCACCACCAATGAAGATATGTCATTCACTGATCACAAGGCGTCAATACCGGCGGCGATGACAAATGAGTCTCAAGAGCTGACACCTCAGCATTCCTTTCGTCACGTCGAGTCCCACTCCAATGCCAAAGGTCCACCCAGTGCCACTATAATCGTCGGTGGTGATATCGAGACGGCCGGGGACAAAACCAGATATAATGTTGGCTAGAACAACAACCACGCTGGGAAAGTCTTCTAGGCATATTTTCAGCACTTCTGTAGGCGGTGCAGGCGGGTCACGAATACCACCCCCACGTTCACAGCCTTCTCGATATCTATAGAGTGGCATGTCTGAGCATAAGCAAACCGCTTCTAAAGTTGCCAGAAGGTGAGACACAGTGACAGGGGGAAGAAATGCACCTTGGACCTTTAACTTGCCCTTACACGCGAACATTTTACTCCCAGGCCACACTGCACGTGCACGCTCACCAGCTGGTATACCCTCATAGAAACTGAGAGACGCCCTATCGCTCACATCGTTAGCACTCGGAGCTCGGCTGAAAATTGCATATGAAATCTTGATATTGGCGTTGATGACTACGAATGGAGGGGGTAGCGAATGTCACAATTCTACAATATGTCAGGCTTAGTACGCCATTATGAGAGTCCAATGAGTCGTCAGAACATACCTCGGTCTGTTGAACAGCGACTGAATGCCTCCATATCACTTGCAGCCCAGATGAGCCGCGGATCCATGTTGCTTGAGATAAAGTTGTATTCATAGGCCGTCTGCAAACACCGCAGACGATGAGTTTGAAAGTCTCCATTTTCTAAACTGCTCCATCCTCGTCACCTTCGACATCCTAACCAACCCAACAGCGGCAGTGGAAGCTGAATAGGATCTGTCCTTTTCATAGGCCGTCTGCAAACATCGCAGATGATGAATTTGGAAGGCAGCGCAGAGAGAGATTGTGCTGGTAGAGTACAAGTAGAGTATACGCACAGCATACTGGTAAAACACGCCTATGGTAAAACGGGTAAAACGCGAGGGCCAGATCAGCGAGCGGAGTCCAGTGCAAAACGCGTACAAAATGCACGTGACTCAATAATTCAGTCAATCACCCGATCATTGTCCGAGGCCCCGATCATTGCATAACTGAACCTATTAAGTACGTACTTCTAAGATCTAACCATCAAGTGCTTCGCCACTGGCCTACACCGCTTGACTTGTAATGACTTTCGGCGAGGTTGTACACTACGTCACCCAGCCTACAGGCTGGCCTGAACCAGTGCGCGGTATTGCTTCACTGTTGTCGCCGTTCCACTGTCCCGACCGGCCAAGTAAAGAGCGTCTTGCGTCGCCCTCGACGTTCTCAGAGCCACTCGCTTCACATAAAACACCTGCCCCAGGATCATACACTGCAACGGATTTTCTGGGATTGATTCACTCAACAGCTGCAGGGTTAAGCGCATTTGCTGACCTTCCTCACTACGGTGGCGAGAGGTCCACTGTTCCCCTTTGGTCTCAACTTCTCCATGCGCTGGCCAACACGCTGTCCCCAGAAATTCTGATTCTGTGAGTGACATCCTCGTCGCGCATTGAACCAATATCCGAATATCCCTACAGCGAAGATGCACCGTTCGTCATGCCACAGGCTCAGAACGTGGCAAGTCAGCCCTCGAATCTCATTGACGGACATGCGACCCTTCTTGCCGCACACGCCATCTTTTCTACGCCTAGAACTCATTCAGACAGATCCAGGACCAACTCACGAAACGAGGAAGACGAGGATGAATCGATGTATTCCGCAGGCCCTGACTCTTGCGATGGCTCAGTTGACTCACTCGACCTGCCCTTGCAAGCTCACATACTTCCCGGTCGAGGCAGATGCCTTTCCGCTGTGGTGCCAGTCTTACTAGTTGCCGACTTCCATAATATCATTCCCCTGCTTTGCAGCACCCTTTATCAGAGACACGTGTGGGGGATTCATCAGCCTGTGGTCGGCCTGTGCTGTTCAAGCACGGGCACGACCGCCACGGCCATCTTCGGGTGGCTCGACTCCGATCGGTCACAGGAAGGCCGCATGGCAAGTCCGAAATCAATCTATATTTTTCCATGTTGACCCTTCCTGAAGCCTACAGCGCACCTCGCTTCAGCAGCAGATTTCCGCTTAGATCCGTTGATGGGGGTGTTTGACTTCACTGACACCTGTTCTGCCATCAGCCTGGCGCAATTCGTTTTAGGGTTGCGGAGTCACTTTCAAGATATCAAGGGTGCTATATCAATAGAAGCAGTTGATTCTCTGACTCCGCTGCACTGGAGATCCGATTTACCCGGTTTTGAAACACAGTTTGGGGGACAACTGGATGAACGAGTGGCATCCTGGACCCACCAGGTACATGTGCAGACGAGTTCTAGGTGCGGGTTTTTGTTTTTAATCACAAGTCCGAATCTTTATCGTCGTTTAGCGAAGCATCATCCTCATCTACCCCTCGTACTCCGTTCTCCCCTCTTGGATACTGTGCTTACATCACATGATAATATGAGTTCTAGGTTGCTCAGTACAATCTCCGAGGACGAACAGGTGGGGGGCGGCAAATTCTCGGTGAATAATCTGATATATGTTGCACTTATCAATGCATCACTAATTGGAAGCCTCAGGCTGCCCCAAGAGACCCGTGCTGCGAGCAAGACAAGGCGGTAAGTTCGGGGTTTTCAATTATACTGTTTGTGATCTCACTTTACCTGTAGAGGGAGGACGCCGCGATCGCTGTCCTCTGGGCGCTCGTCGCAGGGGACGAGTCCGTCTGCTCAACCACTACCTGAGGTTAGGAGCTCGACCTCGTCGCGTGCACCTAGCCCATACGCAAACTCGCGGTATGGAGCCTGCTTCTTGGCTGACTACTGTTCAATGACCGTTTCTCGCCGCCAGATTTGCCGCTCTCTCTGATAGCGGCCTCAAGGATGAAGTGTCAATATCCAATTGGCTGTTTGAACGCCATGCGTTCACAGTCGGTCGTATTTCAGTCCGATCTGAGGAACTATCGAATAAGACTGGAATCAACGCAATGGTTGAAACCTATGATCAAATGACGGCATTTACCTGGTCGGACAAGATTAAAACATATGTGAGTCTACTAGGATTACTTTTTCTACCAAGTCTCATTACGTCGCGCGCAGCTCTCGGAAGCCACGGTCGATAGCTCTGTGTCGGACATCCGATCAGAACTATGCCACACGGATGGCGGTCCCAACCGGCCGTCCGGCGCAATCAATGCTCCCTCATTGAAGGATGTTGATTTTATTTCAACCCGAATTTCCGCACTGTTGCACGCCGTGAAAGGCGCCCGCCAGTGTGATGGTGTCGCAAAGGTGCACGGCGCCAATGAGGCCGATCGGCGTCATGAATGGGATGCTCTCCTTCTCAACTTCTTTGAACCCGTTATCGGCCAACGGGATGTGTTGTGTGTGTTTCATATGCCAGGCCGTCTTCATGCTGACTATTCGTGTAGGTTAGAGCGACAGTTGAACGTCACTCGCAATCTTGCTGCAGACAATTCTTCCTTTGCCACGCAAGCTATCGAGCTCGCTAAAGACTACCAGGACATCTGTTTCGAACAACAACAACATGTCCCAGAGACCACTGGCAATTGGGAGCAGGCTGCGCAAGCACATATTCAAGCACTTGCATTTTCTATGGATATTGGTTGTCGCCGCCTGAACGGGAATTTTGCTGAAGTGATTGCAGACCACTCCTCTCAGGATCCGACCAGTGGAAAATGTGACGCCGTCCTTGTCGTTCCGTGTTCCGGCGCTGCTACCGCCATGCTACAGCGCATACCTAGTATCGACAAGCAAGAAAACCTTCTAAAATTCGTCATGCTAATCCAGGATCCGAAGCCGGATAAGAATGATGCGAGTACGGGGGAAACTTCAAACAAGATTGAAAAAACCATTGGTCACAGCCGGGCGACCACATCCAACGGGTCACTTCAGGTCCCCTCCTCTTCTCGCGTATCAAATCCCAAGGCAATCGATCGAAAAAAGTTGCATGACCCATTTTTTTGTCATCCTGATGACAATCAAGTGACGCAGAAAAAAGGAATATTTTTGAAGAAGACATCCGGTGACGAACCTAGTGGAAAGGACCTGCTACTTCCGGTCTTATTGGCAGAATTCAAGAAGAGGAACGAACCCGCAATCTCAACAGCCATGAACCAGATGAGAATCTACCTGGTTTCGGCACTCACCTTCCTGTCCGAGCTCGGCATCACAGACCAGCCTGTCTTTGGACTAGTGGTCAACGGTGCGAGAGGTGCACTTACCATGGGGTGGAAGACGAATGGCGTATGTGCTTCTTCTGTTCACCATTCTGAAGGAGCTCACCAGTGATGTAGAGAATCTACGTGATGGATCGTAATGTCCGACATTACAATATCACAGACCCTGTTCAGGCACTGCAATTCGTGTCTGTTCTGCCGCGCCTCGCGTGTCACGGCCTGAGACTCCGTGGTCTGTTAGGCAAACAGCTCGCGATTATAGATGTGAACCGACTTGAATCCAAGCTGTGGTCAAAGGGGCCCCAACGGCAGGAAGACGAAATATTGGCGGCAGCTAAGCGGCAGACAGATTTGGAACAAACGGTTGCAGGAGATCGCAACAAATCTGACTAACGATGAGGCGGTGCGGAGAGGCGATAGAGAATATGTACAACTTACATACATAAGTGGAACGCCCTAGCCTTTTTTTAGTACCCATTTACAATATCATACCAATATTTCTGTTCGCACTTGGAATATCACTTGATCGAAACACAGATTGTAGTGCAACCAAGGAACAGAACGGCATGGCCAATGCACCCAGGCTGATTGTCAGCGCTCGGGTCGCTGCACTCATACAGGAAGATCGATCAATTGACTCATCTAAGGCGCTGCTCGGTCCTCGCTCAAGTTCCATCCAGGAGTTGTTATCTAGTCTTCGAAATCTGATGCTGATATGAACCCTCAAAACTCAACCGATTCTCAAATGATGGCCGCCGTCGCTGAGTTTCCTGCGAGGCGACAGATACATGTGTAAAGTTGATTTCGAAGCACGTCAATGGAAGGGCACACCTTTCGAACTTTCTTGTCCTCTGGGTGGAACGGATGTACCCCGTCCCACTGAAGTTCTCTCGTTCGTTGCCCCATTCGGATTCTGAGCATTGTCTTTCTCACCCCGATTGTTGTTGGGCGATAGCCATGGCTTCCTCCCCCATTCGATTTATCGTACTTCAGAGAGTCTGCAGTGTGAGTGGTCGGAAATGCAGCCAAGAACAGAAGAGTGGTAGATGTTCATGGGGAAACTGTTGTCGGTAGGAATGTCCATTGCAGACCGTAGTTGCAACAGTGTTCAACGTTCAACGTTTGACTACAGGAGCTAGATGTTGCCCGCTCATCCCGAGTCCCCGGTACTAAAACTTCAATAATCCTGATATGTGCCGAGGGCTGAGCTACGATCATTGGTAACTGATAGGCTTACAATCAGTTTTGAAATCTCCGCACTTCGAAAAAGAACTCCTTTGTCGTTTCCAGGAATAGACTCGTTTTGATGGCATCTGCCAGCCAGTGTATGTGGTTATCAAGTGATCATGTTCAGAGTTCATGAATGAATGAACGTCAGTCAACATTATGCGGGTGGAAAGTATGAATTATGATCCTCTGCGATAATTTGGCGAATGATTGACTAGGTTGGATATCATGTATGTCACAGATGCGATTGGAACCCGCATACATGATTTTATTGAGTTTGAAATTGAAATGTTTTAAACAAGTTGAATCAACGGTCATGCTCGGCTATATACATTGTGCACGCGCGTCACTTCTAACGTTTGTAAGTATACTCACTCTAGCTGAGTCTCCTAAACGCTGTGTATAGCTCAGACCGTTCGTCTTTGCCATCTCTCAGCGTTTGAGCACTCCTGCCTGCGCCCTTCCTCTTATTTTAGCTACCCTACTCTCCATCGAGACATGTCTCTCCCTTTCTTTTGTTGAGGTGGCCTTACTCGTTGCATTCTCGGTGTTCTCGGTGACTGGTACTGTATATCTTCCGCGACTTTCCTTCCATGTACGAGCTGTCAGTTTCTCGCTGTTACAATATATGCGAGAGCTGGAGGCCCGGCTTGCCCTAGAAGACTCTTAGTCTCTCCTATGTAATCCGACTTCAACAAGTTGGGGGCGTCGATGCTGGCCAGGAGCCAAGCTGGGTACGTGGGAATCTTTTAAATTTCTCTTGAATCACAGCGGTGATTACAAATTAGAGCAGCATAGAGCCGCAGTCAAGCGTCTTGACCCCAATACAGGTGGCCAGCAGCCACTGGCCATAGAGCAGTTAATCTGGTGCGTGCGAACGTCCTCGTAAATTTTACGTCAGAACTGACTCCTATAGGCTATAAAGCTAGCTGAACTTGAAGCTTCAAGCTTGAAATTTGGCCGTCTCTCGGAAATGTCAGAGATCACGGGCGCTGCAGCTGCTGCTCTGGCATCGCTATGCCCTGACGACGTAATTTTCCTTCGGTCGCTCCCTAAGGCAGAACTTCATGCTCATCTTAACGGATCTATCCCTATCAAAACAATACTAGAACTTGCGCAGCAATACTCGCCTTCTGGTGCGCAGACAACTGAGGTCGCAAACACTATCGAAAAACTCAGGTCTGGAGTCATCTTGAACGAAATATTTGACTTTTTCTCGCTTTTCCCCGCTATCTACGCTCTGACATCGACTCCGGAAGCAGTCGCGACCGCTACTCGTGCAGTCCTCCAGTCGTTCTTGAACCCCACGGGTGATGGCTCGGAAAGCCCACAGTGCGCGTACCTCGAACTGCGGACTACGCCTCGCACGACGACGCACATGACGCGAGAGAGGTACCTCATAGCTGTGCTTGACGAAATAGAGATGTATCCTGCGACTCAGGCTGCCCTGATCGTGTCCGTCGATCGTCGCATGGGTGACTTAGACGTTGAAGAATGCGTTAGTCTTGCCATCGAGATGAAGAACAGGGGTAGAAGAGTCGTAGGCATCGATGTATGTGGGGATCCACGCAGTGGCGACATGCAGCCTTTCACTCAGCACCTCTCAAGAGCCAAGGATGCTGGTCTTGGGTTGACTGTGCACATCGCGGAGGTTTGTGATGTTCGCTCTGGTGTATGCGATCCAATGATGATGTTCGGATCTGTAGTGCACAGAGAACACAGCTGAGGATTCCCTGACACTCCTTAGTTGTCAGTCCGGATCGACTCGGACACGCGACATTCCTTTCAGATGAACTCAAGGCTTTGTTCTTTGCGGATATCCCACAGCCAGGGACGGAATGCGCCTCGTTGTCTGAATGTGCTACGGGCATAACAAACCCTCACACACCAGCCGGACTCAGAGATCCCTCTCACCCTCTCTACACCAGATTTCAAAACCTCAAAGAGGGTTATTTTCAGAATTTCATTTCAAACAGCACTGAGTCCGAGGAAGCGAAAATGCAGATGTCTTTCTGGGCCGATGCAGAGAAATTTTCCGAGCGAGCTGCGATCAAGGATATCGAAAAGATAATCAAACAAGCGGAGTCACCCAATAACGTGCGCGCGAACGGACAATACAAACCATGCATCGAGATATGTCTGAGCTCCAATCTTCTGTAGGACCATGCATTGACTCTGCGAGCTATCAAACCCAATCTCTCTTTTAGATGCAAAACTGTAGCATCCCTGGACGCGCATCATATCCGCTATTATCTGAAGAATAACCATCCTATCGTGATCTGTGTAAGCAAGCTACCTTGCATGACATGTGCTCTTTCGTCTGACGTTGCATTACCAATAGACCGACGATACACTCCCTTTTAGAACGTCTTGTCTTGGAGAATACTCCTTGCTTCTTGCGCAGCCTCCGCTAGGCCTTGGTTTGAGTAGAGATGATGTAGCTAGAGTCGCCCGGATGGGCATGGATGCTGCATTTTTGAGACCTCGCGATTGAACTAGATTTCAGTCTCGGATACGACGCCGAAATTAGATCAACACTAACTACACTGACGTTACCTGCGCGATACCTGTGAAATGGAACAGAAGTGCTGCCGGCCTTTCAATTTCAATTTCTAGAGGAAATCGCTTTACCAAGTGATATCATCCGACGGTCCTATCACCTCCCTCGATGTGCTCGTCAGCATGAGAAGCGAAGATAACATGTTATGTTTGTTCCATGATTTGTTTGATTGAAATTTCGATGTCCTAGGAATGAAGATATGTCGGAAAAAAATACAGCTGCACAGCGGATAGTTGGCCATGAAATAAAATAAGACACTAGATCCCTCGTCCGCCCGTCACCTCCAGCGTATGGCCAGTCACGTACGATGCAAGTGGTGAAGCAAGGCTAGACAGACCGTCTGTTAGCTAAGGTATCGAGATGGAAGCAGAAACATACAAAAGCATGCCTGCGGCCGCCTCGTCAGCGGTGGCACCTCTCTGTAGAGGGATGTCCACGAAAGCATTCACATTCTGAGCAGCGCGCTGCTTTGCTCCGGGAATGCCCAGTGCAACCTTCTGACCGTCGATCTCAATGGTTGCACCTTCCTCTTTTGCCGCCGTCAACCTGTATCCTGTCAGGTGTAATAACGGGAAAAATCGGTATGACATACCGAGTGTGCACGAGGCCATATGCAATAGTATTCGCACGGACACCAAATGGTCCCCACTCCTTTGCAATGGTCTTTGTAAGACCTACCACTGCAGATTTTGCAGCGGCATAATTTACTTGACCAACATTTCCATGCAGGCCGGACGTCGAAGAGACGTTAATGATAGAACGATTTTCCGGAGTATTGCTCTGGGAGCTTGTTATCGCACGGGAATGACTTAATTAAGTGCACTTGAACGAACCTTACTCGGAAATAAGGTGCAGCAGCACGGATGAGGCGGAAGGGTGCACGGACGTGGATTTTCATGATGATGTCGTATGTCTCGTCTGGCATGGTGTGAATCATCTTGTCGTGTGTGAAACCAGCTACATCATATGTCAGAACAGAAGATACTTCAAGACCACCTGAAGTGTACTGACCATTGTTCACAATGTGATTGATCTTGCCATATTGCCTGAAATACGATCATAAATGAGACCCAACCCCATGGCGCAACAGTACTGACTTCACAGTTGCGTCTACAATTGTCTGTGGGAAGTCGTCTGCAGCCAACATCCCCTGCGATGTATATTGCATCGCCACCTGCAGCCTTAATCTCGTCCACTACACCCGCAGCCTTCTTGGCGTCAATACTGAGCAGAATAACGTATTAGACGTGGCAGGCCTGGAATGCATTCGGGACTTACTCGCTAACTACGACTTTGGCACCCTCCTTTGCAAACAGCAAGGCTGCACTGCGCCCGATACCCTATAAAATCACATGTTCATTAGTATTGACCTCCCCCTCAAGGACAAAACTCCTTGCCTGTCCGCCACCTAACCATACGTGGCAACATTAGTGTCTAGCATCACAAGCTTTGTGCAATATAATACAAACTCACCGGTGATGATAGCTACCTCTCCGGAGAGAAGCCCGCGCCCATGTGCATTGCTGAGGTGACCAGACACCTGTGCGAGACGGCTTGCCATGAGTATATTGTTGGGACGCCGATGAGTGTGGTAATACGTCAACAATTGAAGCTGCGAACCCAACTTGAGCCTTCTTATCCTCCGGCTCGGCTATGATCCATTCCCGAAACCAGCGACTCGTGAAATGGGGTATGCACTAACATTTATTCACATTCTCGAGAGTTCGTGAGCCCGAGTTCATCACCGACGTTGTTGTGGTGCTCTGAAATCATGGTATAGATTTCACATGTCCTGCAGTGCGATTGCCGGAACTTGCTAACGAAATTTATCGTCAGCACAACGTTAGCTGGAATGCGCTCGGAGACACCTTGCCATGATGTAATGGAAGCAGACTACAGTTCGAACAAGATGCGAGGGTCAGCAAGCCAGATCGCTTCAAACCATAATCTACGTCGACCTCAATGTTCCAAATTCTAACTATCGATCGTGTAGAGTACCGCATAGCATAACACAACAATACACCTCCACAGTAAACGATCAAAACAACATTTTTGTACAATAATCGAGCTAAGTATATGCTATTACATGCGTTGTGTGCAAGTAATGTACAGCATCCTACACGCGTCAAAACATGGTCTGGATAATTGCCTTGCACTGATATTAGCAATATCATAACTGATCCGAGTCTCCTTGTCGTCTCCGTTTAGGCGGGCGTTGCTGGACAATTGCGGATTGCAGACACTGAAGTTTTAGCTGGACTGGGATTGGCTGCTCCTCTTTGCGCATGCCTCGCAGCTCTCGCAGAAGAGCCATTCACCAGACCCATGAAGAGCGCGTCTGCATCGGCCTTAGGATCCCATATACCATCTATCTCCACATTGGCAAGTCTGCCAAGATGGCGCTCTGCCTTCAACAACAGAGCCTCTCGTTCCTCCTCCGTCTCAGCATGTACACGCAGGGCTCTCAGAGTCCGTGCGACATATTGACAAGCGGTGTACTTTCGCATACTATTTTCGTGTTCTGAGGCTGGCGTTGTGCGAGGAGTAGGGAGATGAATAACTTCGTCAAGTTCTTCGCGGATGTCCTCGAGTTGTTCATCCCGTCGTTTGAGATTACGCTGGAGCCTTGCAACCTCCTTCTCCTGTGCTCCCAAGGCAGACTTAAGCCGTACAATCTCCTCTTCAGCGTGATCTAATTCGCTTGCGAAAACAACCGGAATCTCATCGTATTCCTCTTCGAATCCAGAATCGGCTGCCCCAAATGTAATAACCGTGGGTGCTGGATCAACGTCTGGAACCATTGGTGGAGAAACCGGTGGTTGCTGCTGAACCTCTTCAATGGGTGGGTTATTCACATCAAGTGATGGTAGGTGGTCTTCAACGGAGGAGAGTGGTGACAAAAGAAGACTGGGCGTCTGTTCGTTGGGTAGTACATCTACATCCTGTATCGTGCCATGAGAGCCTTGGGGAATGGCAGGCGAATGGTGAATAGGAGCTTCAGGTGTTGGATCTGGCTCCACCAGGTGAGTTCTTTTGTCATTTGCACCCCGACCGAGAAAAGGTGGAAGTTTGATTGTCAAGCCGGTAGGAGCGTTCTGGGGTGGCCGCGGTGGATTTTGAACGGGATCAGGGTGGACCGGGGAAAGAGGTTCGAGGTTCGGGGCAGGGGCAGAAATAATTTGTGAGGGACCCGGTTCTTGATTATTCTTGGCTCGCGCACGTCCAGGTGTGGACTTGCGTGCTATCCGACGAAGGTTTTTTTCACTGTTACTCCTCCATAGCTTGCCGGAAATTGGCAATTTGGACGGAGAGGCATCCGCCTGCTGTGCAAGCCTCTCGACTTGCTCAACCGTCAGCTGAAGCACTTCAGCCGACTTTTCAATTTGAAACAGGCGTTTTCGTGGACACGGTTTGGCCCTTGAACGTGCACATGGCGTACAACGCAACGAACCTTCTTGCGGTGATGGGTAACACTTGCGCGATAGTGACACGCACGCTGAACACTGCAAAACAAAAAAAAACCGTGAGTTGTGAGCTAACGACAAAAAATTCGGGGGGGACACACCGGAGGCTGTTTTTCAACCCATTCCACGATAACGTGCAGCGGCCATATCATTTGCCAGGCCTCGCGAAGTTTTGCCATCAGTTCCGCGTTATCCGTGACTAGGTCTGTTCTATCTTCCAATAGTTCATCAACTTCTCGTTCCTCGTCTACTCCCACCACATCCATATTTTCATCGTAATGCCCACTTCCCGTCGCAGTTTTGGGCATGAGGAAAGTGTCTAGCAGTGATCAGTGTCGATGATATGTGAGAGGTGAAGGTTGTTATCACGTGTGAACGGCACATATATATGGCATATTCGGCTGCGTCTCGTTTAACCCTTACTGCCACCGTCAGCTAAGCTTGCCAGTTCTCTGAACTTCTCATTTACATTTTATAGCTACTGACTTGGGAACAAACACAGTTGCTGCGACTAAGAACCTCTACCGATTCTGGTTTTCAGTAGTAGCGGGACGTTTCCGCAAGCAATTTTTACCGGGCCCTTGGAACAGCCGATTTCCTCTACTTTCGTGTCGTCAGTAATGAGAAAAATTAAAGCAAAACTGTCCTACAATACAGTCTCTCTCTGCGTTGTGGCGACGACTGGAAGGGCTTTTATTCGAAGGTAGCTGTCTCTGGCATGCATGTTGCCCTACACCTGTCGAACTCATCCGGACAACGCCCAGTGAGGTCATGGCGCATTATCTCGTCTAAGGTTTATCTCGCATGGAGCGGTGGTATTGGTGAGCGACACTATTACCTTGAAACAGGTTCACGAAAACGCCAGATACACCACATAGAGTTTTGGGACATCCGCGTGCACGACCCCACAGCACAAACAGCGCAATAGGCGTTCGTTATGGTAAAACAAGCCAATCTAGCAAGGAACGCCTTTCTATTTTGTCTGGAGACTAGATTGGCAAAGCTACGACCACCAATGCGAACCCTCGGCACTCAGCGCTCAGTTTCAAATCATGTGCGGTCCTTGACGGCAGTCATCTCCTTGTCAAATTGAGTCCTTGATACCATTGCCGCTCTCTATTGATCGCACCGATAATAGATTCTGACCTTGCTCGTCTCCCCCCTTTGTGTCTCCATTTAGTGTTTCTATCCTTCCTAGCCTGGCCAGCTTCTACTTCGTTAAGCTGCCAACGAAACTTGTCAATCTGGTTCAACTGAGACACGGTTTCGATCATATGAGCATCTTTAAATTAGTGTCAATGAGTGTCAAGACACAGTGAGTCATGTCACCTCACCCTCCATGTTCATGGTAGACAAGATAGTAACGTAACACAGTTGCTTCTTTCGTACCAAGGAAGTCAATCAACGAATGACACCATCTGCGGCGGGCCGTTCTGCCAGGCTTACAAAAGACGTCGATACGTCTGGTGAGTATCCCATGTCTCTACTCTATCGATAAGACTTACGTAGGACAATTTTTACAAGGTTGGCCTAGAACGGATCCCCCAACCCGGCGGCTTGTAGTCTTTCTTTGTGTTGCAGCAGCGGACCTGCAATGGCGCCCGAACGGTTGGTACACTTCTACATAGAAGTTGTCGGCAACATGACAGCCCCAGATATACTGTGGAGAATTCTGAAATGTCCGCAGCACACGACCCATAGCATAAACAGCGCAATATAAGTTCACTGGTATAAGTGCAGGCCTCTGATCATCCATCTGCATATTATCATAGTGATTTCGCTGTATCATGTCCATCCTCAAGGTCCCCACCAAGGATTCGCCTGATTCGTTTGAATTTTGGTGGAAAATGACCATCAGCGTGTTTCTGGTTCTTGCAGGGGGCGTCTTCGCTGGGTGGGTCGCACGTTGGGCTCAGCAGATGTTGATTAAATTGATCTCAGTAGATTATCACTTGGTCTCATGGGTCTCGACGAACTTCATCTCCGCGTGTTAGCCATCTCATCAGAAGAAAAGACAGAACGCACAAATGCACAGATTGGTGCGTGCAGTATCTGACAGGTGTCACCCAACTTCAGTTGACGATGATCAGTGTTGAATCTCATGCAAAAGGGTCGCCACTGGGTTCTGGTGGTAAGTCCGTACTTGCTCTCTATTCTTCTCATTCTCAAGTTCGTTCAAGGTGCTTCTTCTCAGCAATGTGGTCCGTATCATTGAGTATTTATGATTTTGTTTTGCGTAATGAGGGTCGGGTGTTAGATTATCAACGAGAGTTTGCCTATCTTTCTTGACAGCGCGGTGAGCACATTCTCAATATAAGCCCCTTTTGGTCCAGCCTTATCAACAATCAGATTGGAGGAGGTTTACTTGCTATAGTAATTTCAGCTACTGCCATTGGTAAGTAGCAAAAATCACGCATCAGGTCCAACTGACCGGACCGCCTTTAGTTATTTTTGGGTACGCATGCCATTTGTTTTGAGCATCATGAATCACGATGGATGAAATGTTTCTTCCTTGACGGACAGAGAGTAAGTACAATGTGCCGTGCATTGGGCAGTTATTTTGACCTACCTACGAAAAGGATTATACCTCAAGCAGTGTGCGCGAGACACGGTCTCGCCATCGGCGCACGATGTGCACCATTCGTTCTCCTTATGATGTATCTGTTTGGTGCGTGCGCATTTAGACTGCCAGGAGTTTGTAAGTGACCTCTGCTCGGGCACAGCACCCGTCGCATATCCAATCGCAAAAATTCTCGACCGTGCATTAGGAGTTCACGATGCGCACACCTACAAGAAAGCTGAACTTAAATCCTTTCTCCAATTTCACCGTACTGGTCAAGAGCCTTTGCGCGATGACGAGATCTGCATTCTCAATGGAGTCCTGGAGCTCAGTAGTAAGCACGTGGAGACGATCATGACTCCTATTTGTGTCAGTATCTCTGATAATTCCTTTGGTGGGCTCAGCACTTACAGCGGGTGTTCATCATTGCAGGATGTTGTCACGTTGAGCTCGGATACAATTCTGGACCACTCCACTATGGACGCTATGTATTCAGATAACTGCTTTTGTCTTCGTAGAAGTGCACTGACACGACTTCAGCCTCGCCAGCGGCTACTCTCGGTTGCCCGTGCACAAGCCAGGAGATCTACTTGCATTTGAGGGCCTCCCTCTGATCAAGAAGGTGCATCTGAAACTACACTTCATCTGAATAACTTGTTGACAGTTGCGTGACAGTTGCTGATGTACGACCCCGCGCGAGGACTCCCAGTCTCCCACTTTCCTCTGTCCATCTTACCTGAAGCCCCGCCATCAATCAATTGTTTCCAAGCGCTCGACTATTTGTATGCTTTTATTACATGCTTCTATTCATGCCAGTCAAGTGACAATGGAAGCGATCTTTAGTCAAACAGGGCGCGCGCATTTATTGTTGATAAGTCGGACGCCTGGTTCATCTGGCGGTGGAATTGGTGTGATTACTCTGGAAGGTAAAATCGATTATGCGCACTTTTGTCGCTGCCTAACAGCATTTATATTTCGGTCTAGATGTCATAGAGGTATGGCGTTCACTTAGCTTTCATAAGTACATGACATGACGTTTCTGCCAGGAAATTATTTCAGAAGAGATCATCGATGAAACTGATCAGTACGAGGACAACCAGAATAAGCAGCATGCCAAGCGCACGATCAATGCGACTGTCATGAGAGAGTTCGTCTGTCTTTGACTATTGCGGCTCGATCATAATTCCCTCCTTTTATCTAGCATCGTTGAACTGGAGAGAAGTATATTCACGCGAACATCTACTATCGATTCCACGCAGGCGCCTTCTGTGAATATCGAAGCCGTGCCCCTCCTTTCTGGGCCAAGCCAGGGCGACTGTCCTCAGGCTTATCGTTATGGTTATAATTCAACCAGAAAGCCAGAATGACCAACCTCGGGGATGCCACGCATCCCCGCTCGTTGCATGAAGAATCTATGTCGAATAGGCTGTGCATCGTTCTGTATTCTAACCTTTCAAACGCTGTCATCTGTGGATTCTATTTTGCGTCTTGTGTGCACTTGACATCATGTCAGTTGAGCTTCTGAGCATTTGTCTTTCTTTTCTCGGGGACCTGATTACGATGGACCTCGACTGACGTGTGTCTGCAGAACTCGCTTCTGAGACATAGGCAACCATATGGTATGTGGTCAGGAATTCTGGTCTGTTGGTCGTTTGAAAGGGGATGGGTGGATTGTCCAGCCGCAAGTCTCAAGCGGCTTCGATACAGGTTTTGCTGCATGTATGTTTCGTGCAAGCATTCATTATTCCATCGCATTCGAGCGCGTACGTACCTTCACCACCCCTTCACCATCATTTTCGTTACTACCTTCCGTTCCTGATATCTGCGTCACTTCCTTCTTGATCACTCTTTGCATAAATCCCATCCTATTATTTGTACAATTACCGTCTCTTGTATGACCACCCTTCAACTTCCACCCCCTCCTTCTTTGTACGACTGCCCTCGTCTACATACGTCGATCGTGTCTTGACGACAGGGAGCTGGATACAACAATGTATGTACTTGCAGTCGTATTTGTACTAATCAGCGTGTACATATTAGAAGAAGGTTGTGGATCTTCGCAACTACATGTTGTCATCGATGGGCCGAGGCTGAACCCCTCGACTGGAGCATTAATGCCAAGAACACTCCTAGATCGGGCAACCCAAGGCCAAAATTCTAAGGCGGGAGGTGCCCGGTGGCTCCATCGAGGACTGTGCAAGTTCCAGAAAAGGTTGAGGAGGAACAGCCCCATGGCTGTTCGTCTGATGATACAGCGTAACGCTGTGAAGCGGTTTAAAAGCTCCAGTACATGTACCTCTGCGTTTAAAGCAAGACACGCACAGTTTCTACCAGCCATCGACGGTGCTCAACTTGACCGTCAAGCTCAGAATGGTGGGAAGCAGCACAGGTCATAATTCCAAACACAGCACCTGTTGGGGTGTTCGAAGACCATGAATCGGCCATATCAGCGGTCGCAGTCTTCCCCGATGGACGACGTATGGTGACGGGCTCCTTTGACACACTTCGTCTGTGGGACTTGAACCACAGGGGTGTGTTGAACAAGATGGAGGGGCATCGTGGAGTAGTGCGGGCAGTGGAGATAACAAGAAATGGGCAATTGATGGCAAGCGGTGATGAGACCGGAGAATTCATCGCATGGGACGGAAAGACTGGCGACCCTCTCACCCTCGCCATCGAAGCCCACTCTGATGTGATTCGCTCCCTGGACTTTTCTCCAGATGGCGCTGTGTTGGCGACTGGTTCAGAAGACCAAACAACGAAGCTGTGGAAGACGAAAACATGGAAGTTGCAGGGAAATCCAATTTATTGTTATGCAAGAATCAACTGTGTTCGGTATTCGCGATCTGGCGAATATCTTGCTATCGCAACATTCGGTGATATACAAATTTGGAATCCAGCCTCGATGGATTGCATCGCAAACTTGCAGGTTCATGCCAGCTTGTCACTCGCGTGGACGCCCAGTGGCACACTTCTCTCAGGGTCTAACTGGGATGATCCCACCATACGGGAATGGGATCCATCGACCAGCTGGACGCAGGTTGGTGATCCCTGGGAAGGCCATACTCAAAGTATCAATGCCATTGCCGTGGACCCTTCTGGCAACTTCGTCGCGTCTGCATCTGATGACAGGCATGTCCGCCTCTGGCGACTCTCAGATCGACAAATTATTGCCATATTGGAGCACCCTGGCTGGGTGAACTGCCTCACCTTCTCCACGGATAGCAAGAACATCCTCAGTGGAGGTCAGGATAAAACGATCTCAGAGTGGGCAGTTCTCCAGGGTAGTTTAAATCTGCCTTTTGCGAAGGTATGTTCTCATTATTGACCGTAATAAGTTATAACGCCATATGATCATGTTTCATGTAGATTCATGCTATAGACAGGATAGCTCTCAATGCAGCACTTCTCAGTGCACAAACGGTACGATGGCATCTATAGTTTCCCAAACAATGCTCATTTTAGTGATACATAGGTCATTGACGGCAACCCTTCATCTTATCGTGGATACCAGTTGAAGCATGCAGCCCTTCATGACGCACAACGCTATGATGAAGCAATCGCAGCCTTCGAAATTATGCTCTCTAAGGTGGACAATACTCGAGACTCGCAAATACGGAGTAAGCCTTGAATAAGACATGCATTGCAACGCTTGACTCTTTCTCTAGATTTGCGCGAACATTATCTCAGTCCACCTGAAGCAGAGGGTGCTATTCGAACAGTTATTCACGCTCAACTCGACAATACCCCGCTTCGTGTATTCGACACCATCACCGGGCTCTTGTGTGATCGAGAGGCGCAGATAAGCGCCTTCAAAACGAGCACAGAGTACAAGGAGCTACTGTTATATACAATGAACCATGCAGAACTCCCAATGGAGGGCCTTAAAGAAATGGTGGGGATGTACTTCGCTTGTGTCATGCTATCCCATAGGTGGGAAGGGAAGGAGCCCTTGCTGCACGACATCCAGGACAAGGCTGTGTACGAGTTGGATGCAGTTGGCGGCATCCTGAAGTTGCAGTCATTCTGCAAAACTGCTCGCGAGGCGGGATATCGCTGGGCGTGGAGCGATACATGCTGCATCGATAAGAATGACAATCTTGAGCTCCAACAATCACTCAACTCCATGTTTGTCTGGTATCGCACCTCAGCACTGACGATCGTCTACCTCGCAGATGTTCGCCCTTCGTCAAACTATGGCGCACTTTCAAAGAGCGAGTGGAACAGGCGCGGATGGACTGTTGGAGAATTCCTAGCTCCCAAAGTCGTCCGCTTTTATCAAAAAGATTGGACCCCATATCTCGACGATCACTCTACCAACCACAAGGAGTCCGTCGTGATCATGCGGGAGTTAGTCCGCTCAACGGGAATAGACCCAGGTGCCCTCGTCGCCTTCCATCCAGGTATGAGAGATGCCCGAGAGAAACTTCAATGGGCGTCGACGCGTGTCACCACATTGCAGGAAGATATCGCATACTCATTGTTTGGTATCTTCGGCGTCCACCTACCTGCCATCTACGGCGAGAAGAAGCACAATGCACTCGGGCGGCTCTTGCAGGAGATCGTGGCTCGCTCAGGTGACATTACTGCGCTGGACTGGGTCGGAAAATCCTCCGAATTCAATAGCTGCCTACCAGCGGACATCACATCATACAAAGCTCCACCATCCATGTTGTCATCTTTGTCTGAAGATGAGATGCAGACTTCAGTTTCCTTCCTGCGAAATTCCGTGACCGTGGAGTTGGCATCGGAATTTTATGCTCTGCTTGACAACCAGAGCGCCCCTCGCTTTGCGAACTGCAGACTACAACTACCTTGCATCACATTCCGTATCACAGCAGTTAGACGAAGGCATGGCCAAGGCCAAGAGACATCTTTCACATATGCAGTCAAGGCAGATGGTCTTCACGACCTGCTGATCACCACGGAAGACAAGCCAAGTCTGTTCTCCCGGGCGATGGACACTAGGCAGACATTGTTGCTTGTTCGTCCATGGAGTCGTCATTTGCTTGACTTGCCTGACTCTGCAAGTGACATGCAGAGCGTGGCCGATTGGTCTATGACTGGATCTTCGTTGTACAATTTCCCCGGCGGGTCTCGGTCTCGAGCAGCGCGATTGTTTCCTCGCCTTGGACAGCCTTTCGGGTCATTGTTTGATGCTCTTCGCAGAGAAAAGGCGGTTGATTCGGAATCTCACTCGCGGGCATTACGGTTGATTGCCCGCATTGGACAACCTTTCAATGCATTGTTGCTAGCTCAGCAGCCCGGTGGAGAATACAAGAGAATCGGGTCAGATCGCATTATTATCGCAGAAGTCAAAGACATGGCTTCTGTTCGCAGCATGATGGACATCAGGACGCTAGAGATATTGTAGATATATGTAATTCAAACAGAGGCCGCTAAACTGTTTTCATTCGCGACGTTGATTGTACTTTATAATCTACCCCCACACTTCCCCCTTTGTACTCATATCATATAGTGGCTCACAAAAGGAAATCGGACTATCTAACACACTTGCATACCCAGAATACAGCGTTGTGCAATTTGTTCGTTCGGCGCGTTTGTCACTACCTTTGACCATTGGATCGTTGAAGTTCAACTCCTCTCGGTTTTACAAGATTCTAGCCACATACGTGGATGCGAAACATTTGTTATGCAACTGTTGCGGTGGGAATGAGGTATTTGTTGACGGCTGTTAGGACCGGAAGAGAAAGCCTCAGTGGAACGCGGCCTGTTACGCGGGCCATCGCCGTACGCTTGAGCATAGGAACAAGTGTGAATTGTTTGTAAGTAGCATTCTCGCCGCAACGAAGCTAACACGGCTGATATTTAGACAGTTGTGATATACGTTCTTACGGCTTCCTCAGATTCCAATGATTGGGTAGTCGATGCTTATGATGCAGTACAAAAACGCTCCAGGTACAGGCACTTTTACAGCTTGCCACAGCAAGTCCACTTCCGAGGGTAGTCCTCAACGCTATCAAGCTCAGTCTATTTGGTGGTATTCGGTAGTCATAGAGGGGGTATCTCAGCAGTCGCAATCTTCTCCGGTAGACGGCGCATCATGACGGGCTTGTATGGCAGGACACTTCGTCTGCGGGACTTGAAAGACGGTGTTGCAGGGGCATAACGAGAGGGCGCGGACAGGCGGGCAATTGATTGATTCAAGTGGAGATGTCATCGCCTGGGACGGAGACCCGTAACTAGGCACTTTTGCATCATGGCGTGAGTTAAATAATTAACATTTACGCTTCAATCTGACAGTGTAGCCTGAGTCATTGGGCAGCGCCCCAGTCACACCACGCCCTCATTTTGGCTGATGCGAATTCCTGACCTAATGTAAGTGTAATAAGAACCAGGCCTGAGATATAATACATAATTACAAGTTTGATAGCTATTCGAGAACCAGTGCAAATATCCTGCGCGACCCCGCCTGGAGGCTGGCATATCTACATACTTAGCAGCGAAAATCAGTAAACTTTGATTCTAGTTCACCTACCGCTGATCCCTTGAATATGACCCGCATCTCAAATGATCCCAGTTGGTTGCCGGCAATGAACTTTTCGCTAGTGTTCAGTTACTTTATAGGTTCGTGGAAAGAAGTTGGATGATCAAGTTTGTGATGCTCTCACTCAATCATTGATTGCGGTTTCGCAGTTGCATCCTCTGTTGCTGTGGTATGATTGGGGTAAGCAACATGATACTCATCTTGATCGAATCGCTGATGCCATTACCGTATTCTCCAGCGCTGACATTTAGACAAGAGGTAGTTTGATGTCATTACCTGACCGGCCATCTCACTGAAAGTGGTGTTATAGTTCGAACTGATCTGGGTGAGCAGAGTCCCATATCACAGGGATATTGTAATCAATTCAAGGCAGTCGCAACACTGGTCACTCACCACGGTTCTATATCTCAGTGTGCGTACCTTACCTTATGTCCGAAGCTGCGCTGACTGAAAATGTTCCAGGTACGCTGCCTTGGAGTACTATGCTGCAGGTACGTTTTCAGGGCCAATAAGTTGGCACTGTGCTAACAAGTCATCTCATCTCTCACGAGCAGCACCAACATACTGTGAATGTATTTTCACATACACCGTGCTCGTTGTTTCTCACCAGCGGATGCCAGGGAATGTTTTGTCAGTCCCGGTGACAGATGCAGTGGGTCTTCAACATCGAGCTTTCTCTTCTGAACTGACTGCACTTTTACGTAGGGGTGAGTCGGATTTTTGACCGACTTGTTGTCTCGATATAATGACTGCGACAGCTGTGAGCTTGTTTGACGCATCTCCGAGGCTCGTCAGTAACTGTGTTTTACAAGCAACACCCTTTGGTTAGTACAAGATTGTATGCCTGCCCTCGTAACAGACATACTGGGTGGTGAACTCTTCAGCTGCAGTAGCTTTGACTTGACTGAAATATCATGCAAGTTGTCATGATCATTCGGTTACATGCGATGTATCTAGGATCCCAGAAGATGCTCATCCTTCTCATTGGAATCTTCCTGACTCTCACGACCGCAACCGGAGTGATTCTCGCAGTAGGAAGTATCTATACGAAAGGAGGTGAGTTATATGTATGAAAGTTTCAAGTGTACGAGGCTTATGGGACCAATCTCAGAGGAGTTTGTCCTCTTTGGCATGCATCAGTGCGGGTATTACTACTTGGTGGGAACCTCCCACTTCTCATTGACGGTGATTGGATATTCGTTACTGGACTCACATGGGAGGTCTTCACCTTGAGTTTTACTGCCTGGATTGTCACCGAACACTTCCATGTACTGCGACAGCGATCGAGAAGATGATCCGTTAAAGACTGATTGACGATGTTAATCAGGACACACGTTCTTTACTTTGCAGCGTGAGCTTATGATTTGAATGTAACGATGTTTCTGTTGACGTTTCCCTGTACTAGCTTTGCTGTTGTCTCTTGCTTCACATCCGGCAACCTGTCGCCAAATATGTCGGTACGCGATTGACATCAGGATCTGACCACTCATTATTCTTATAGAACCTCTCTTCTGTGGGAGTTCAGATTTATGATGGTGTTGTTCCAATTCTTTCAATTGTGCAGTTGTTCGTGTTGGGACCACGCCTTATCCCTAGCATTCGAGCACATCATGCTCAACTTTCGGCCAACTTCGACGAAGGAACTGCCATAACTACAATTGCTCTACAAGAACGCACACACGGGTCACCTGATGTTGATGTGTAGTACGGAGACAATCGTGTAAGTACTGCATGTGTTTTTTTGATGATGGTGCGCGGCCAGCGCCCATGGGTGAAAGAAATGTTGAGGCAGTGTGGTGGGCACTTTCAAATTGTCGCACCATGTACCCGATGATCTGCTAGCGATAAAAATTGCTGTGCGCCGTGGATGCACACCCCCCTCTATGTAAGGCCCAGCTGAAAACTGAGCACTGAGCAAATGATGCTGTTCGTAATGTTATCACACAACTCAAAGACATCAGATACAGCCGCCAACCTGTTCGTTCACTTTCCTTGACTGTCGGTTGGCTCGGTTCCAACTTGCCTCGATTTTCCAATTGCACTGTATTTTATATACCACCGGTTTTTCGCCAACAAAAATCTATAATTGGCATATGAATCGAACAATATCTTCTTGTAAAACAACTCCATGTGAAAGTGAAACGCTTGGGGGTAGCAACGCGAGATTTTTGTTGACGCTTGTTAGGATTACAAGCTGTTGACAGCCCCAGCGCTCATTAACATTACTCATTCGATTATTTCAATTTGAATATATCCGTCTGTTGGATTTACCGGAATTCTGCAGCCCTCTGACTAAAGTCGCTAATTTGGATCAGACTAGGTTCAACGGTCTCCGAACGCCGTGTGTGTACCGTCATAATTGACCGCGGTGTCTTTGGGGTTTCAGTAGGACGATCGTTTCACTTGCTTGGTCTCCAAATCTCTTCCACGTGGTATCGCTTGACGTGACCTGTCAGTTGAGTGGAACATTATATCTACCTGATAACGACTCAGAATTGCACTTTGTGAGGATTTAAACATTCAGACTACCATTCACGGTCATGTACCCGAATGCATCGCGCCCTCGCAATCAGCGAGTTACTCATCCACATTCTTCGTGAGGTGTACAATGACGAGGGACCCAACATTCGCCAGGGCATCAAGGACATAGCTAGAGTTTCTAAGGTCTGCAAAACTTTCCGGGATCCTGCATTGGATTTCCTTTGGAGAGATATCGACAGCCTGCTCCCGCTTCTTCGGCTGCTTCCTCTTGAAATTCAAGAAGAGCACGGTGATAAAGCTCGACTTTCAAAGGTCATATTGTCGGCTCGTTACCAGCCACTTCGAGTTTACTGATTTTCCCGCAGGTTCTTGAGGACTTCAAGTCGCCAGAGCGCCAGCGTTATAATTCAATATCCAGCCGCGTGCGCACTTTATCCTTTTCGGAGCCACACGAGCCAATCCCTCGCAGTTTGATAAACGATATTGTTGATTACAATATCTTCTTAACTCCTCGCGTAGATGTCCTACGCCTTCGTATATCGTCCGAGACTGGCCTTCGTCTTCTCCCAGCCCTTATCACGCCAGAATTGACCGACATGTCGCTCTCTTTTGACGAAAATCTATATGTTTTTGGTCGCCCCCTAGACCTTGGCGATCTCATCAAGTCAGTATACATGACTATTTTCCGGTGTGCGCCCAAGCTTGTACATTTCTCTGCAGTCGATTTACACGAAGCACTGCCATTCTTGTCACTTACTAAGGCCCTGGGTCAGGATTATCTGGATATGGCATGTCTTCAAAGCCTGACACATGCATCATTCTACATAACTGCCGTTTCTCTACCACAAGTCCTCGATCTAACATCACAGCTTCACAAGCTGGAGGACTTGACTATCCAGGTTTACGAGAAACCTTTCGAAGAAATTCCTCGCCTCTCCTCCTTCACGCCAGAGACATTCAGCTCGCTGAAGCACATCACATTTGATGGCTCTCCCGATGTCATCAGCAGCATATTCTCCGCATTCCCAGCCAATCGCACTATACAATCCGCAATTCTACGGATGCACGGTCTTTACACCAATGCCGATATCGCACTAGTACTCTTAGGGGTCGTTTCAGCTGCGTCCAAGGAGTCGTTACAGAAAATTATAATGACTTCCGTGCTCTCAAGCAACGACCTTGGCCAATGGGATGCTGATTCGGGATTCAACACTCATCAATTCACTCTAGACATACACGCCATCGAGCCCGCCCTACAGTTCCAGAATCTCGAGATCTTCTCGGCCTGTCTCGGTGTCCCACTATATCTCACAGACGAAGATCATCTACGCATCGCGCAGACATGGCGCTCTGTGCAGCTATTATACCTCTCGTCAATTGTCCAGCGTGTTGTCTGGACCCACAAACCTCCAGCCAGCATCGCGTCCTTGGTGCACTATGCACGATATTGTCACCGCTTGAAAGCGCTTGGGGTGTGCCTCGATGCATCTACGAAAGCCAGTGTCGATGCATGCATGCAGGCTGTGGGCGCTTACGAGAACATTTCAGAAACAAACCTCAGCCTTCCATCTCCCTCGATCCAAATGGTCGAGTTTGGTCCTTCGTGGCTGGAGTGTAACTTCGACCCTGTGCAAATCAACTCTCTAGCAAAGGCATTCACGAGGGTTTTTTCAAACCTAGCTGCGTGTCGTGCGTGCCGGACGGAGGAGCTTGGGGTACCGCAGGCTGCGTGGACCTGGATGAAGGTGCAGACGTTGTACGAATACATCCTCTTTACGAATCCGGACCGCAACGTAAATACCCTACGGAGCGCGTGGAAGTTGAGGTTGTTTTCCAAGGTGTGCCGCGTGTGGTTTTCTCGCTGCCGGATATTTTATTGTACCTCCAGTGGACCTCGGACTATGGAAAAGATTATGAGGAGGTGGCCCTGGCGGCCCCCGGTTCATCCGTGGAAGCTGACTTCGATGAGTACGTCCTTTTTTGATCTACGGGAGCTCACATTCACACATCGACCCTTGATGTTTCAGTGTTCGGAACGCGGAAGCGTTCAATCAGATCATGTATAAGACAGCAAGAGACGAGCTCGCGAAAATATCCAAAGAACACGATATTATGTGAAATTGTGAACAACACTGCGAGTGTTGGGTGTCATGTCTGTTGCTAGTATGTAGTCTTCATCTACCCTTGATTAACCGAAGTGCGGTCATTTTTGGAGCACGTGAGGATCCACGCCTGGTGATCACTGAATGAGCCCAGATTCACAAATGGAAGGCCCTTGACATTTCAAGTCATCAAGCACAAGCTCCATCAGTTTCCGCGTAGCAGGAGTTCTCGAGCTTGAACCCAGCCTTTGAACTAGACTAGTAACCAGGCATTTTTGTTGAAGTTGACTTCACCAGCCTCACCTAATGCTGCCACGTTATCTTGAACTGCGCCTACGAAGACCATGCAACATTTACTTTAGACATCAAAAATAACGTATTAATATTATTTAAGCCGAAGAGCAAGTACTTGTGCCAAGATACCAGCCCTCAGCACGAGAATATTACCACATCCCAAGCTCATACACACGTCACTACTTCATGTTCAAGGTCTTACAAACCCTCTCCATACTTGGCCATCACGGTCCTCAGTGACGCCTCGTCTCCAAACCGCGGCTGGAAGCACACAGCGAATGGTTTTGGGTGCGCAATTACGCCATCCACAAAGCCCGATTGGTCAATAGGGTTTTCTGGGTCCTCCGTGATCTTGAACGACCACAAGAGGAGCGCGAGGTTGATGAAAACTGAGCGATTCGCTATGTGCTGACCGGGGCAAATTCTGTACATTGTTCTTCAACAGGCACAACGCAGTTTATCAGGGAAGGGCATACCTGCGTCCAAAACCGAATGAAGGGAACTTGAGGTCTTCCCGTATTTTGCCGTCGCTGTTGAGCCACCTCTCAGGATCGAACTGGTCAGGGTTGGGATAGACACTCGGGTCGCGCGAGATAGCCCTGTCAAAGGGTGATCAGTACACACTTCTCACCTAGAATGTACATCATTCGGTACCAGTGGTTGCCAAAGACAATAGCGCCCTGTGGTATACACATGTTTTTCTGCTCAACCAGCAATTAAAATCAGGAATCGCACTAAAGGACTGGAAAACGTACATATACGATATCGGTTAGCGCACGGTGGGCGAATCCAAGAGTTGTCACGGGCCTCCAGCGAAGACACTCAAGCATGAACGCCTCAATCTGCGGGAGGGAACTATAGTCGTCGAACGTGGGAGCTATGACAACAGGATTGAGATTCGTTCACTCAGATGAGCTCACACTTTGACCTACCCCTGTCACGACCAATGACGATATCTAGCTCCTCTTGTACTTTCTCCTGCGCCTTGGGATAGCATGCAGAAGCCATGACGACAACCATAATCGCGACGGCAGTCGTGTCTGAACCGGCGCCAAAGAGCGATCCAGCGAGATAGGCCATTTCTTCGTCCGAGAGCTTGTGCGAGGACTGATTCTCAAGAAGGTACCGAGCAAATGAGGGTCCAGCTTTGCCGGTCGCCTACGAAGAGCTGGTCAGGTGGGTATTTAGGAAATGTGCAAAAAACCGACCAATTCTCTCGAAACACGATCAAGTTGATCATGGAAGAGCTGACTCTCTTCCCTTCTCCATTGCTCCAACTCGGTTGTGTATCCCGGGATATATCTGAATATTGGGTAGCGTTCTACCAATAACGCACCAGGTCGCATGAGCATCTGGAAGCGTTTGAGCATTTTTTGGATGATGACGATCTCGGGAGCATTTGTGGCGGTGGGCGTGGACTTGCCATACGTGACACGCAAGATGACCGAAGCGGCGTAACTTGAGTTGAATACATAAGTGGCTATAAAATAAGCCATAGAGTAAAACACACCGATTCGCGGCTGCTTGGTGTCCTTTAGGGTTATCAAGAATGTCAAGGATGACATCACGGGCGGCGTTCATCTGGATGGGCGCATAGGATTCTGCGGCCTTCGCTTGAAGGTGAGTGTGTGCGGCCCTGGATATAAGTTCAGTAAAACAGGTCGCCAAGAGAAGATATTACACAACCTGCGAAGTCTCCGGAACTGCTCTCCTGCGGGTGCAAGGATCATACGTAGCCCGCGAGACATGATCTCTCCTGCTGCGACTGCACGGGGGCGGTCTGCTAGCAGGCCACCTTCTTTCTCCATTACGTCAACAGATTCCTGTGCAAGTAAGTATGTATTCTGCGACCAGTTCAGAATCATCTTACCTGATGTCTGCCAATGATGACCATGACCTTGGGCCCAATTCGAAGCGAGATGATGGGCCCATAGGTATTGATCCATTCAGCAAACTGCTGAGATTGGCTGTAATGTGTTTACTGTCAGCTGTCCGCATAGACTCAGAGAGCATTATGTGTGCTCACTTGGCTCTTGGAAGAGCGTTTCCGAACAGCCAATGTCCCAGGAGGTCCAGGAGGAAGAGGCAAGCGTGATCTTGATCGTATCTTAGTGCGGAGGAAACTGCCTGCCAGAGCGAGAGCGACCAATGCTCCTAAGGCCTTGAATTCAAATGTTAAGTCGGGCATTTTGTAATAGTCTATAAGCGCAAATACAGTAGTGGAAGGGAGAAAACGGAGGAATGAACGGCGCTAAACGCATTGTGCATCTTATAGATGCAGCTGACACAAGGCGGTTCACTTCGGCCAGTGCTGATGGGAGACCAAACCTATTGGGTAATGGATCACATTGACCGTTAGTGCGGCTTTGGGAGAGGCGCACTATTGTCAGTTGTCATGCATGTCCATGAGACGCAACTAGTATGACGAATTGATGCAGTGATCCACCGCGGTGTTCGCAGTGGATATATACGTCAGCGAATTCTAGTTGATGATTTAGCGCGTTTGCAACCGCTCATTTTGGATATTGAAGCGCAAACCAATCGGGTTTGCGAAGAGCTTGGGCGCGTTCACCAGACCTCAGAGACAAAGACGCAGCTTGGCTCTGCTTAGAGAAGCTTAGAGGCTAGAGACCGCTGAAGTCATTTACCAGCAGAGCCGCGGTTGCTAGTACCAAGCTAGTACTTAGCGTATGATGACTTGATGATGGTGCCTAAATTTAGAAAACTACTACCTTCATATATTCCAAGTTCCCACCCTATTTTACACCGCCACCTCGTTAGACGGAAACTTTAATTTGTTCCTTCACCACGACTCCTGGAGTTCGGTCTTTCCAGAGGCGTTACATTGCTAGCTTGTATGGGAAAGAGTCAAGCGTGTCCAAACGTCGCTGAGAACGTCCTGGTAGCTCCTGGTAGCAATGATCAGCGAAAGGCTTGGCTTTGGTGCTAGGGTATGACGTGGATCGACCGTCGACCCGGGTCATGTTACGGTTTACCCGCACCCAACCCACGGCTAAGAAGGGCTAAGAGTATTCGAACATCCCCCATGATCCCACACTTTCCCACATCCACACGCACCCAGGTCAGAGCATCGCGGGTGCGGGTGCACTCGTATGTAGGCCGCTTTGAGCGAAAGAGTGGAAAGTCCATCCACCAAGTATACCCAGGTATACCCCAAACATGTACGCACCTTCTGCTACCTTCTGTGCAGGCTCTTGTTTGATGCCGCACCTTTTTTTTCACCTTTTGACCGAGTCCGACGAGCGGGAATGTCTTACATTCTGACCTACACAGTGACATCCAGACTCTTCGTTATCAACATTAGTAACTCACAGGCTTCAAAGTTCACCATGCCCCGAGTCCGCCATTTGAGCAACCCCATTACTAATATTAATGATTCGGCGCGGACTCCGGTGGCCTTCTTGCTTCGTTGATTGCTTTACTTGCAACTGCCAAACTCTACTCGAACACAAGTTTCATCTCATAATATATCTGACTACTCACGGTCGCAACTCTGGGTCCCGAAGTCCACTGATCAGCGACCCATCGTCTTTAACACCCAAGGACGAACAGAAGGAGCGGAACAACTTGTAATACAATGAATCCTGCCCTTTTAATATCCCGAAGTTACGAACGCTGTAAGCAAATCAAACTAACAGCTGTCTTCTGTAACAGCACCTGATATGTACTTGACAATGTTTCACTGCAATAGCATCCATAGGTCGGGTGCAGTGTAAAGCAACGTGAAGTCTCTCGATTGCGCCACGACACGAGTGAAACATGAAGCGGAACGAGTCTGACTTCGCCCGACACCAGTGACTTCGTGCCCATCCCAACACTGGTCACATCGAACGTTACAAAATTTCCTGCTTCGGTTCACAAGTTGAACAACACTAAGTAACTGCAGTACCGCAAATCGCATCCTAGTCGGCACTTCCGTGATGTGTAACATTCAAACTCTATCACGGCAAGGCATCTGCCAGGTCAAGGAGAGTGACATTTCTGCGTGACTTCGGCACTTTTGACTATCTCTCTCAATTCTACTTCAAGCTTCAATCATGGCCGTTCGACCTCGCAATGATCCTATACTGTGTAGAGAATGAGATGTCTATGTTGAGAATTTCGTGTAGTAGTAACAAGAAACACTAGTTTTGTGAAAGTGCTGACTTCTGGGGGTGCCGGGCCCGGGGGCATGATAGTATGCGTAACGTAATCAAGTCCTTGATATTACGGACACACTTAGTACTAAGTTGGCGTGATTGACTGTCAGGGCTTCAGCTTCCTCCACGCATGGATCGACAAACTTAGCCGCTCACTTAATTGACTGTTCGTAAATCTTGACATAGTCCATCTGCAGAAGCCGAGTTGTCTCCACCAATCATGACGGGACCGGGACCGCTCCCCAGAACAACCTCACGCATCAACGTAAACGCAGGGCCATACAGAATTAGACTCGTATTTAGTAGGTGTGGTTGAATATGTTATAATACATTTCGAACCCGCAACCCACGATAACCACTTATTAGGTGGGTCGACAGTCGGACACTGCGTGAGACTGGCACTGCAGACTGATTATGAAGTTCGCATCCCAAGGTTCGCATGAGTACGACTTTCAGAAGGCTTCCATTGTACTAGAGTACGTTAAAGTAATCCATGCCCGGTGATCGGCAACGGGTAATTCACAACCGATATAGATCATGAGACATTCGGCCTGAGTGTAAGAATTCAAGTTGCGTGAAGGGTGTTCTTTTTGTGGGCGCAATTCTTGAAGAATATTCAGCTGCAGCTACTAGTACTTAGTAGTAGATTCTTGACCCTCGATTCACATGGATAAGTGTCGCAACTCGCCTAATACGGTCCTTCTCGCCGATACTTCAGGACTTGCAAGTGTTGAGAAAATTTGAAATTTGAGGACTTAGTTCCAAAGACGGCCAAGTACAGCATTCAAAGTTAACCAGACACCAGTGCCATGGGACATAGATATCCTGATTTGAAGCTTCAAGTTCCTGCTTGTCTTCATGAACACCGGGACTGTCCGCGCGCGTTTTGCCGTCGTACCTGCACCCGAATAGTACTAGTAACGTGAGGTACTTACCGGAAGAATGTACAACGAATGCCGGAAGTTCCGATCTCCACACTTCGATATGACCACGGATCACCAGACCAGGTTTTGCTTACAGTCGTCCGATAAGTATCCAATGGCCATGACGATCGTGAACCTTGTTTGACATCCAGGTCGTGAAGGTAAAAAAAAAGTTGAACACGGGGGTTTTGATTCGAATTCGACAGCGTTCGCCAGCGCCGCCAGCGTCCGCTTGCAATACGATGTGCCTAGACGAGGCCAATTACCGAACGTCTCAAGGCGTCCCCACTGCCCTCGGGCCCTCTCCACGTTGGTATGCGGCCGCGGTGATGAAGCTTTTGCCAAGCTCCAATGATCGTACGACCATGTGGTTACCTTTAGATATGCATTTTCATTTAAGTTCATCGATTCTCGTTAGTTCTCGTTGCAGACTATCAAACCTCCCAACCGCGGAGCCTATATCATTTATGCGACTTGCCGTAGGTTCAAGTTCTACGAGGTTATACGGCATCTTGTGTATTGGGTCCGAGGGTGAACCCTTGAAATATTCGTGACAGGCGGGCCCTGGGGGTTCAATTGAGAGGCTACCTCAATCGGAGGGAGTCAGTCTGAGTTGTTGAAAGGATGAGTCAGAAGGTGTAAAAAATACCAGAACGTAATCTAGGATTTGTGAGCTGACTGGCGGCACTGTTCCTTGTCCAAGAATATGGATATAAGTACAGCATCTTATCTCTGAGCCAAGTTGTGGGATTATGGAGGTGCTTACATACAGTAGATCGAAACAGCGTGAGAAATATCAATGAGGCAGGGTCAGGATATATAGACGCCGGCTATTGGCTGGCTATCCTACTTAGTTCCTTACTACCCTCAAGATCGACAGCGAGCCACCAACTTTTATTCTCCCATTCATTCAGGTTTCTCTCTCTTCATCTTGTCCTATAATGCGCTTTGTAGGCAATCCAAAGATTGTCCGCCAGATTCGTTGTCTATTGACAGCTATGTCCTCGAAGGTCCATGCGAAACGGTAAGCGTTTCATCTGCTGATACGTGGCAGAACTCGACGAGGGTGGATCGTATGCCCTCGGTAACGTCGAGCAACCACCTGTGTATTTTATTTGTCTTCTAGACTGTCTAATGTCTCTTATTACAGGCAAAACAGCTTCTGTGGCACTCCCCGGATATCATTCATTCATTCACCCGCACATGACCTCCCGTATCTACCAACGGAAATATGGCTCATGATCTTGCGGGAAGCGACAACTATGAATTCAGACCCCCTCGACATCTCCCTTGGTCTATCATTTCTGGAAACCCCATGTGAAGTTGCAGAGTACCACGCCGCCATGAAGATTAAGCGGGACCTATCGCTTGTAAGCAAAGCGTGGAATAGATATCTGCAAGGGTACCTATACGAGTTTGTTTGGATTAGTCGAGCCAGCCAAGCAAAAGCGCTCGCACTCACCTTGCTCACGCAATTTATAGAGGGCAAGCCTTCGAGCGGCCACTACATCCGCCGATTACACATGGAAACACCCGTCCTTATGCGGTGCGCCACGGACGACATCCGTACCATTCTCGATTACGCCCCACATCTCGTCATCTATTCTGATCACCACTCAGTGAGATGCACGCGGTATTCAGAGTTCATTGATGTGCGCTGTTCTCCCGAACAGATGGTTTCTGTTCTCGCGAGCTCGAATAGCAAACTCCGGAGGCTTTCTCTCACCAACTACAGCGATGACCCCTTCCCAAAACATTTGTCGCCCCTCCTCCGGCGCACTGCCGCTAACCTCGAATACCTAGAACTTTCGTCGTCCAGTATACCCCTCGTTTCTGGTCACCTCTTCGCGTCGAAATCCCCAATTGTTTCCCTTCCTGTACTCCAGTCCCTCAAGCTGACCCTTGATAACACAACATTCGCGGTACTTGCGGCATGGGACATGCCAAATCTGCGAAATGTGTCCGTAGTCTCTTCAGATTTTGGCTACGCAGGCCCTGGGTTCGCTTATTTCTTTGCCGCGCATGGCAAAAAACTACACCAGCTGGAGCTAGGACACTCTTCCTCGCTCGTTGTCGAGCACTACCTTTCACTTCGGCCTCGCCCTGTGCAACAAATTCCGCTAGCAGAGTGGTGCCCTAACCTCAAAGAGTTCATCTGTTCTGCGGATGCAGAGTGGAACTGGCAGAACCCAGATTGGATAGCGCCACATGTCCTCCTTCCAGGGCACAAACACCTTGAATTTATTGGCATCCGAGATATTGATAAGCGCCTCATGGACGACGCATCTGTTTTCCTCGCAGACGTGGAAGATGAAGCACCATTTTTCCCATTGGTGGAGCAAATCTCCTCGCTACTCTTCAATGATGCCTTCCCGTCTTTACGGTACATCCGTGACCTGAGCCGCGCATCACATTCAATGCGCGGCGGACAGCGTCCCGAGACGCGAATCTTGAAGTTTTGGGCCAAGATTCTGGCCCGTTGTGGTGAGCGGCAGGTCTGGCTCGAGGATTTCCGAGGCGTCAATATTACGTTGCGGGATCTGAAACGGGTAGGGCTTGATCGTGTGGGAGGTGCTGGCAGCCTCGTCTAGTTTCTTCTCCCTTCTCCCTATCTCATTTTCTTCTGTGCTTTCGACATGCATACCCTCCTTTTCTTCCGTTCTGCGTCACTGTATATCTGCGTCACCATCCGTCACTGTATCAAACACTCGTACATGCATTCCTCATTCACACGATAACCACACATACTACAAATACCATAGCACTCGTTTTTTGGTTCACTCTTTCCTTTTTCTTTTCACTCCGCGTCCCTCTCGTCTTCGCGCCCCCAGCATCCGCGCGTGCACACCTAACCCCATTCGCTTATCTTTGCTTTCCAGTTCGTGGAGTTGGATACCTTACCATCGGACAGTTTCTTATTTTCATTTTCCTGGTCGAGGGTCTTCAATGACTGTAGCATATCACCAGATCACATCACATCATATCATCATCATACGCTCATTTCCTTGTCGTTCGTTCGTTCTCTACTCCTTTTGCTCATTGGTTTTTGAAGCGTCTTTGTGGCATATACCATAACATAGTAGGATGGAAATGACAAGTTTTTTGGAGATTATTTCAAGCTAGTGCTAGCGCTGTAGCTGTGTGCTTGGACAAAGTCATCAAATCAAATTACATAGATCTGAGATCACTCCGATACAGCACTTGTCAAGTACTCGTAACAGCAGTTCCGCCCCTGGCGCATTTCTTCCTAATTACAGCACTAGTAACCTAACTAAACAATGGTAAGCGTATTCTACTCATACTCGTCACTCGCTAATCGCCTCCCCAGGACGCTGATATCGAGCACTTGGTCCTCTCAGGCAAGCTCTTCGGGACAAATTCACGTTCCTCCTCTCCCGAGCGCAGCCCCTCCCCAACTCTTTCCTTCGCATCTGCCTCATCAGATTCATCCTATCGCCGCACCCAACAGCCCGATGTGGCGCAACAAGAGTCAATCGGGATGGGTCCTGGGCGTACAGGAGTAAAAGGCGTCATCCGCGATCAACACGAGGCAGCTACGCTACAGGCTGAGCGGCGCGCACGAGAAATGGAGGAAGTGCGCCGGCGGATGGAGAGGGCTAATTTGGGTGGAAAAACGTTTTTGGAGGAGGAGGCGGAAAAGGAGGCGCTAGATCCTGAGAGGGAGGAGAAGCGGACTGATGTGCTAGGCCTTCCAAAGGCTGGGCGGTTTGGGCATCTGAGGGAGGTTGGTCGTGGGGGGTTTGTGAGCGCTGTGGAAAGGGAGGATAGAGGTGTTTGGGTGGTTGTTCATTTGTATGAGTCGGTGAGCGCTTGGTTGTGTTTTGGGCGTGGTGGGTCGATGCTGATGGGTGGATCTTGTGGTATAGTCCTTGGATCGGTGCTATGCACTTGATGAGGTGCTAGCGCGACTTGCGCGGATGTACCCTGAGACGAAGTTTGTTCGTGCGCGGGCCGCTGCGCTTGGGTTTGCGTCAGCTGCGCCGTCGTCCTCGTCGTCCCGTCTGCGGTCCAAGTCTGATGGGATGCCCGGACGATTTATCGATGATGACGAAGAGGACCCGTATGCTGACGGGGCTGGTGAGAAGCCTTATTATGATGACGACGACGATGAGGGAGAACAGGAAGAGGACGTCGACACCGACATGCTACCAACATTACTGGTTTACCGCGACGGTGAGCTCGTGCATAATTGGGTACGTGTAGACTGGGAGGCAGGGCAGGCGGGTGTTGAGGATTTGCTCGTAAGGTAACTAATCTTATTTCCGTATATCGTTTCTCATTTTCAGAACCTCACATTATATTGTTTGCAGACGAAATGTCATCTCATCATTCAGGTCAACCGGCAATTGCGGCCTGCCAGAAGACGACGGTGATGATCTGATATGGAGTGATGAAGACGAGAAAGAACGATGACCTGAGAATCAGGGTTCTTATTGTTCGGGTTCCGTGCCCTCCAAATGTCATATCTATCTTTGTGTCTCCCAGTTTCGGTGGACCATATGACCATTGTGACCTGATAGGACCGTAAACTTGTTCTTGCATTTCATATATCCAGCAGGACTCCACAATGGGACATCGCTACGTCCTGATTTCCATAGTGTTGCACATTGTTTTGCAAGGATCTGATGTAGTTGGTACTACGAGGAGCATATGTGTAGTGCATTGCCTGATTTTTCTTCGTGCAATCATCTGCCATGGCTCGATTCAAATTTGTATGTAAGAAAGCAGAATCATAGCGAGCGAGCGAGAGTCTTGTACGTGCGATCGTGAAAGCATGCGAAGAAAATGAAGCAAACAAACTGACTATGCGGATTTACGAGCTTTCTTCACATTCGTGCCACCGGCGTTATTAGTCTTGCGCTTGCGGGTGCTTGGTCCAGGGTAATTCTCTTTATCATCATCGAAAACAGGCTTGAGCCACTGGGTCTCAGGAATGCCGGCATCACGTTGCTCGAGGCTCGTCAGCGTGAATGTATTGAGGATGTCGAGTGGCAAAGGGTGACCGTTGGGATTCTTAGGGTGTGAGTACTGCGGGTGAACGTCATCAAGATACTGAATCATATTGTAGCGCCAGATAGCGTCCACAAATACTGATTCAGCACGAGACTTTTTCGTACATCATATGGTAGTAAGCTCGACGCAGTGATGCGTTCCAGGACATATGACACTCATTAATTAATCGTCACGTGGAATCGCGAACTCACGTGCAGCCGAAAATACGTACATAGTAACTATTGGATTCTATTAGATCTTTGGTTGACGTCAACGCGCCAACGTTCGTCAACTTTCGGAATCTGTACATCATGATTTCTCCGAGGAGACTGTTTCTGAATCCAATCGCATCTTTGTGTCAACCGATGAAGACGGGTGAGAATCGCTTATCAGATAATCTGTTTATCAGATAAGTTTTCGCGGGGCCTTAAGAAGTCGTCCTTGAATTTCCAATTTCGAACAACGAGCTATGTCTGCAGGCTATATGCCTCTCCCTCAGACGAGCCCCCAAGGTATAAATCAGATTCATCATCCAAAAATATGTGTTTCCGCTCACAATGCTCCGCAAACTAGACGACAACGATCCTTCGTCCCATGGTAACGGCGGGTCAGTCGGGGCTGCCGTGGACAGTGAAGTCCGTTCTGTCCTCGCTGCAGAGGAGGACGCACATGCTGGCGTCAAGAAAGTCGAGGCTGCACAGCGTGTGTATGGGCGTTACTCCCGTTGGTGTCTCTTCATTGGGTGCGTATTATCGCCGCCGTGGAAACGACTTTCAAGTTGCACCTCGTACAACGCGAGTATTGTCGACCGATACTAATAGGCTGTTATTGATAGCCTCGGACTTGCGTCATATATATACTCCCTCGACGCGTCAACAACTTATGCATACCTTACATTTGCCACTTCATTTTTCGGCGAGCACAGTCTCATCAGTTCCATCACCGTCGCACAGTCGCTCATTGGTGATTTCTGCTTATCGTCGCCCCAAGGGTGATTATTTACTGACCATACGCAGTTGCTGTTGGTAAACCCGTAATTGCCAAAGTCGCGGATGTATCTTCGCGAGGCACTGCCTATGTCAGCGTTTGTGAGTGCAGAATATGTTTTTAAGCGCTTGTTTGACGTTGGGCTTCTAGTGATTTTCTACGTTGTCGGTATGTTGTTTGTATGAACTCACTGTGATTATGGATATCATGGTCTGCAACTGCTAGGCTATACCGTGATAGCCTCTGCCCCCAATGTCAGTACAATAGCTGGGGGCATTGTAATATATGCTGTGTACGTGTCGATTTTTCGTGTTCTTGTTCTATTTTTACTCATTTTTCTAGTGGATATACGTGAGCATAGGCCAATGACACCAATATTCTGGAGATTAATCTACTCGGCCTAGCGGATTGCAATTACTCACACAGATTATCATCGCTGACATCACCACGCTCGCATGGCGAGGGCTTGTTGTCTCCCTTGTCTCTGCACCATTCCTTATCAATGCATTTATTGGCTCAAACATATCCTCGGCAGTCCTCGAGAATATCGGTTGGCGATGGGGCTGTAAGTCTTGGGCATTATTTCACTTTATCATCTTCTCAATCAATTGCATGCTATGATGCATAGATGGCATGTTTGCCATCCTTGTCCCTATATCCCTTGCACCCCTCATTATCACTCTTCTATGGGCGGAACGCAAGGCCAAAAAGCTTGCTCTTCTCGACTCCCCCAGATCACGCAGTCGCAGCACCTCAAGGCAACCTAGCCTCCCACATGGATCTATGGTGGCTAGCTTCCTCCACTCTGCTGAACAGCTTGACCTAGTCGGACTCGTCCTTCTCGGTCTTGCAGTTTCACTGACCTTACTTCCATTGACGATTAGTCAGACTGTCAAGGGGAACTGGAAGAATGGTTCGTGGTCAACACTCATGATCTCGGTGAGAAAGAGATTGACCAGTGTGCACGAAATGTAGGCTCGATCATTGCGATGCTCGCTGTGGGGGTCGTGCTCCTCGGTGTGTTTGCAATCTGGGATCTGCGTTTCGCCAGTAGGCCCGTGATCGCCCCGCGGTTTGTCAGGAATAGAAGCGTAGTATGTGCTGCGTTGATCGGATTTTTCGACTTCGTAAGTTTCTGTTCAGTTGCGTCATTGTTCATTTGTAAAACTGATTGTCCAATGTGATAGATGTCGTTCTACCTCACGTACACGTATCTGTATTCGTTTGTCCTAGTGGTGAAACCTTGGTATTTTCCACTTTCTGCCTGTAAGAGTAGGTATTGACCTAGTCTGAAGGTCCCTCGTGAATGCGACGTACTTCATTCAGACGCAATCCGTTGCTCTAACGTTCTTTGCCATCCTTGCGGGTGTTAGCATGCGTTTCCTACATCGTTACAAGGTGCGTCACTCCTCTTTTATGTACGACAGTCCAACTCTCAACCTTGCACGGTAGTATGTACTCGTCATCGGACTCGTGATTCGTCTAGCGTAAGTCTCCAGGTCATTCTCACCAACGTTATCGACCTAAACATTCTTTTCAGCGGCGTCGCCATGATGATCCATTCGCGCGGTGCCAACGCCTCAGATGTCGAGCTTGTATGGACCCAGATCCTTCAAGGTTTCGGCGGAGGTTTTGCCGCAGTTTCTTCGCAAGTAGGGGCACAAGCATCCGTGCCTCACACGGACGTGGCGATCATCACGGCGGTCGTGCTTCTAGTGACTGAAATCGGGGGTGCAGTTGGGAACGCATGCGGTATGTTTGCTCTCAAGCGTCTCCAGATTCGTCGATCTCACGGAAACCTAGCGGGCGCGATTTGGTCGAACACGATGCCAGTCAACCTGGAGAAGTATCTGCCATGGTTGACTGACGAACAACGTGCTGAACTGTACGGGAGTATAACTTTAGCAGCGTCCTATCCACAAGGCGATCCCGTGCGTGAGGGCGTCATCAATGGTGCGTTTGAAATAGCCGTCCCATGCATGTATAAATACAAGTGCTTACCGATTTTGTTTCAGCGTACGACGACACGATGAAGATCATGGTAACCGCAGCCACCGCACTGAGCGTGGTACCTGTTTTGCTTGCCCTCGCGATGCCGAACTGGTACTTGGGGGACAAGCAGAATGCGATTGATGCTGCTGATCTTACTGGGAGGTCGGTTCTCGAAGATGATGATGTTGAGGATGATGAGGAGCCGTAGTCTTATCCTTGCTGGACAAGACAGTCTACTATATAGGGCGTTCTGGAAGCAGTCGATTACTTCCGATGCCCGAGACCGTTTCGTCGTCAGTACTTATTTAATTATATATCATGACAAGTCTGTTCTGTGACATTCAGTCGTCGTGTATATAAATTCTGCCTCGGTTGAGCTATTTAAGGCTCTCTCACTCCCCAATCTACGCGCTTTCGAGGCTCGCGATGTACAATTATGGCCGCATGAGGAGTTAAAAGGCATTATTAACACGGTCAAATCGTCCACTGAAGAGCCTGATTTTCGGCGATAGAGAGATGACAACAGATGAGTAGCGAGCGGAATATATTGCCCTTATCCCTTCCCTCGACATAATAGTCGACCCCATGCGTCGTGGTTACTGTTAACTCGGCCAGACAGTCGTTACATGTTTCGCGCAATGATGATGTCGGGCTTAAGCTTCATGATGGACATGTGCTATACTCTTATTTGTCCTTCGAGTAAATATTTGACCTAGACTGGCGCTTGGCCATCAACACGCAGGCGAACTTTCTTGCTACAGGGTTCGGCCTGTTTCAAACGAATTGAGGTGAGCGGACGCGGGAGAAGGAGCTAATAGAATATATTTATCTCAGTGGCTTGAAATAAACTCGTGTACGAGTATAGTACCTAATAGAATATATTTCTACGGGTATGTAAACGGGGGGGAAAAACATAAGGCTTACATCTCAGTGACTTGAAAGAAACTGAGATGCTACGACGCGAGGACTCGTAGATTTATACGTAGTCATAGTGATAGAAAATTTAACGTAGTAAAGGATAAGACGACATGAAATATATGAACGTTCGGCCGACGTCAATGCATCGTGCAGCGCACTCTCTTGTTGCGCTCGCAATGTCTCACTCTGACGTTCCCGACGTCATTAATGTAGCTTCACCTCATTCCAGCCTTGCTCGCTGTCTCTAGGCTGCGAGTCCCGACTCCCTTGGCCTAGTCCAGCGTACTACTCTTATCATTTACGTTCGTCACCGAGAGGCTTACTCGCATAATAATTAGTGATGCAAGCAAATTGCACCTTTGGTCGGAGAGTTTTTGATTTCATTCGAAGAATCAGAAGACAGCTGTGATTATTTTTGTCGTGAAACCCCATCATGACATGCCGGCCCCTTATAATACATGTCTTTCTTCTGGGCGAGTTAAGCTCTTCAAATTGTTACACGATGCTATCTAGGGTTTCGCTAGGAACCAAAGATTTTTCAGGACACCCCCAGGCAGGATCTGTTCCCGCGCCAACCGAACACCCGAGTCACAAAAAGACCTGTTGGCATCGATCCACACAGCGCCTCCGTTCTTCACGTACGCATTTGAAGTTCACATCTTAAACATCGTCCGATTTCAGCCAAACCCGACCACACAAGCTCACCTCACCTCGCCATGGATTTTGGTGCAACACCTCAACCTGGAAGACGAGTCTTCTTAACAAGCCCAAACGACGCAAGGAATGCATTAGCTCCGCCATTACATAGATGATACAAGTATGGGACATATGATTGAATAAACTGAACCGTTACCATAGAGTGATCGTGTTTGGACTCCGGCATCATCGTGATCAAGAAGAAAAAGGGTAACATAGTAGGAATACATCAACACCTCACGCTCCGCAATCCAATATGCGGTATTCAAGAGGAAGAGACGGAAGAGGCGGCAGGGTCAGGCACAATCGAGAAGCTACGCATGCGGGAATCAGTGTACGCGGCTCGGTAATCAGAAGGCAAACTTACGCCTCACTCCTCCATTCCTTTCCCTCCTTCGCCTTCTCCTCGCGTTCGGTCGTTCGATTGACCCATCCGGCTGGGTTTCCTTCCGAAATCATCGAAGAGCGTTTATTATGAACAACCTTGAAGTGAGACTTGCTCTCAGATGTCTTAATCGACGCAGATTCGTCCTTCTTGTGTTTGAACAGCTGAACACCACGATAAGCGGGATACTCGGAAAATCCATCAACACTCACATCTTGCAACACCTGACGGCGACTCATCTCCTCGTTTGTCTTTGTCTCCTCCATGCGGTCCCTCACGGTGACGAGCTGTCCGTCGAGATATTCCAGACCAGTTCTGATTGCCTGTCCAACCGCCTTCTGGATATGCCTCTTCACCACGGTTGTCGCAATAGGTTTGACAGTCTTATAAAACAGATCGTGCTTCGAATCGCGAATGCTAAACTTGAGCGAATCCACCTTGACGTGCACGTTCTTGATTTTAAAGACGGAGCTGCGATCTTTGTCGGCAGAGGCAAGATGGATAGTTACTGTCATGCCCTGTCCACCGAGGATAACGTCCGCTATGCCAGAGTCCCTCAATTTGGGGAATCCGGTCTTCTTGCGGAAATAGAGGGCAACGTCCCGCATGTCCGCTTGGATCTGTGAGAGTGTGAACGTGAACTCGTGATGCCGTTCGTCTTGAATGGCGTCATGGGGGCTGAACTTCAAAAAGTTATACGCCTCCATGGATATAACGTTGGGGAACAGGTTGCGTCCTTGAAGAGTGATGTTCTCAACGACAAGATCAAGTGCATCGTCCGTGTATTCGACACGCGGAATGGGCAAATATCCAACCTAGAGTGCCAACCTTATTAGCCTCTTGCTCCAGCGGCTGACCAGTGACGTACCTGTTTCACCATCGTAGGCAAAATGACGTTTCTAATGTCGCTCCATAGATCGGGCTTGAACTTCAAGCTACCTTCGCTATCAAACAGTAGGTCACGCGTCAATCGAGCCCAGTCTTCACCAAAGCGTTTGTTCAAGGGATCTTCTCCCATCGCCGAGAACCATTTGCCAATGGCATCGAAGAGGTTGTCGAAGTGCTCTTTGTACTTAACGTCCCAGAACTGGCGACCTGACTCAAGAATCTCGTTACCCTCACGGTTGCAATCGTCCTCCAGCACGAAGCCCGCCTCAAGTAAAACCTACACCGCCGTGAGCAAGTTATATCGTGTTTATAAATGGCACTTACCTTGCGAATGTACGTATTCAAACGATGGAACCAGTTTCTGAACTCCTCGTCGCGACGGGCATCGTCGATGAGAGCATTGGAAGCGTCAAAAATACCATCCATGCTGCGACCATTTGCGAAGCGCTCGAGCAGGATACGAAGCTCAGACATGGCAGTATTAAGTGCTGTATCCTTCGAGAGTTTTAGATCGGGTCGAGACATTTACACCAGTACAAAACACACCTGTGTGATAGCGCTGCTGCGTTCCTTTCCGCGACCAGCAACAGTTTGCCCGTGAGAGGCATACCGCTCGATTTCGTCGAGGAGCCATCTGATAGCGTCTTGGTAATCGTCATGCTTTTGGCACTCGATTATAACCTTCTTGCCACGATAGATGAATTGATCGCGGCGCTCCTCAGGGAAGTACTCCTCGGCCAGGAACCTGCGTCCTCGCTCGATGTGCTCGGAGGCTCTGTCTCGATGCTGCTGGGGGACGCGATCGCCAAGACCACCCTGTGACAAAACTATCAGAAATAGCGACTTGACACCAAGGAAATCATCAGCATACTGCATAACTGCGGATACGTTCCTTAAACCCCCGTTTTTTCCCCTCAGTATCTGAAGACGAAGTGTCAGGTCCGACACCTTCCAAGTTCCTTGAGAAGTGAATGAGCACACGTCCCGGGTCAAAAAGAACTACACACCCTTGCTGATGAGCCTGTTCTGCTTTCTCCTGAGCGGTATCCTTAGCTTGAGATGCTTTGTCTTTCGCATTATCTTTGGCATTTTCAACAACAGCACGACCCTCGCCAACAATTTGCTTCCCAGATTTCTGTGAACCCTCCCCTGTGGTTACCGTGGTATCGTCAGCACGGGGGTGACGCTCAACAACTGTGTCTGTTCCGGGAACTTTCGCTTCCAGAACTGGTGTTTCACTAGGGCCAGCTCTGCGTCCACCCTTGGTAACGAACTCATCTTGAGGAGCGGCCTCATCGACATGGGCAAGCTCTTCCTCGCCAGGACGCAAGCTCTCAGCGACTTTCGCAGCACCTTTAGCGAGTATGTCTCGCCCAATGACCGAGAAGTCGGAAAGTAGCTTGCGAACTTCGGAATTGGTGAGAATAAGTGAAAGAATAGTGCGAAGATGGCGAACGGCTATCAAAACAAATTGTATTGAATGCTTTTGCAATTAGGTAACGAGCGCGCACGCACCAGTCTGGCGGTCTTCTTCAATCTTAGCACGATCGACGGGTGCGGCAGCATCGGGGTCCGTCTTTATGCTGTCAAGAGAAATATCGCGGGTGTTCCAGATAAAGTTTTGGAAAAGTTCGTCGGTATTTTTATCATTGACTATGACACGCGCAGTTTCAATTATTTCACGAGCGTCTTGGACAAGTTTTCGCCCATCAGAGGAGAGCTTGTTCTCATCCACCGGTGACGTCTTCAGCAAATACCGCAGTGTCTCGTCTATTTGATGATTGTCTGGCATACGCCCTTGACGAAATGCTTCAATCACGCCGTAAAAATTGATCTGATCCACCAACCGACTGAGCGGGATTATTACAACTATTTCAATGAAAAGCTCACCTGTCTGGAGACATCAGCCTCCTTGGCAGACTTGTCAGTTGGTGCGGCAACAGAGCCTGCCTTGGGGTGTTCTGAAATATCTTTGGTTGCTGGCGGGAGAGACATGGTAAGATGAAGGGGGTTTGGTGGAGATTTCGCCTCTGTTTTCAGCTGGTTTTTATCCAGGTTGGATGACCGCAATGCGACGTCATTTCTGTTCGTACCACCTAATGACGTCACTTCCTCCAAGAGAATTGCCTATTTCAAACCCAACATACCTTTTTAAGAATACTGCCTAGCTGAGTCAAAGGCGCATGCAGGATGCGTACTGCACCCAACAAGCGACCAACTACCCAGTCCAAAAATCGTTGGAAGCGGCTTCTATGCATCTCGTCGGCCCTTCTTGTTACTTCAGTCCGAGGGAGCACAGCCTTTGTATCTCCGATTTTCCCTCGCCAATCTGCGAGCGCTTGAGCCCTGGCGTTCCAAATATTGCAATAAGAGCCATTTCCTCTGCACTTCTCGTTAAATCTCCGAAGTCGTTTGGGCGGTCCTTCTCGAACTCGCGAACTTCGAAGGACGCCTCAGAGTGTCGACGAAACACTACGTTTCAGTCGATTGTTTCATTCGTTCTGAGACGGACTCCGACACGTTACAATAAATAGATACCTAGTTCGGCAGATCAGCTTAAGCAACCAAACATCTTGAAAAGCAACGCATACGTCTCGACTTCACCCCGATGTGAAAAGTTAAATCTGGGTGCCCATAGACGCCCAATGATTATGGTTTCTGCTTGATGCTTTTACCGCATACGGTTGTCCGAAAATAAATTAGGCGTCCGGGAAGAGTTTATCTCATGGCAGTACTTACTAGAGCCTATTGTTCAGATTCCGGGAGCGGGGAATAGGACCCTTCTATGTTAGAAGGACCACCTTTCCCTCGGGTGCCAAAAGTTTCCGGAAAAGAGGGTGGTCGACCATCAACTTGAACAACCAAGCTGGTAAGTAATCTTTGACCTTCCAGTGACACCCTGGAATTATATGTACTAGCTAGCGTTGAGCTAGCACATATGTAGTAGTATACTGGCTCGCCGAAGGTCTAGCGGTCACCGGAAGTCTCACGATATCTTTTCCAACTGTTTGGATCCTGCTCCGTTCTCATTTAGTTCGCACACTGTCAATACGTATACTGCCACTGAGTCTCATTCCAGCGCTTGTCTCTTGCTTACAATCTATGTTCTCACTGGCACAGGTTCTCATGTGTATCATAAGCACCCGTTGCCCGACTCTCCATGAAGATCGTTTTGCCATGGTTCAAACAAGTTTCAGTTCTACACACACTAATCACGTCTTCCGCCCACACCTGCTCATCTTTATTGGCACAATTTTTTTCCAAGTCATCTACGCGCCAAGTACTGAGATACACTTTTCTGACTGGGAATATCTACCGGAAGGCCGACCGTCACCCTGCACAGGTTGCCCATAGATATTAGACAGGGTTATGGTAACTTCTCCCTTTTGCTTATCCTCCCTTTATCTGTTCCGGAACCAGCTCCCCTTCTTCCTTCTCTCCGAGTCAAAGCGACAGACAAGTCTCGCTGCCCAGACTAAGCAGGACCCACACAAAGCAGGTGAATGGTGAACTGGGCGGATCCCAATGTCATCGCGAGATGCGGCAGTATCTTAGAATCACTTAATTTCCTATGCCTTGGTTTGTACATGTAGGCATTGTTACTCCCGGGTTCGAGAGCTCCTGTTCATGGTCATGAGATGTAGATGGGAGTACGCAGGATCTTGGCAAGTTGAACTTGCTTTGATTTGCAGACGCATAAAGCCTCGATGGCCTCTGGTGAGTAACCGCTTGTATGTTTGTACATTGTCACAGAAGCGCCAATCTTATCAGCTGCCATACATCATCGGTCGTATTCTTCTTCTGATATCCATAATCATTATGTGCGTTTCTTATTCATTTACTGTCGTAGCAGACTCTCATGAAAATTAGCTGCTGGCTGGACAGCCCGACCTCCCAGAGCGCGGATTGCCATAGTGAATCCTTACGTTGAATTTTAGTTTGCTAGACATTTGCTCAGGTTCATCATGACAGGTGCTTTCTTGGCCTTTTCTGTGAGTGTGCCATAACGTATCGCTGATTCATCGTCTCAATCGGTGTGGTAGTTTGCAGCAAATTCAGCCATTGGCTGTTCTTCTTTGAACTTGATGCTACGACCGTGCGTTTCAGTGGCAATTTCGATTGTCGAAGCGCTTCCTCAACATGTACAGATTCATGATCTGGAGAACGTTCAGATGTATCCGTATATTCCTGGTATTGGCCACAGTTGGCCACTGGATTGTCTTGTTACGGGGTACGTGGTCTGAAGCAATTCTATAATTTGATCCTTAATTAATTATCAACAACATCGCAGTAATGGTTTCCTTCTCCGTCATGAAAGTGAACGGTAGCTGTGGCGTGATGGTTGTTGACCATACTGAAATGACCACTTTATTTATCTACAGTACGTCCCAGAGATAGTTTCCCATTCCATCCCTGACACCTCCTCAGCAATGTGTTATGACATACTGGTACTTGCTTTGACCATAACCGGCCTTCGGAATACGCCATCATCTAATGTAATGTGGAAAACGTTGCGTATACAAGGGACAGCATATGTCTTGATCACCTGCATGGCAAATATCATCCCAACTGTGCGTGCTGCTGAATATAATCTATAATCCTGCTGATTTCGCGTCTTTTGTAAAGGTCGTGTCTTCGTTGAATCTGAATTGTAAGGGTTCTTCTGTCATTTTGATGTCATTTTTAACTTCGTGACACACTAGCTGCCATGAACGTTGTATTTGCCATGCCGGGTAAGTTGTTGCAGAAGCCTTCTATGCGATCACTATCTGATTATTCATGCCAGCATCTGTTGTTAGGTCTGGATTTACACATGTTATCATGTTCGCTGTTTATTCAGCTACTTCACAGCACTATCGCATCGAGTCGAGTAGTTATTACTTTCCTGGACCTACAGCCGAGGTACGAGTGACAAAAATGATTTGTTAATGATATTCTCAATATTTCCAGCGCCTCCGCGGAGGAGATATGTAGCCGAGATGTGCCACTTACCACCATGCTGACACTGCCCACGTGAGTTCTTGCTTTGAATTTTACCTTCATTAAATGATGGATATGGCACACAGCGAATCCTCCATGGATGCCCGAGACTGCGTATGATGTTTGGGACATATCGATCTGTCAGATGCTGTTGACAAACTTGGGGAAGCGCACTTGACCTTCCTTGACAACAGTGTGGTACAGCCTTTACAGAGCTGGCCACACACAGACCGGGTTTGGGGATAGTAAAGATGAGGCGCCAGTACTAGTATGGACTCCCCTCTCTCTCATGCGCTAGACTCCCATTCTCTTGCTTATTTGGCCATATTCTATTTCTAATATTAAGATAGTGATCTCGCGATCAAGGAATCTTTTACTTGCTTAGAGACGACCCTCTCACGAACTACTGACATCTGTGAGCATATCGCCATCAACAGGGTGCGAGTGTGGGTACAGCGAACAGTTTGCATATCAAGTTCCGTACGGCTCTCCTGTTGCCGTTTGGTATCTGATCTCCGCTGCACAATTCGTGGCGTCCTTGCTTCTATATATATAAATCTCCCCAGAACATCAATGTGATCGGTGATACGTTCGTTCAAGTCCCTGACGTACCTAAGCGGTAAGTATCCCAGCACCAAACGGAACACATTGTGAACACCGAGCCGACCAGGGAGCTTGGGAAATGATGTCTTGCGATTAGAGAGTACGTGATCTGTCTCAAGACGCCAACGAAACCCCAAACGAGAGTAGCACGTTCGTCAGTCAAGTCCCTGTGCTGCACTGCCTCTGACTGTGAACAATCTTGAGTTGTCTCGAGATGGTCGTAATCACCATATAGTTGGAATGTTGCCCTGCTATGCCTCCAAGTCTAATCAGATTGGCTTTTGGGTAAAGGAACTCACCATCAAGAAATACAGCTTAGGTCAGTGCCACTGCAAGTGGGTCAGCTGCCGCGCCTCTTAATAACCGTTGAACCAAAAGGTAGAATACTGAAGGCTTAGCCTTCAGTACCAGCAACAGTATATGTATTGATTATGGGAACTCAAGTAAGTTGGCGTGTTTACAGTCATCTAGCCCAGCAGAACCAATTTTTACTACGACAACATGCAACATACAGTCAGGCTACAGCTGAAACACAACACACAAACAATATTGTTAGTACCGAACCCAAAAGTACTAGACTCCGCATACAAGAAAGCTCTAGAACCACAACAGATCAGCGAAATACTGGCAACCCATAAATATGCAGTAAACAAATATAAATATAAAGTAGTATCATGAAGATATGAACTCCACTTCCCGGGCCATCTCGTTCAGAAGGAATGGAATATCTCCTTCAGCTATACCACATTCCTGCAAGACTTTTGGCCAGTTATGTTGCTCATAACCACGGTTTCGCTGGAGGCACAGGGTCACCTCGCGGCGAACAACAAGAGAAGCATTGCACAGCCTCAGAGCATTGTCTAGCGGAAAACTGAAATTAAGACTGGCAGGCCGTTCGCGGAGGATAGGTGAATCGCGACACGGCATGGGAAAGTCGCCCCCTGAGCTCTCAGATGCGTTGAAAGAGTTTTCTCGGCTGGGTAAAAACATGCTAGGAATGTCCATCTCCGAAGCATGATGTTCCACAACGACGGACGGGTGCTGCGGCAATTGTTCTTCCTTCCGTGGGGGATAACTGTTGTCGCCTCGGACAATAGCTGCTGATTGTGAAGAGAATCCAGGATAGAGTGGCGGAACAATCTCGGGTGTATGAGGGATTGGATAACTAGAATGCGAGCTAGAAGAGCTTTGGGAACCAGTCGAAAAATGGCGAGAATTGACTGGCGGCGGCAAGTGCAATCGCGGGACACGGGAGTTATAGTCGTCAGTTGCATCCACTGGAAGGTCGGGGAGAGGGGACGTTGGGGGTGGAGAATTGAATGAAGTTGGGAGTTTTTTTGGAGAACGAGTAAGTGGTGATGACATCGACGACGACGGGAGAGTAGAGGAGCGAGAGCGACCGGAGCTGATTTGATAAGCATACGGTGACAGTACAGGTAACTTTCCCGGGGTATTAGTGGGTGGCAGCGAAGGTCGCCTCAACGAAGCCTCGTAAGCCTTGTGCGAAGCGTCTTCGGGTTGTATCCGATCCTCCTCTACTATGTAAGAGTCTACGTGTTTACCGGACGAAGAAGACGATTGTAACCAGCTTTTTGGGGTAGAAGGGCCAGGACTTGGAGTTGCAAGGTCTCGCAGCGCTGATGTACTCTGACGACTGTCCCGGCGAGTCCTCGCAGCCGTTTCACGGAGGACAAAGTCAGGCAGGGGCATATCAGGTGACCGTGGAAGACACGTATTTGCTCTAGCATCTCGGAAAGCGGTATGCAAAGTAGTGTCGTTGATGAACTACGTGTAGGAAGTTGTGTTAACAGAGGGCGACGCTGAAAGCTCAAGGCTACCGACTTTCAATTCCAGCTGTCGCAATTTTTTCAAAATGTGTTCTGTCGGGCGTCCTTTCTCTTGCTTTCGTGCTATGTACCTCGTAAGAGCTTGCCTAGCCTTGTCAATGTCGGTTCCGCAGTTAGCGAGCACAGTGACGACCTAACGTAGTAAGTATGAATGAGCGGATGAATGTGGGGATAACTCACCTCCATTTGGGAATCACCATTGAAGATAGTGCTCATTTTACTATTAGCGCTTCCTGCTTGTATCAGCCAGTCTTGACGTAAATGACTGGTATAATGATAGTAGGGAGGAAGGTGTGCTAGCGAGGTCGAAGGAGCACTGGAGTTGCCCATCAAACGTTTATGAGCGATTCAAAACGGTACCGCAGTTTGCCAGATGACCGTTCCTGTGCTGCGTCGGTGTACCCACCAAACGCGCCAATACAAATTATATGAACGCACGTTTGCCGACGCAGAAAGTAAGATTCCTTATTTTGAAGTTTGTCGCCGCGGAGCTCCTGTGACAATCTCAAAAGGTGGGAATGACACTTAGCTACAGACTTGAAGTTTGAAGGTTCACTTACATCCCAAAACTTAAAAGTGCATCATGTCTGTTTGCAGAGACGCTTCCATACTCTTCCCAAGTGGTCATTTATAACACGTTCGTCTGCGCCATCTATATTTGCTGCGTGTCTGATAATGATAGCGCCCAAAAACTACTGGAATCGGACTCATGACTCACCCATCAGCGCTTCAGCGACACCGCACCGCGTAGTATGATAAGGACTACGTTCTCGTCACGGAGCCTCGGAAAGAAAAGGCTATAAATCAAGGCACTTATTGATCAGTCATGGACTGCACAGGCCCCGCGACCGGGATCCTGGTCGCTCAGTTGATGCACCTAACCACACGAACCATCTACTCTGCCGCGGAATGGCCGACCACTGGGTGTTCCTTCCAGAGAAATTCTAGCTGGTAAAGGATCTCCCACTTGTAGACAGTTCATTGAAGTCGCAACCGCACCGTTACCGGACCTTCAACTTGACGGAACTTGAACGTGGCAGCCCATGTGAGTCCATGATGGGCGATCATGATGGACAAACTACTTACCTAACACAACGATCCTGGTTGCGGGGCCTAGTACACGCCTGTCAGGCCATACGTAGTTCAATCTAGAGCATTCTATGCTCCACTAAAAATGATCTGCATATGGGGTGACACAGAATAGAGGAATTGAGCCATGACCTCAGGCTCCTGGATCAGAATCCGATCGTAGAACGGTTCCACGGGTGATTTTGGGGAGCATAAAACCAAGGCGGTCTATTAATATCTTGTCCGACTGCCATCAGAGGGTTTTACCTCATCTCAACCTTGTGCTAAGGAACAGGAACTCGAGCTTTTTCAATGGCCGTCTGACGTTCATTCGGGACTGCAATGCCCTACCCAGAAACTATTGATCTTAATTTATCCGTTGAAGTTTTGATAGATCATCATTTACGGAATAACGTCACCGTCTAGTGCTGGAGCGCTGAACGTCCGAACGGTCATCAATCGTCGCTCATCATTCAAAGTTTATCTTGTACATTCAAAGTTTCCAAAGAGAATGAATGACAAACAAGAACACCGGGGCAACACAGCAAACATACAGTGTATGCAGATACCAGCAAACTACTGACAATTTAGAACCAACGATGATTCAGTTCTGAAGGACGAATCCCTCTGTTCGTCTATTCACCGGCATCCAGTTTGCGCTTCTTGGTCCGCCTAGTGTTGACCTGAGAATTCGATGCCACTATAGTATGAACTCTATTGTTACTCGCTGCGACAGCTGGTCTCACGACGCTGACCGGTACCCGTGCTGCAAAGCCAGGCAAGTCGCCTGCAGAGCACACGTGCGCTATCCAAAGTTCCGGATCACAAAAATCGATCGCCCTGCCACGCGAGGGACCGGCGGCAGTGTTTACAGCGTTATTGGCAGAGACGGTTGTGGTGGAAGGATATTTAGCAGGGTAGTAGGCTCTAGTAGAAGTAGGGCCCATTGCACCAAGAATGAGTGTACCAGATGGGCCGGAGGTGTGTGCATGAATGTTTGCAGTATCGTTCGCAGCGACGTTCGCAGTGCTTCCCGCAGTGGCGGTTTGGTTAGTATAATATTGAGAGTAGTATGCATGTGCAAAAGCAGCGACTGCCACCTGGTGACACCACCACCACCATCCGTTGTGTTCGCAGACCCGGATCGCACACTTTCGGTGGGGACGCGCGCTTCTGTGGGCGCAGTAGTAGTTGGGACTGGGTTCGCCGTGGACGTGGACGTAGTGTCAGCGCCTCCAGCAGATCTGCCCGAAGGGTCACGCCCTACAGCATTAGTGGGAGCTATGGCTGTTGTTGGCGCACTTCGCAGTTGGATCCGCTGTAGATGCAGGGGCAACAGGGCGTGGACGAGCGGGTGTAACGATAGTAAGGGGAGCCGACGACGCGCCTACCACCCCGATCATGCCCTCGTCCGCCGCCTCTATTCCCCCTCGCACGCAAAACGACTCGACGACCCCCTCTAACGGAGGTTGCTTGTACCTGTGCCGAGTCCTGAGTGCCAGTCGTCGTTGCCTCCAACAGCATTGCAGTGGTATTCACGTGTCCGGCAGCGTCGGGTGCTGATGCACGGAACGCGGAGGGTGGGAATCCGATGGGCCAGGGCACAGCCAAAAGAGGATCCTGCACGGTAACGGGCGCTTGCCTCAAATTCGAGCTAACGGCAGGGCCAGAGGCCGCCCGTTCCGAATTCCAATTAATTGAGACATTTGAATTAACTGATGTAGACTGAGATGCCGAAGGGGGGTTAGTGGGAGTCACAGGTATGCGAGGAGGCATTGCTCTGTCGCACGTAGGACACTTGGCGCCCGTAAACACGACTACGTTCGCCTTCACCTTACGCAAGATCCCATTGATCCCATGGAGAGGCGTATGATACAAGCTTCCATTGTTAGGTGTATGATAGATACGGGCAGAGGGTGTGCATACCACCACGCCCGCTGCAGAAGGGTTGAGCTGTGGTTCTTGAGAGACGGCCCTGGACGCTTCAAGTCTCGAAGTTGCCAATTCCTGCTCTTTCTTCGCCTGATCTTTCTTGCGCTGACGAGCTTTGGTCTGCTTCTCACTTTCAGCTAGTGCCGCTGCTTGCGCTTGCTTAGAAACCTTGATTTGTCTGCCAGATCTTGTCGTTACCGGAAGGTTCACCGGAAGTTCCAATGGTGACCGAGCTGCAATGGGTCGTAAGTTACTGTCCCACAATCAGTATCTCAGAGATGACTTACGTCGGTATTGCTCAACGGTATCGTGAATACGAGAGCTGGACTCCACAGCAAAAGGCAAGTTTTGCCTCATTTCGAAGTCTGATGAAAAGCAGTCAGGGATATATTTAGAACGCTGATCAAGCCACCCAACCATATCCAAAAGCAAAGTCCACGATATCCAGGCTAGCGGCTCCACGAGCATGCATGTTGCCAAGTGCTGCATGTGCGATACTATCAATAAGCTGGGTGTGGGCTTCGTAGAAAGTGTTCGTGATGATCGTCAAAAGCTAGAGGGGGCGGTCATATTGGGACCTCTGGATATTCTCTAGAGTAGCTCTTACCACAGGTATATCGCTTCCCACAGTCGGCATCCCAAAACGCGCGCGAAAGTACTCTGTCGCCCATCTGTGCACATCCGTGAAGTTCTCAATCAGCTGAGGACCAATTTGCACGAGATGAATCAACAGGAGCATTTTTGGGGTGGTCGCGATTGGCAAGCAATTGCAAGGCCCCCTGGATAAATTGCGAAGGCTCGTTAAGCTGGAGAACCGTCAATGACATATTTATGTGAACATTAAGAAAGAACTTACTGATACGTTAACCCTCTGACCGAGCGGCAGAGGAATTTGCCTGTTGGCATAATCCTGTAGGATAGGCCGAGTATGTGCAACCCATTCATCGGTTGACTAGAGGCCGGAAGTTGTGACATGCAACAATTAGACGGAGCACCACAACTCACGGAAAAATCGGGTAATGGATATAATAGATCTTCATCATCCAGTAGACCAATATTAGTTGGATCCCGACCAAAAAAGAATTGTTCTTCTGGCAGAGCTTTCCCCTTGCCCTTTGCGGCAGCAGAATATCGCCCATCAGCATTCTGCTCAGGCTGAGAAAAATACTGAAGTGCAGGCTGCAACTGCGGAGGAGCAATGGTTGATGGTAGGCTCTGAGTAGACGAGTCCATGTCACGGGGTAAGAGCTCGCGCAGTTGGTCAGGAAGAGTGGCGGAGGATACGTTGTCGCACGTGCCGCCATCCGGAATGAGAGTTGTCGTTGGGGCATCGGAAAGATAGTAAAAGTGGTGAGAATCTGCACCTGTGATGGGTGATATGGATACAGGATTGACGGTAGGCCGGTATCCATCATCCTTATCATTGGGGAGAGGGATTGATCGTGATGAGGTGAATGACGAAGTATCCACGTTTGAGGCAGCGCGTTCGACATGAGTGATTCTTCCAACCATATTGTGAGATTAGCGATGACGAAAATGAGCGGTTCCGTCTGCTGAATGAAAACCGGTACTTAAGAAAGGCAGAGGAGCGCCGTGTATGTCCATCGTCACTATTCCGTTCAGTGGAAATTGTTGCTAGAAGTCAAAGCACGCAAAGAGGTTGTCACTGCTTCAAAACAAAGATGCAAGACCTTGATTCAGCGTGAAAGAGTGTCAGACAAAGGGAGGATATCATGTTACTGACTCTGAAAGACTTACATGGTGCATACAATCAATCTGGACTGCATATCTGTGATCGTATATTTTACCGCAGTATGTGAACCTTATGAAGTTTAAACGCACGTTAACATCATGATGCTCGACGAACTTTGGAAGTGGGAAGTCATCTCAATTCTGTGCCAAACAAGTTGACGTAAGCGGTGATTTACTTAGTAAGCGCCCATTTGGCGCCCACCGCAGGAAAGTTGCTCCCTGGACCCTGGTACATTTATGTCTAATTAGAAGTTATACCTTCATGACAGAAGTCCCTATCATCCACGTGCTCCGTTTCTTTTTTGTGATACCTGAGGCCAAGTGCCAATATTTACTGTCAAGTTGATCGATATGAGCTTAGGACACTTCGTCCTGAGCGTATGGCGTACGTACGGTGACCGCGGTCCCATGCTGAATTTGAGACAACTTATCTGTTCATCCTGCAATTGAATGAGTTTTGCAACCTGGTAGTTATCGTTTCTTATTTTATTTGAATAATCTCTGGATTCCCCTGCGCCCGGCATCCCCACATCTCAAACTTGCACCGGCATCAGCACCGGGGTACTGCCTCTAGACTGCGCAATGCGCATACTAACCCAGTCGTGCTCCCTTGTCGATCGATCTACTGATCCCACATCAACATTCAACTCAAACCTGTGCAGTAAGGCCTCGTAGTTACACACCTAAGTACTTCCCACCACTCCTTCTCCTTACCGAGTTCATGAAATATCCCGTGGAGCGTTCACAAATAGCTGATTGGAATTGCTATGAGAACACAATCTAAGGCATACTTAAATACTTCAACTACTTGTCAACTACTACATCTTCCAAATCAGGTGGCCCTGAAGCATATTAATATTCGTGGAGCTTGAATTTCAATTTGTCTTCCTATTCATTCATCCAGCTTTTACTAGTGCGAGGCGCGACAGTCTCTGTGGCAGTGATCAACGCAACAGCTTGACCAGACTCGAGCTCATAGGTCCATTCACTTCTCATGACTGTATAGTCTACAGACATGAGTGACCGAGACTGAGAACCTCAGGGGAATCGCTCAGTAGTGTACAAAACTGGATGCTCCAACAGCTGGCATCACCCGCAGTCTTGTAGTATGCTACACAATCGAATGATCGTACTAAATAATCTTCCAAATTCCTGCTCTCACTTGTAATCTCTTCTAGACATAGTGATGCCAACGCGGTTGTCAAGCACCGGTACCGCGACACAGCCTCACAACTCGAAAGCCTGTGAAGCCACTATCGACTTGACCGTCATACCCTGTACCATGGCATGTACCTCGAAATAAGTCAATCATTTGCCAATAACGCTATCCGGTTCACAACGTTCACAGCCAACGTTCCGATCAACAACCGCATCATGATGGTTTCCTATGCATGTCCGTAGTGGGAACGGATAACACAGGGTTAGTTGAAAAGCAGAGAATACATAAGTTCCGTTCTCTGCGCCTGCTTTGGCTGTCACGGTTCTCCCGTTTCCTCATCCTTGGACGCATTTCGTTTATTTCGTCTTGTGTTATTACTTTCTTCCCTCACATTTCTAGGGTGCAGGCCATCTTCCTCTAGCTCGTTATTTGTAGACAATGCCAGTCACGGCCATGTCCTTCTGGGTCTCGTTCTCCGATGTCCTTTATTTTACTCGCAATAATGCGAGAAAAGCGCCTCTCATCCCAGAGGGTTTCGTCCTCGAAACACCTCCAGCGCACAAACCTACACCACTCCAGCTCAAGCCAGAGTCTCCAACATTCCGCTCAACACTTCCCACCATTTCCCAATCACCAGTACTCTCACCCGCATCTCTCGTCCCGGAGACACCCTTGGGACCTGTCATTCTGATAGGAAATGATAGCACAGAAACCCTTGTCGACGTTGTCGCAAAGCCCGGGTCTCCAACTCCAATTCTCCAACTCCACCCACCTGCAAACGAGGCTATGCAAACGCGGCGCATCTCGTTCGCAGTTTGTGCTACGCCCTCGCGTCCCGTGAAGCCTGTCAATATCATTGACGTGGGTCAGGTCCCGTCCAAGCCCTCCGCAGTCGCGGCGGAAATACCTGAGCAAGCAAACCATTTCAAAGAGAACGTTCCTAATATGGAAAAGAAATCAAAGAGGAAGAGCATCGTGCGGAGTATGTCCTTTCTTGCCCCTCGCATATCCGGCACGAAGGCACACCGCTTCTCGGTCCCTGTCTTTTCTTCGCTGATGGATGCCCCGAGTAAGCGGGCAAGCAAGCAGCCGTAGACCGCCAATTCCAGGGGCGGGGGGAAGAAGATCCGTGTATCATGATAGCCCAGGAAGTGAATACCGCGGAAACCGGGGAGGCGCTGAGGGCGTAGAGGAACATCGGATGAGGGCATGGCACCGATGTTTAAGATATGGTTTGGCATCGCATATGCATTTTATTATATCCTATCTTATGATATCTGTAATTTCTGACCTTAATCATTAACAAATGTATGTTTTGTGACATGTAGCCTCATTTTTGATTGGAAGAGGTCCATGTAGTATTGCTAACCACTTTGGTTTACACCGTAATCTACACGGTAAATTATGGCGTAAAGCAAAGTGGTTAGTATTGTACAACGATGGTTTTGTATATACAACGTTCAAGCTATGTCAAGACACCGTAATTCTATGGTATGGCATAGTTGTAGGTTTGGAACGGGGGAAATATGACGCACACAATGGGCATACGAAACGATTATCTGATTATCATACAACACGCGTCTAGGTTTGCTGCGCAAATCGACTGCTGTTTTGGGCCCGCTCCCCATAATGCTAAAATATCCGGGGTCTGCAGGTACAATCAATAAGGGCGACAGGGGAAGGAACAACAACGGAGATATACGCGCGACAGCCTGATTGCCGTGACTTCAAGAATGGTATCGCCCACATCCCTGGAGCAAATAAGGGAAACCCGAGGCCGGCTAGAGACCGCAGAAAGCAGATGCGGTGGCCAGCGCTGAACACAAAAGGCGTGAGATAGGTAGGATCAAATACGTGAAAAAGGTACTAGAAGCGGCATAAAGCTTAAAACAATTAACAATATTAATGTAGATCTGAATTCGCAAAGGCCCTCCGGGGATCCCAGGACGTTCCTTTTTTCGAAGCATGCCCCTTCTGTGTCCTCCCTTTCAGTAACGCTGAAAGTACAAACTGTAAGGTGCGATGATGGTATTGTGAGAACGAACCGAGGGTCTCAATATGTTGCGGTACTCGAAGGCAAGGCCTCCCGGTTCCGAGGCCTCTAACGATAGTACGCGTGAAACCAGGGCCCTCTCTTGGCAACTCCTTCTCAAAAGAGAAGGCTTCCACCTCGTCCAAGATCAAAGACCTTGTCAGAAACGGGCCTACAGCCTCAACACCCTCTGCGACTCAGAGAATAACACGCTTCTCCGGAACGCAGCATTAGCACCAGCGTAGATGCTCGTTTCCATATGTCAACCCAACCCCATTGATCGAGCTCGATCGCTATCCAGGGCGCATGGACACCCGACGTGATCTCCAGCGTGAAACGGAAGACCTCAAATGACGAAAAAGAACTCGAGGACGCGGTATGTGTGCTTCATCTCATCTGCGTGGTGGTGATTAATTAGGTGCAACCATTATGCATACCCACTCATAATTCAATGCACGAAACAGAACCTGATTATTCGGAATTGCAGTTTTCACTAACTCATCGCAATCGCCAGGCAACATATGAGACAATTGGAAGAGAAGAACGAAGTGCGTGGCAGGGAGCGTTCCATAGACGTTTGTTCTTGAACTGTCGCTTATGCTGGTGTATGTGGCAGAAGATGACTCCGAGGGGTCCGGAAGATGTTTGACAAGGAGGCAAGTAAGCTATGGGCATGTTCCAGAGCCGATTAGATAATGGGCGCCAGCATATAGGCAATGCAACTTACCTGTGCTTGCTGATCTTCCCATTCAACAGCCAGAGACATTGAGGATGCATGAGAATGCTTCGCAGCGAACAGCCTCTCGTCTTCTCTAGTGATCGAGAGCTAGCTAATCATGGACTGGGGCGGCTTCACAAAATGTGACCCTGTGATGCTTGAGCGCTTCAGTTGCACAGCCTATGCTGTGCACAAGCTGTGAAGCAAACACGAGGATCAAGCATTGTAAATACGTACCAGGAAGCAGTGAGTTCAACTCTGGCTTGACAGAAACGCCCATTGTGCCCTCCTGTCCGCCCATCGTTGTTATCCTCGTAAGTGATGTTTTTGGAATTTGATGGATGACGGCTGAGATGACGGTAGTAAGAATTCTGGAACATGGATTCACCCACCACCGAAACGAAAGACACATCAGGGATAAGACCTTGCCAGAAATTTGAAGGACATACCGATCGGGTCAGCGGCGCCATACACCTGCCAGGCGGAGAACAGATGATGACTTGTTCAGAGGACGGCTCGCTCCGAGTGTGGAAGTTGAAGAGCGGGAAACAGATAGGAGAAGACTGGAGAGACGGAGAAACTGGAGTGTGCAGAATAGCGTTGTCTCCGGACGGGAAGAAAGTGGTTAGCGGGAGTCGGGATGGTGCTGTGAGGTTGTGGGACATTGACACATGCAAGCTCATCGCGAAATGGACGGGTCACACAAGCACAGTGTGGTCTGTCTGCTGGAGTCGAGATGGTCGACGAGTGTTGAGCGGATCCCACGATGGGACTGCAAGGCAATGGGACGTGGAGAAGGGAGAGACAATCCTCGCACCAATCGAGACCAAACACAATCTCGTGTACGCAGCTGTCTATTCGCCAAACATGACCATGTTTGCAACTGGCGGATGGGACGAGTTTGGAGACTGCCCCATCAAAATCTGGGATTCCAAGACAGCCAAGCTGGTCGCGACTCTCCAGGGACACACCCCTCAGGTGGTGTGCCTGGCTTGGACCCCCAACGGAAAAACCCTTATCTCCGGGTCAGTCGATAACTCGATTAGGACATGGGATGTCAAAACTTGGAAGCAGATCGCACTGCCGGATGAACACACTTCCTATGTCTGGGCCATTGCAATTTCCCCCAATGGCCGCATCCTCGCAAGCGCATCATACCACAACACAGCGCGATTGTGGAACCTCGATAACAGCCAGCCCATCGGTTCTCCCCTCCACCATGCACATTATGTGCACTGCGTGTCGTTTTCCGCGGATGGAAAGCTACTAGCAACTGGTTGCAATGACAAAAACGCATACACATGGGATGTTGCTGCGATCATTAAAGAAGCGGGCCTCGACGACCTTCTGTCAGATCCAAAGGTGAGTACTCCTACCTCATTTTATCAACGTCCAAGATCTGAACTCGCCCTCAAAGGCCAACAAGTCGGCACTCCGTGTACGTGACACCTTCATAAAAAGATCTGCTTGCATTCAAACATATATAATCTAGGCTAATGCTACACGACGTCCGCCCCAGCCACGTCCGCCTGCTTATCGGGTGCCCCAAGGTTTTTTCGATGGCGCTCCACCAGGTCGTTCTCATGTACGTCATCACTATCACTTCCATTTTGTTTCCTGACCTCTGTGTTCTCAGATCTCTGCAGGAAGCCGTGCCCACTCCTCCTCAGCACGGCAAGGAAGCACGCTTCTTAGCCGCCTATTCCACCGCAGCCCCTCCAATGCCCATGATACATCACCGTCCTCTCTCGACTGGGTTCGAAATCTTTTGACACGACGCAGACAAAGCGGTGAAGCCATCGAGTTGCAAGGGCCCAGCCCTGCAGTTGTTGAAGTTCCGTATGCAAAGGGCAAACGTGTATGTTCTTTTCCTTTCTCGAACATTCAACTCGACCTGATATCACGTAGAGGATTGTTTCAGCGGCGGAGGTTGCTGCAGCAAAGGAGAAACAGAAACAGAAAACGAAACCATCACACTCAAAGAACTCTACTGCGGGCAGCTCACGACTTCCCAAGCCTAATGTCACTCAGCAATCCGGCCCAGCAACTCAGGCCCAGCCATATTCGCAACCGCAGACTGCCGTCTCGTCGTCGTCGTCCACCACACCTGCCATCGGCGATGCCACCGCAGCTACAACTTCAACGCCCTCCCACCCTCATGCCATGATAAGACACCCCGGACTCTGGACTCGCTTCTGGCTCTTTATTGGTTGTATATCTCCCGAATACACAGATGATTGTCATTAGCCCATCATTTTCTCATCCTTCACTACCTCGTACTCGTGCCATTCACTCTGCTATACCTCAAACTGTCATTTATGTACGATATCACCACACGCCTCGTCATCACAGCTACATGTCATGTCGTTGGGCTGGTCAATCCGAATTGTAAAGTGCACTACCCATACATCATTCAAGTAACGGAGTGCAACCAGTCTGATATGTAGTCTCGTGAGGTACGTCACCGTTCACGGCTTCCGTCCTGTGCCAAATTATTATCTGCGCTACGATTGCCTTTGTAGTGACTTCTAGCAATCATCCTCTATCCTGATAAGTGTGGATTCGGACGTCAGCGACAAATCAACATCCATCCAGTCTCATCATCGTGGTACCGTCAAGTTCTGTTTGCGCTCGAGTGCTACTACATCGTTTAGGTGTGATCGTGTTGCCTTCAACCGATTATTCAGACTCTTCTAGCTTCATCTTCCAAACCAAACCAAATCACTGATTGCTTCCTTCGGGCCCAAGAAGGTTCTGAAGAGTGCACATGAGGTGGGTTGTTCCTTCCTTGTAGGCCCACGGCTCACCAACTGCTAGTAGGAGCTCATTTCACTCTCTTTACCACCCGCAGGTGACATCATCAGTGATGATGGAAGGATACGAGCATCCCGGGAATCAGGGCTCCAGTGAACGGGTTGATACCTCCTCCATATATCCGATGTTCTCGAAGTGCCGTCGTGCATCAGGACAACGTATTATTGATGTATGTAGGCCGTCTTTCACTCTCGCTCCCAGTTAAAGTGATGATACACTCCCAGTGATGAGCATCATTTGCATTATATGGACAGGGACTACTCGCTCCCGTTGCAGCTTTCCTTCAAATTTTTACTGTCTATGCGCGATTTAGATCTGTAACAGGTGCCCTCGCATCAATCGAACATGACATATACCCTGCCATCCCACTGTGCGCCCGGTATCAAGATCGAAAGCCAACTTGATAGCGACGCGTTGCTACCCCACTTACCTTTGCACCCCAAAGTCCTTCTGAAGTAGGCATGCTTAAACATATTCACAGAGAGCCTGTTTATATCAGAAATATGTGCGACAGCGATTGGTCTCATCTTGCAGTTCTACACACTGTCTCGAATGCCTAAAACCATCCCTCTGCATTGTCCTCGCCCTCTCCAATACCAACTTCCACACGCGGCCCCCTCTCCACCTCTCCTCCTCCCAGTCCCTGACGCCCACATATCCTTCTGCTCTCTCTCAAGGTGGACGCACATTGTAAGCGGGATATGCTTCGGAGAGGCTGATTGTGGACGAGAAGGTGCTTGCCCTAAGCTGCTCGTAGTTAGTCTTCGTCCCGCGTTGTTTCAACTTGTTTGGGTGGTTGAGTGGTGTCCATGTTGCTGAGTATGAATTTGAACAGTGAAAGAACTCAATTGTGGCGGGCCACTGATTCAGAGGAGAGTAGAAATGCTGAGGATGGTTCTGAGTAAAGAAAAGTGACCGTTGTCGAGAGATGCAGTAAAACTTGCGAGGCTGAGTTGTAAACTTGCACAGCTGATGGATTCAAGAGATAACAAACAGGAAACCAAGTCTAGAGAGTAGCTGCCCCCTCTGAAGAGTTCCGACCTCGTGAAAAGTGCCGTGCACCTGGCACAGAGGACTGCCCTATCTGCTACAAGAGCACACGTGCATGAAGAGCTCGTGCTGCCAGCTCCGCAATCTGCTCGAGGTGTGATTTCACAACTCTTCCCCCAAACACCACGGGGCACCAACGTGTCAAAACATGCCGCTGACATTTTACTTCTTTATCCGCTGCTAGCCAATGATATTTTGTCAATGTTGACCCGGCGATTTCCAATGTTCCAGTAACTGTCTTATGTTTTATCACTCGTCAGTAATTCTTGCTCCAATACGCAAAAGATCTGCATGACACATTCGACGCTAATCAACGCGCACCCGCGATAGCTTTTCGACGATCCCCCGGCCCAGCATAACAGGGCTTATGCATCTTCCTGGAAAACTTCCGAACTTCCAGTCCTGTCTTGGCCCGTTTCTCAAAATATAATGACATTTTTTGAGACACATCAGTCATGTACTTGGTAGTTTTGTCCGAGCGTTAAGCTCATGGTACAACAAGATATATGTGATAATAATAAGTGCGAAGCGACAACAGAGATCCGTAAGAGTGACTGAAAGGAAGAAGAAACGCGGCGGCGCATACAACGATCAACGGACCTCCAAGATCACGTCCCAGCGCTCTAGCCGACCCCACCTCACAAGTGCAACCTCGAACTCGAGCATTGGCGTTCGTTGAATTCCAGGATGGCGCGGGACCTTGTGGAAGCTAGATGGTAGCCTGGTGCGTAAGCGGTTGATTTGTGAGGTCAATGATAGTCCCATGGTCCGCGGAGGGCGAAGGTGCTATTGCGAATGGGTGGATCAGCCCATCGGGTTGTTGTACGCTAGCAGTAGTGAGACTAGAAGAATAGACTGTGTCGCAGCTCTTCGCATTGTCTTCAAGAATGAGCATATATGCGTAGGAGTGAAAGATTGCTGCACGCCAGCATATGGGCAACGCAACTTACCGATGCTGGCTCATCTTCCCATTCAACAGCAGGAGACATTGAGGATGCATGAGAACGCTTCGCAGCGAACAGCCTCTCGTCTTCTCTAGTGATCGAGAGCCAGCTAATCATGGACTGAGGCTTTACGGAATGCGACCTGTGATGCTTGAGCGCTTCAGTTGCACAGCGTATGCTGTACGTAAGCTGTGAAGCGAACACAAGGATAAAGCATGGAAGAGCGTACCAGGAAGCAGTGGGTTCAACTCTGGCTTGATAGAAACGCCCATTGTGCCCTGCTGTCCGCCCGTCGTTGTGGTCCTCGTAAGTGATGTTGTTGGAATTTGATGGATGAAGGCTGAGATGGTGGTAGTGGTAATTCTGGAGCATGGCTTCAACCACCACTAAAATGAAAGAGACATCAGGGATAAGACCTCGCCAGCAATTTGAAGGACACACCGAATGGGTCACAGGCGCCATACACCTGTCACGCGGAGAGCAGATGATGACTTGTTCATATGACGGCTCGCTCCGAGTGTGGGACTTGAAGAGCGGGAAACAGATAGGAGAAGACTGGAGAGACGGAGATACTGGAGTGTATAGAATAGCGTTGTCTCCAGAAGGGAAGAAAGTGGTTAGCGGGAGTCAGGACGGTGCTGTGAGGTTGTGGGACATTGACACGTGCAAGGTGATCGCGAAATGGACGGGGCACACAGAGAGAGTGTGGTCCGTCTGCTGGAGTCGAGATAGTCGGCGAGTGTTAAGTGGATCCTTCGATGGGACTGCAAGGCAATGGGACGTGGAGAAGGGAGAGACAATCTTCGCACCAATCAAGACGGGGCACCAACACGTGTTGGCAGCCGTCTATTCGCCAAACATAACTATGTTTGCAACTGCTGGATGGGACAGGGACGAAGACTGTTCCATCAAAATCTGGGATTCCAAGACAGCCGAGCTGGTCACGACTCTCAAAGGACACACAAGTTGGGTGAATAGCCTGGCTTGGACCCCCAATGAAAAAACACTTATCTCAGGGTCAGACGATTGCTCGATTAGGACATGGGATGTCAGATCATGGAAGCAGCTCGCGATTTTGGATGAACACAGGGACAATGTCTGGGCCATTGCAATTTCTCCCAATGGCCACATACTCACAAGCGCATCGGATGACAAGACAGCACGATTGTGGAACCTCGACAACGGCCAGCCCATCGGTTCTCCCCTCCACCATGCAAATCCAGTGCGCTACGTGTCGTTTTCCGCAAATGGAAAGCTACTAGCAACTGGTTGCTATGACAAAAACGCGTATACATGGGATGTTGCTGCGATCATTAAAGAAGCGGGCCTCGACGACCTTCTGTCAGATCCAAAGGTGAGTACTCCTATCTCATTTTATCAACCTCCAAGATCTGAACTCGCCCTCAAAGGCCAACAAGTCTGCACTCCGTGTATGTGACACCTTCATAAAAAGATCTGGTTGTGTTAAAACATATACAATCTAGGCTAATGCTACACAACGTCCAATCCAGCAACGTCCGCCTGCTTATCGGGTGCCCCAAGGTTTTTTCGATGGCGCCCCACCAAGTCATTCTAATGTACGTCATCACTATCACTTCCATTTTGTTTTCCTGACCTCTGTGTTCTCAGATCTCTGCAGGAAGCCGTGCTCACTCCCCAGCACGGCAAGGAAGCACGCTTCTTAGTCGCCTATTCCACCGCGCCCCCTCCAATGCCCATGATACGTCACCGTCCTCTCCTCTCGAGTGGGCTCGAAACCTTTTGAAACGGCGCGGACAAAGCGGTGAAGAAATTGAATTGCACGGGCATCAACCAGCAGTCGTCGAGGTCCCGTGCGCGCCGGGACAACGTGTATGTTCTTTCTCGTTCCTTCTCGTTCAACTCGACCTAATATCACGTAGAGAAATGCCTCGGCGAGGGAGAAACGGAAAACGAAATCATTACACTCGAAGACTACCACCGCGAGCAGCTCACGGCCTCCGAAGCCCAATGTTACTCAACAATCCGGCCTAATAGTTCAGGCCCAGCCATCTTCGCAACCGCAGACTGCCGTCTCGTCGTCGTCCACCACACCTGCCATTGGCGATGCCACCGCAGCTACAACTTCAACACCCGCCCACCCTCATGCCATAATAAGACACCCTGGACTCTGGACTCGCTTCTGGCTCTTTATTGGTTGTATTTCTCCTCATTACACAGATGATTGTCATTAGCCCATCATTTTCTCATCCTTCACTAGCTAGTACTTGTGCCAGCCACTCTGCTATGTTTTGAACTGTCCTTCATGTACAATATCCCCACACGCCTCGTCATCACAGCTACATATGCCATGTCATTGGGCTGCTCAATCCAAATTGCAAAGTGCACTACACATACATCATTCGCGTAACGGGATACGACCAGTCTGATAGACTCGCGAAGTATGTGCTATTACTGTCCTGCGCCAAATCTTTATCTACGCGATGATTGCCTTTGCAGTGACCTCTAGCTACTCATATTTACTTCTTGTCGGATGCACAATGTACGATAGTGGTAAAACGAATTGAACCTTTTTCGGCTTGAACGAGATGGACAGCTCGCTGAATGGAATTGTTCCTGGGTAACATGGCGTGCTCTCATTCAAATTTGGATTCGAAGTCTGTTGCCGTCGTAGAACACCCCGCAGTTCAGGCACATAAGCACGATATTTCCGTGACAAGTCAAGTCTCTACCAAGGTCCTCTAACCGGCTGCGTGGCTGCTCGATGATATTTGTATCGCAGCTCCAGATGATATCATAAGACCACTAGTAGAGCAGTATGTTGCTAACGGCTACATCAATCTGGAGATCATCTCTTGTCTTCGAGCACACAATGAGACCAGCAAGTTCAATGTATCGTGAGTCGCACGTATGCATACAAAGCTCCAAACGGAGCTACTAACACTCGAATGTCAAATTAGACTTAGTCTCTTGAAAAAGTGTCCCTCACAATGGGGACTCAAGTCTGCCCGCGGTCAAGCACAACTGAAAGTATTGGACCTGCTATCGAGCGTGTTCGTCGACAGTTCCCCAAACAAGGTTCTCACAACATGAAGTAAACCCTGCTGTAGGCGGTGCATCTCATGGTTCCACGGTTGTATATGATTCTTTTCTCCAGTGGGTTGACGCTCATCGCACAGTTTTCAGGGACTTGATACTCAAGTACATGAACCTTCATCATCCAGATGAAGTTCAGCGTCAGAAGAGTCAGCGACTTAAGCCCAGCACTTTCTGGACCGCGGGTCTTCATGACATTTAGGTTTTCAATCAGCACTGAGGATCCCATTCGAAGTATCATTGCTGCCCAACCAAAAATCCCTTGCGACGGTGAAAATCTAATTGGGTCCGAGGAGATGGAAGCTCTAGATCTACCACTATTTGTTGAAGGGGCTGGATAAATGCAACAAGTTCTGTCGTGCCTTCGGCTTGCAACCTATCAGTACACAAAATTTTAGTACAGGCTCAGCGCTATTGTTTGTACTGCATGTCTTTGCTTTACCGATGCTTTTCTTGTTTTCACTTCCCTCGTACTGAGGTGATTCTTGTTGTACTACTTCAGTATCTTGGAATTCGACGCATGAGCATTATATTGAGTCCCAGTGAGAATCGACTAAAAGGAGAGGCAGATATGGGGCGATAGAAATCGAAGAAGTTCCAAGCGCTATGAATTATCGATGTGTTTCGAGCTCTTTAGTCAAATGAGATGTTTCGTACCACAAAAGATAGAGGTCGTGAATTGTTTAGATAGGATTTTAGATGGATGTATGCGCTGAAAATTATTCGATTTGGCTGGTACAAATGATATGGATAAATGTCTAATGGAATAAAATGAGTACTGGTGGGTATCGCTGTGAATAGGCGTTTACTATTATACTGGTATACCACTGCGCTCGTCCCTCGTCATGCCTCCTGTGCCTCCACTACGGATTCCACAACTTCACTGGTGTCACGTTGCCTAGCTGTTACAGTCGCTGGCATCGTCAACCCCGCTAGATTGAACTAGTGTCGAGGTAACAGGCTCGGGTTGCTTGCTCCTCGGGGTGGTATCACTTGGGGTGGTGATAAGCTCTTGTTTGAGAGGGATACTGCGTTAGCATCGGGGTGTGTCGGGGTGAATAGTATATCGCGGCTGTGTGATCAGTGTGTTTTCTCTCACCCAAGTTTGCGCACCAGCATTGGTCCAGTAGACGAGGCTGTTGTGAACGACAGTTCACGGAACAAGTCCAACTCACTACTAGGAGGTCAGCTGCAGCAATATAAAATATTCTCCACATTGACAATCTGAATTCTTCGAACTTAGCTGCGGCTTGGCTTTCATTGAGCTCAACACCGCCGTTAAGTTGTTCCTCCCCAAGGGTCATAGTGGGCTGCCTCGAAGAAGGGATGAAAGACTCATGGGCAGATCTCAACATCAGAGCCCAGGAACGTCTTGATACTGTGCTGGGCCTGAGCATCATTGATAAAAAGTATTGCCTTCGTTGGGGTCACAACAGCATATGCGAAGACGACTAGAGAATTTTTCTTGAGGTACTACATCAGCGTGACAGTGGGATCATGGCATCTTCTCACCGGCTGAATCACCGAAACCTGAAATGAATGCCCTACGTTCGTCCGAGTGTGCAGGATACTCGCTAAAATCTTTGGAACAAAGAAGGTTCAGCAATACTTTTACTGGACTTGTGTGTACCTACGCTGGCCCTCGCTAGGAGCAAAGAAAGCCTTGACGTTGCTCTCTGGCTTCTTCGACAGTGCGAGTCCCAATTGTGCCCATAGTCGTTGTTATACCAGGGAAGGATCGCACAGTCTAAGCAGATGCACAGCCTATGCCGCATGTAAACTGTGAAGTGAACACGAGGATAAGTGTGAAAGACATACCAGTTGAATTGTGGGCGTCATACACTTTCCAGGAGGGCAGCGGATCATCACTTGTTCATGGGATGGCTCGCTGCGAGTATGGAACTTGGACAGCGGGAAGTAGATAGGAGAAGACTTGCGGGATGGAGAAAGTGCAGTGCACACCATAGCGTTGTCTCCGGACTGAAAGAAAGTTGTTAGCGGGAGTAGCGACGGAAACCAGGGTCGTCTCTTGGCAACTCCTTCTCAACAGAGAAGGCTTCCACCTCGTCCAAGATCAAAGACCTTGTCAGAAATAGGCCGATGGCCTCGACACCCTCTGCGACTCAGAGAACAACACGGTTCTCCGGAACGCAACATTAGCACCAGCGTAGATGCTCGTTTCCATATGTCAACCCAACCCAATTGACCGAGCTCGGTCGCTATCCAGGGCGCATGGACACCTGACGTGATCTCCAGCGTGAAACGGAAGACCTCAAATGACGAAAACGAACTCGAGGACGCGGTATGTGTGTGCTTTATCTCATCTGCGTGGTGGTGATTAGTAATTAGGTGCAACCATTATCCATACCCACTCATAATTCAATGCACGAAACAGAACGTGATTATTTGGATTCGCAGTTTTCACTGACTCATCACAATCGCCAGGCAATATACGAGACAGCTGGAAGAGAACAACGAAGTGCGTGGCAGAGAGCGTTCCTTAGACGTTTGTTCTTGAACTGTCGCGTATGCTGGTGTATGTGGCAGAAGACGACTCCGAGGGGTCCAGAGGATATTTGACAAGGAGGCAAGTGAGCTATAAGGGCATGTTCCAGAGCCGATTAGACAACGGGCGCCAGCATATAGGCAACGCAACCTACCGATGCTTGCTCATCTTCTCATTCAACAGCAGGAGACATTGAGGATGCATGAGAACGCTTCGCAGCGAACAGCCTCTCGTCTTCTCTAGTAATCGAGAGCCAGCTAATCATGGACTGGGGCGGCTTCACGGAATGTGACGCTGTGATGCTTGAGCGCTTCAGCTGCACAGCCCATGCTGTACATAAGCTGTGAAGCGAACACGAGGATAAAGCATTGTAAAGACGCACGAGGAAGCAGTCAGTTCAACTCTGACTTGGCCAAAACGCCCATTGTGCCCTGCTATCCGCCCGTCGTTGTGGTCCTCGTAAGTGATGTTTTTGGAATTTGATGGATGAAGACTGAGATGACGGTAGTAACAATTCTGGAACATGAATTCACCCACCACTAAAACGAAAGAGACGTCAGCGATGACACCTCGCCAGAAATTTGAAGGACACACCAAATGGGTCAGAGGTGCCATACACCTGCCAGGCGGAGAACAGATGATGACTTGTTCAGACGACGGCTCGCTCCGAGTGTGGAACTTGAAGAGTGGGAAACAAATAGGAGAAGACTGGAGAGACGGAAAAAGTATAGTGTGCAGAATAGCGTTGTCTCCGGACGGGAAGAAAGTGGTTAGCGGGAGTCGGGATGGTGCAGTGAGGTTGTGGGACATTGACACATGCAAGCTCATCGCGAAATGGACGGGTCACACACATGCAGTATGGTCTGTCTGCTGGAGTCGAGATGGTCGACGAGTGTTAAGTGGATCCTGGGACGGGACTGCAAGGCAATGGGACGTGGAGAAGGGAGAGACCATCCTCGCACCAATCGAGACCGGACACAATCTCGTGTACGCAGCTGTCTATTCGCCAAACATGACCATGTTTGCAACTGGTGGATACGACGGGTTCGGAGATTGCTCCATCAAAATCTGGGATTCCAAGACAGGTGAGCTGGTTGCGACTCTCAAAGGACACACAAGTTTCGTGAATGGCCTGGCCTGGACCCCCAACGGAAAAACACTTATCTCCGGGTCAACCGATCACTCGATTAGGACATGGGATGTCAAAACTTGGAAGCAGCTCGCGGTTCTGGATGAGCACACTTCCATTGTCTGGGCCATTGCAATTTCTCCCAATGGCCGCATCCTCGCAAGCGCATCATACGACAAGACAGCGCGATTGTGGAACCTCGACAGCGGCCAGCCCATCGGTTTGCCCCTCCACCATGCCGAATCAGTGGACTGCGTGTCGTTTTCTGCGGATGGAAAGCTACTAGCAACTGGTTGCAATGACAAAAACGCATACACATGGGATGTTGCTGCGATCATTAAAGAAGCGGGCCTCGACGACCTTCTGTCAGATCCAAAGGTGAGTACTCCTACCTCATTTTATCAATGTCCAAGATCTGAACTCGCCCTCAATGGCCAACAAGTCAGCACTCCGTGTATGTGGCACCTTCACAAAAAGATCTGGTTGTGTTAAAACATATACAATCTAGGCTAATGCTACACGACGTCCAGTCCAGCAACGTCCGCCTGCTTATCGGGTGCCCCAAGGTTTTTTCGATGGCGCCCCACCAGGTCGTTCTAATGTACGTCATCACTATCACTTTGATTTTGTTTCCTGACCTCCGTGTTCTCAGATCTCTGCAGGAAGCCGTGCCCACTCCTCCTCAGCACCGCAAGGAAGCACGCTTCTTAGTCGCCTATTCCACCGCAGCCCCTCCAATGCCCATGATACATCACCGTCCTCTCCTCTCGACTGGGTTCGAAACCTTTTGACACGACGCAGACAAAGCGGTGAAGCCATCGAGTTGCAAGGGCCCAGCCCTGCAGTTGTTGAAGTTCCGTATGCAAAGGGCAAACGTGTATGTTCTTTCTCTTTCTCGAACATTCAACTCGACCTGATATCACGTAGAGGATTGTTTCAGCGGCGGAGGTTGCTGCAGCAAAGGAGAAACAGAAACAGAAAACGAAACCATTACACTCAAAGAACTCTACTGCGGGCAGCTCACGACTTCCCAAGCCTAATGTCACTCAGCAATCCGGCCCAGCAGCTCAGGCCCAGCCATCTTTGCAACCGCAGACTGTCGTCTCGTCGTCGTCGTCCACTACACCTGCCGTTGGCGATGCTACCACTGCTGCAACTTCAACGCCTTCCGGCCCTCATGCCATGATAAGACACCCTGGACTCTGGACTCGCTTCTGGCTCTTTATTGGTTGTATATCTCCCGAATACACAGATGATTGTCACTAGCCCATTATTTTCTCATCCTTCACTACCTAGTACTCGTGCCACTCACTCTGCTATGTTTCAAACTGTCATTTGTCACCACACGCCTCGTCATCACAGCTACATATGTCATGTCGTTGGGCTGGTCAATCCGAGTTGTAAAGTGCACTACACATACATCATTCAGGTAACGGAACACAACTAGTCTGATATGTAGTCTCGTGAGGTACGTCACGGCTTCCGTCGCCTATGCAATCATTTGTGTACATGGAAACCTGCGTTCTGGCCCACATCTGATGTGAAGCCCGTCTCCTCGAAACTGCAAGAGCAGGATCCAACCCTGACCTCGGTGGGCAGGCATCTACTATCACAGGTTCTGGTCCTAGCAATGTTTACGTAGGATTGACGACGCTGGATCCTGAGACCGCGTTGACAGAGATGTCGCCCACCCTTATGCTTTTCATATTGTGGATCATAGAGGTTCTTTACCTCTCGCGCGCGTTCCTGTCAACGTCTTTGTCACCTGCACGACCCGCAGTTGCACATTTCATACCCAACATCATTGGAGATGCCATCAATTTGCAATCATCTTTGTCTGCGCTCATATCTGTGCATCTCGTTTTTGACTATTCCGAAACTCGATTCCTGAAAAGGGTGGAGTGGGTATGATCGAGGACAGCGCAGGAGCACTTGAACGCTGGGGGAAATGGGGAAGGGAGATCAGACCCCAATGGAAGTACGTCGTCTTCGTTGTTTTCTGATTTCCCGTGACCTCAACAGACTACTACTATCCACATTTCATGACGAGGACATGTATTGTACTTGATTGAATTGTCAATAGATGCATTGTAGGTTTTGAATGGTGAATGCAGCCCTCTTGTTATGCGTGTGCTAAACTTAATGATGATTGATGATCCCACTGTCGATGCACAACCCAAGATGCAACTTCTATCGTGGCACTAAGGTACACGATGAATCATCATGTACATTCCACGATGACCAAGAGAAAACGCAAATCTCGTTGATTATGCTGTCAGAAACTACAGACTGTAAGGTGCGATGATGGTATGGCGGGAACAGACCGAGGGCCTGGATACGTTGCGGTACTCGAAGGCAGGACCTCCAGGTTCCGAGACCTCTACGATAGTGCGGGTGAAACCAGGGCCCTCTCTTGGAAACTCCTTCTCAAAAGAGAAGGCTTCCACCTCGTCCAAGATCAAAGACCTTGTCAAAAACGGGCCTATGGCCTCAACACCCTCTGCAACTCAGAGAACAACACGGTTCTGAACGCAGCATTAGTACCAGCATAGATGCTCGTTTCCATATGTCAACCCAACCCCATTGACCGAGCTCGATCGCTATCCAAGGCGCATGGACACCCGACGTGATCTCCAGCGTGAAACGGAAGACCTCAGATGACGAAAACGAACTCGAGGACGCGGTATGTGTGTGCTTCATCTCATCTGTGTGGTGGTGATTAGTAATTAGGTGCAACCCCACTCATGTTTCAATGCACGAAACAGAACCTGATTATTCGGAAGCCCAATTTTCACTAACTCATCGCAATCGCCAGGCAACATACGAGACAGCGGGAAGAGAAGAACGAAGTGCGTGGCAGGGAGCCTTCCTTAGACGTTTGTTCTTGAACTGTCGCGTATGCTGGTGTATGTGGCAGAAGATGACTCCGAGGGGTCCAGAGGATGTTTGACAAGGAGGCAAGTGAGCTACAAGAGCATGTTCCAGACAACGGGCACCAGCATATAGGCAACGCAACTTACCGGTGCTTGCTGATCTTCCCATTCAACAGCAGGAGATATCGAGGATGCGTGAGAATGCTTCGCAGCAAACAGCCTCTCGTCTTCTCTAGTGATCGAGAGCCAACTAATCATGGACTGGGGCGGCTTCACGGAATGTGACCCTGTGATGTTTGAGCGCTTCAGTTGCACAGCCTATGCTGTACAAAAGCTGTGAAGTGAACACGAGGATAAAGCATTGTAAAGATGCACGAAGAAGCACTGAGTTCAACTCTGGCTTGACCGAAACGCCCATTGTGCCCTCCTGTCCGCCCATCGTTGTGGTCCTCGTAAGTGATGTTCTTGGACTTTAATGGATGAAGGCTGAGACGATGTTGGACTCGGTAGTAAGAATTCTGGAACATGGACTCACCCACCACCGAAACGAAAGGCACATCAAGGATAAGACCTTGCCAGAAATTTGAAGGACATATCTTTGGAGTCAGCGGCGCCATACACCTGCCAGGCGGAGAACAGATGATCACTTGTTCAGACGACGGCTCGCTCCGAGTGTGGAACTTGAAGAGTGGGAAACAGATGGGAGAAGACTGGAGAGACGGCGAAACTGGAGTATGCAGAATAGCGTTGTCTCCGGACGGGAAGAAAGTGGTTGGCGGGAGTCGGGATGGTGCAGTGAGGTTGTGGGACATTGACACATGCAAGCTCATCGCGAAATGGACGGGTCACACAAACATAGTGTGGTCTGTCTGCTGGAGTCGAGATGGTCGGCGAGTGTTGAGCGGATCCTTCGATGGGACTGCAAGGCAATGGGACGTGGAGAAGGGAGAGACAATCCTCGCACCAATCAAGACAGGGCACCATGATATATGGGCAGCCGTCTATTCGCCAAACATGACCATGTTTGCGACTGGCGGATGGGACGAAATTGGAGGCTGCTCCATCAAAATCTGGGATTCTAAGACAGGTGAGCTGGTCGCGACTCTCAAAGGTCACACAGGTTTCGTGAATGGCCTGGCCTGGACCCCCGACGGAAAAACACTTATCTCCGGGTCAGGTGATTCCTCGATTAGGACATGGGATGTCAAAACTTGGAAGCAGATCGCGGTTCTGGATGAGCACACTGATCACTATGTCTTGGCCATTGCAATTTCTCCCAATGGCCGCATCCTCGCAAGTGCATCATACGACAAGACAGTCCGATTGTGGGACCTCGACAATGGCCAGCCCATCGGTTCTCCCCTCCACCATGCAGATGCAGTGTGCTGCGTGTCATTTTCCGCGGATGTAAAGCTACTGGCAACTGGTGGTGAAGACAAAAACGCATACACATGGGATGTTGCTGCGATCATTAAAGAAGCGGGCCTCGATGACTTTCTGTTAGATCCAAAGGTGAGTACTCCTACCTCATTTTATCAACGTCCAAGATCTGAATTCGCCCTCAAAGGCCAACAAGTCGGCACTCCGTGTACGTGACACCTTCATAAAAAGATCTGGTTGTATTCAAACATATGCAATCTAGGCTAATGCTACACGACATCCAGTTCAGCAACGTCCGCCTGCTTATCGGGTGCCCCAAGGTTTTTTCGATCAAGTCCCACCAGGTCCTTCTAATGTACGTCATCGCTATCACTTCGATTTTGTTTCCTGACCTCCGTGTTCTCAGATCTCTGCAGGAAGCCGCGCCCACTCCTCCTCAGCACCGCAAGGAAGCACGCTTCTTAGCCGCCTATTCCACCGCGGCCCCTCCGATGCCTGTGATGCCTCACCGTCCTCCCCTCTTAACTGGGCTCGAAACCTTTTGAAACGACACAGAGGGAGCGGTCGAGACATTGAGTTGCAAGGGCCCAGCCCTGCAGTTGTTGAAGTTCCGTATGCAAAGGGCAAACGTGTATGTTCTTTCTCTTTCTCAAACATTCAATTCGACCTGATATCACGTAGAGGATTGTTTCAGCGGCGGAGGTTGCTGCAGCAAAGGAGAAACAGAAACAGAAAACGAAACCATTACACTCAAAGAACTCTACTGCGGGCAGCTCACGACTTCCCAAGCCCAATGTCGCTCAACAATCCGGCCCAGCAGCTCAGGCCCAACCTTCTTTGCAACCGCAGGCTGCCGTCTCGTCGTCGTCGTCCACTACACCTGCCATCGGCAATGCTACTGCAGCTACAACTTCAACGCCCTCCCACCCTCATGCCATGATAAGACACCCTGGACTCTGGACTCGCTTCTGGCTCTTTATTGGTTGTATATCTCCTGAATACACCGATGATTGTCATTAGCCCATGATTTTCTCATCCTTCACTACCTAGTACTCGTGCTACTCACTCTGCTATGTTTCAAACTGTCCTTTATGTACGATGTCACCACACGCCTCGTTATCACAGCTACATATGTCATGTCGTTGGGCTGGTCAATCCGAATTGTAAAGTGCACTACACATATATCATTCAGGTAACTAGTCTGATATGTAGTCTCGTGAAGTAACGTCACGGCTTCCTGAAACAGCCTGATGCAATATAAATTTGTACTGGCTGTTCAATGACGAGTCAAGTTACGATAACCCGGGAGGACATGCTTGTCCACACTGATGAGGATCAAGGCTGAGAGGAGCGCTGAGGCCAAAAGATGATCGACTAGCAGCAGCCAGAGAGCCTGTGATAAAGACGTAGGCAAAATCATGGTCAATCATCAGCGGAGGTGGAACCCTTGGCTGATGATTATCCTGGAATACATGGAAATTTTTTTAAAAACGCCTGCTCCCACGAGTGCGATGCCCTGTCGAAGCGTCAGTAGAAGAACGATACTAACAGAATGAAACCAACGATATCCAATGAGTATGTCTGCTTGAGCAGACCAACTTGCGATCAAGCACCCTATTGGAAGTAATAGAGTTCCGGGAAACATAGCAGCTGATGACATGTCTTGAATTCTGAAGAAAGACGACAACCCCCCCCCTGCATTTAAATGGGATGATGCCAGCCCCATGAAGTCGGCAGTTGCGCTCGTTCGCAGGGCGAGATGTGACAGACGGCGACCAGTAGCAAGAGTGTGTAACCTGTCGACTTCTCTGGGGTGCTGATTGCACCGGAAGGAATAGTACTGTAGTACATATCACTCGTCAAGGTGGAGATGCAGGCTGCCCTAGGTGTAGCTGGTGCGCTGGTGCCAACTTGAAGCTGGTAAGTACTAAAGTTGCTCGAGTCGACCGCGCTCAACACCACCAAGCTCCCAGGTCACTGGAATGGAGAGCAACTGCAGAGCACTCACCTGTGAATAAGCTGAGCTACCAGCAGATTGACAACATTGAAGTTCCGCCGAAAGGTCGACTCGGAGCTTCGAGTTGGGCGTCCAATAATTGGAGTTCATCACACGTCACGTGCACAGGCGAATCACGGTTTGTTGAAATTCAGTGCGCCGCCTGTCGTTTTCAGCAGATGCCGAAAGCTACTAGCTACTGGTTGCAATGATAGTAACGCGTATACATGGGACGTTGCTGCGATTGTTGCAGACATTGGCCTCGGCGACCTTCTGTTAGATCCAAAGGTGACTGACTACTCTTGTCTCGTTTATGAATGTCTAAGGACTGAATTCACCCTCCCAGGACGAGAAGTTGTTGCTTGGTGTACTTATGTGTAGCATATTCATAAAACCTTCTCGTTTTGCTCAAACATTTGTTTTCTAGAACGATGTTACGCATCGTCCTAGGCGTGTATAGCGACACCCAGATGCCCATCGGGTCCCCCGAGGTTTTTTCGACCCACCAGCTCGTTCTCATGTGCGTCGTTACTATCACTTCAATTTTTTTCCCGACTAGCCGCCTCCATTCCTCAGCATTGCAAGGAAACACATTTCTTGGCCGCTTATCCAACCGCAGTCCTTCCTATACTCATGATACGTCACAGTCCTCTCCTTTCGACTGGGCCCGAAACCTTTTGACACGGCGCAGACGAAATGATGAAGGCATCGAGTATCACTCAGCAGTTGTTGAAGTCTCATATGCACGGGGCAAACGTGTCAGATTTTTCCCCTCTGTCGTTCAACTCCACCTAATATTACACAGAAAAACACTTCAGTGAGGGAAAAACGTAGGCCAATCCCGTTACTCTCAAAGAACTCTACTGCCGACTGCTCACAGCCTCCTAAGCCTGGTCTTACCCAGCAATGGGTCAAGTGGGGCGACTCAGGCCCAGCCATCTTCGCACTTCAGCAGCTGTCTCCTCGTCATCCACCATACCCGCCGTCGCCACTACCTCAACATCAGCAACCTCGCGACCTGAAATAACGATAAGATAGGCTGGGTGCTGGACTCACCTCTGGCTAACAGACTCAAACACCATTGGGACCATAGTGTCGGTCGGTAAGATGCTCGTTGTCGCCTCATGATGCCATATTTTGCTTAGCGTGACTTTTCTGAAAGCATCTATCGACTGGGGATGTGCAGTGCAAGTCATGGCTGCAGTAGCTATTGGCTCAGGCCAAACTTTTACCGCAACGAGTGTGCAAACTTTGTGCGTCATTCAAGACACTAATCCAATCAAGCAACCTACTCATGATGTCGGATACCTAGCGGAGTCTACGTTGCAATAGTCCTGTCGCACGCAGTGATATGCTGCTTGGGAACTACTGTTCTCGCAAGACTGCAAACAATTTATTTTGTGCTGAACATCTGAATCTGGTTCGCGCTGAAGTCATATAGGTGCACTCGAGATGCTGAATTATTCCGGGTAGTTTGTGTCTCGCCGTTATCACTGGCCTTCCTGCTGCCACCCCAAAGGAACGCAAGCTATGCACCTGGTAATTTCACAAATTGTCAGTGAATACATTCTATTGTTGAACACGACTGATCTCAGAATAATATCTGCAGTGAACGGCTGGCCAGATGGTTGCACATTCATTCTGAGCTTCCTTGCGCCGTCGTGGACCATCGGTATGTTGTCACAGATCGTTGCACGTGTCATTGATGTTGATGTCATGTTCAAGGTGCCTTTGATTCAAGTGTACATATTAGCGAGGAATCATCGAATGCTGCCACTGCTGTTCCATGGGCCATTGTAAGCTTCAAGTTCCGCATTTGTGCAAATACTGAGTGCATTCCAGGTCAGCGCCATTGGTATCGCAGGAATCCTTGGATGGGGTACGTATTTATCCATGCTAGCTTCTCAAATACCGCTTACCGTCTCGCAGCGATCAACGTCTCTCTTACATTCTGCATGGGCACTGACATGGACTCCCTTCTCAGCAGCCCGATCGGACAGCCCATGGCCCAGATTTTCTTCAACAGCTTCGGCCAGACTGGAACACTTGCACTGTGGTCCTTCGTTGTGCTTGTTCAGTAAGTGGACATGTGTGCCCTTTGAACTATGGTTGATTGGGCGCAGATATATGATGGGCTCGAGCATGGTCCTTGCTTCATCCCGCCAAACATTCGCATTTGCCCGTGATGGCGCACTTCCGTTCTCATCCTACCTCTATCGCATGAACGGCTTCACCAAGACGCCCGTCAACACCGTTTGGTTCGTCGCGGTCATCTCGATCATCCTCAGCATGTTGTCGTTCGCGGGCCCACAAGCTATCAATGCTATCTTCGCTCTCTCCGTGACGGCGTTATACATCGCATATGCGATCCCAATTGTTGCGCGCTTTGTGTTCAAGAACAACTTCAAGCCCGGTCCATTTGATTTAGGCATTCTGTGAGTCGGACTGCTTTGTGCTTACGGATGAGTGTTGGCCATTGAATTATGATGTGAAGAGCCTTCCAGTTGCTGTCATTTCGGTATCGTATATGTTCATTATGAACATCGTGTTTTTCTTCCCGACGATGCCACAAACCGGGCCCAGTGTCAAACCTTGGGAAGGTGAGGGAGGAGAGCGCGCCGAGTAATCGGGAGTCGGTGGAGAAGAATGTGCGTGAGGATATTGGGGAGGTACCTGTTGGGGCATGATACTAGAATGATCCCAATATTGGGTCCGTAGTATATTTAATTTGCTTACCCCATACACTGCTTGCTATTCGTCAATCGTCCGGTTAAACCATTTCATAAAGAAGGCATATATTGTGCTTGATTGTATTTCAACAGATGCTATTGTAGGTTTTGGATGGTGAATGCAGCGCTCTTGCTATGTATGTGCTAATCTTGATGATGATTGATGATCCTCCTGTCGATGCACAACCCAAGATGCAACTTCTATCGTGGCACTAAGGTACACGCTGAATCACCGTGTACATTCCACGATGACCAAGAGAAAACCCAAAACTCATTGATTGTGCTGTCAGAAACTACAGACTGTAAGGTGCCATGATGGTATGGCGAGAACGAACCGGGGGCCTGGATACGTTGCGGTACTCGAAGGCAGGGTCTCCAGGTTCCGAGACCTCTATGATAGTGCGCGTGAAACCAGAGCCCTCTCTTGGCAACTCCTTCTCAAAAGAGAAGGCTTCCACCTCGTCCAAGATCAAAGACCTTGTCAAAAACGGGCCTATGGCCTCAACACCCTCTGCGACTCAGAGAACAACACGGTTCTGAACGCAGCATTAGTACCAGCATAGATGCTCGTTTCCATACGTCAACCCAACCCCATTGACCGAGCTCGATCGCTATCCAGGGTGCATGGACACCCGACGTGATCTCCAGCGTGAGACCTCAAATGAAGAAAACGAACTCGAGGACGCGGTATGTGTGCTTCATCTCATCTGCGTGGTGGTGATTAGTAATTAGGTGCAACCATTATGCATACCCACTCATAACTCAATGCACGAAACAGAACCCGATTATTTGGAATTGCAGCTTTCACTAACTCATCGCAATCGCCAGGCAACATATGAGACAATTGGAAGAGAAGAACGAAGTGCGTGGCAGGGAGCGTTCCTTAGACGTTTGTTCTTGAACTGTCGCTTATGCTGGTGTATGTGGCAGAAGATGACTCCGAGGGGTCTGGAAGATGTTTGACAAGGAGGCAAGTAAGCTATAAGGGCATGTTCCAGAGCCGATTAGATAATGGGCGCCGGCATATAGACAACGCAACTTACCTGTGCTTGCTTATCTTCCCATTCAACAGCCAGAGACATTGAGGATGCATGAGAACGCTTCGCAGCGAACAGTCTCTCGTCTTCTCAAGTGATCGAGAGCCAGCTAATCATGGACTGGGGCGGCTTCACGGAATGTGACGCTGTGATGCTTGAGCGCTTCAGTTGCACAGCCTATGCTGTGCACAAGCTGTGAGGCAGACACGAGGATCAATCATTGTAAATACGTACCAGGAAGCAGTCAGCTCAACTCTGGCTTGACAGAAACGCCCATTGTGCCCTCCTGTCCGCCCATCGTTGTTATCCTCGTAAGTGATGTTTTTGGAATTTGATGGATGACGGCTGAGATGACGGTAGTAAGAATTCTGGAACATGGATTCACCCACCGAAACGAAAGACATAAGACCTTGCCAGAAATTTGAAGGACATACCAAATGGGTCAGCGGCGCCATACACCTGCCAGGCGGAGAACAAATGATCACTTGTTCAGGCGACGGCTCGCTCCGAGTGTGGAAATTGAAGAGCGGGAAACAGATAGGAGAAGACTGGAGAGACGGAGAAAATGGAGTGTACAGAATAGCGTTGTCTCCGGACAGGAAGAAAGTGGTTAGCGGGAGTCGGGATGGTGCAGTGAGGTTGTGGGACATCAACACGTGCAAGCTCATCGCGAAATGGACGGGGCACACAAACATAGTGTGGTCTGTCTGCTGGAGTCGAGATGGTCGGCGAGTGTTAAGCGGATCCGGGGATGGGACTGCAAGGCAATGGGATGTGGAGAATGGAGAGACAATCCTCGCACCAATCGAGACAGGGCACCAATACGTGTGGGCAGTCGTCTATTCACCAAACATGACCATGTTTGCAACTGCTGGATACGATGGGATCAGAGGCTGCTCCATCAAAATCTGGAATTACAAGACAGGCGAGCTGGTCGCGACTCTCGAGGGACACACAAGTTATGTGTTCTGCCTGGCTTGGACCCACAACGGAAAAACACTTATCTCCGGGTCAGGCGATAACTCGATTAGGACATGGGATGTCAAAACTTGGAAGCAGATCTCGGTTCTGGATGAACACACTGATGATGTCTATGGCATGGCAATTTCCCCCAATGGCCGCATCCTCGCAAGTGCATCATACGACTACACAGCGCGATTGTGGAACCTCGACAACGGCCAGCCCATCAGTTCGCCCCTCCACCATGCAAATCCAGTGCGCTGCGTGTCGTTTTCCGCGGATGGAAAGCTACTAGCAACTGGTGGCGAAGACAAAAACGCATACACATGGGATGTTGCTGCGATCATTAAAGAAGCGGGCCTCGACGACCTTCTGTCAGATTCAAAGGTGAGTACTCCTCCCTCATTTTATCAACGTCCAAGATCTGAATTCGCTCTCAAAGGCCAACAAGTCGGCACTCCGTGTACGTGGCACCTTCATAAAAAGATCTGCTTGCATTCAAACATATACAATCTAGGCTAATGCTACACGACATCCAGTCCAGCAACGTCCACCTGCTTATCGGGTGCCTCAAGGTTTTTTCAATCAAGTCCCACCAGGTCGTTCTAATGTATGTCATGACTATGACTTTGATTTTGTTTCCTGACCTCCGTGTTCTCAGATCTCTGCAGGAAGCCGTGCTCACTCCTCCTCAGCACGGCAAGGAAGCACGCTTCTTAGCCGCCTATTCCACCGCGGCCCCTCCAATGCCCATGATACGTCACCATCCTCTCCTCTCGACTGGGCTCGAAACCTTTTGAAACGGCGCGGACAAAGCGGTGAAGAAATTGAATTGCACGGGCATCAACCAGCAGTCGTCGAGGTCCCGTGCGCGCCGGGACAACGTGTATGTTCTTTCTCGTTCTTTCTCGTTCAACTCGACCTAATATCACGTAGAGAAATGCCTCGGCGAGGGAGAAACGGAAAACGAAATCATTACACTCGAAGACTACCACCGCGAGCAGCTCACGGCCTCCGAAGCCCAATGTCACTCAACAATCCGGCCTAATAGCTCAGGCCCAGCCATCTTCGCAACCGCAGACTGCCGTCTCGTCGTCGTCCACCACACCTGCCATTGGCGATGCCACCGCAGCTACAACTTCAACACCCGCCCACCCTCATGCCATATTAAGACACCCTGGACTCTGGACTCGCTTCTGGCTCTTTATTGGTTGTATTTCTCCTGATTACACAGATGATTGTCATTAGCCCATCATTTTCTCATCCTTCACTAGCTGGTACTTGTGCCACCCACTCTGCTATGTTTCAAACTGTCCTTCATGTACAATATCCCCACACGCCTCGTCATCACAGCTACATATGCCATGTCGTTGGGCTGCTCAATCCAAATTGCAAAGTGCACTACACATACATCATTCACGTAACGGGATACGACCAGTCTGATAGACTCGCGAAGTATGTGCTATTACTGTCCTGCGCCAAATCTTTATCTACACGATGATTGCCTTTGCAGTGACCTCTAGCTACTCATATTTACTTCTTGTCGGATGCACAATGTATCATAGTGGTAAAACGAATTGAACCTTTTTCGGCTTGAACGAGATGGACAGCTCGCTGAATGGAATTGTTCCTGGGTAACATGGCGTGCTCTCATTCAAATTTGGATTCGAAGTCTGTTGCCGTCGTAGAACACCCCGCAGTTCAGGCACATAAGCACGATATTTCCGTGACAAGTCAAGTCTCTACCAAGGTCCTCTAACCGGCTGCGTGGCTGCTCGATGATATTTGTATCGCAGCTCCAGATGATATCATAAGACCACTAGTAGAGCAGTATGTTGCTAACGGCTACATCAATCTGGAGATCATCTCTTGTCTTCGAGCACACAATGAGACCAGCAAGTTCAATGTATCGTGAGTCGCACGTATGCATACAAAGCTCCAAACGGAGCTACTAACACTCGAATGTCAAATTAGACTTAGTCTCTTGAAAAAGTGTCCCTCACAATGGGGACTCATGCACATGTCTGCCCGCGGTCAAGCACAATTGAGAGTATTGGACCTGCTATCGAGCGTGTTCGTCGGCAGTTCCCCAAACAAGGTTCTCACAACATGAAGTAAACCCTGCTGCAGGCGGTGCATCTCATGGTTCCACGGTTGTATATGATTCTTTTCTCCAGTGGGTTGACGCTCATCGCACAGTTTTCAGGGACTTAATACTCAAGTACATGAACCTTCATCATCCAGATGAAGTTCAGCGTCAGAAGAGTCAGCGACTTAAGCCCAGCACTTTCTGGACCGCGGGTCTTCATGACATTTGGGTTTTCAATCAGCACTGAGGATCCCATTCGAAGTATCATTGCTGCCCAACCAAAAATCCCTTGCGACGGTGAAAATCTAATTGGGTCCGAGGAGATGGAAGCTCTAGATCTAACACTATTTGTTGAAGGGGCTGGATAAATGCAACAAGTTCTGTCGTGCCTTCGGCTTGCAACCTATCAGTACACAAAATTTTAGTACAGGTTCAGCGCTATTGTTTGTACTGTATGTCTTTGCTTTACCGATGCTTTTCTTGTTTTCACTTCCCTCGCACTGAGGTGATTCTTGTTGTACTACTTCAGTGTCTTGGAATTCAATGCATGAGCATTATATTGAGTCCCAATGAGAATCGACTAAAAGAGGCAGATATGGGGTGATAGAAATCGAAGAAGTTCCAAGCGCTATGAATTATCGATGTGTTTCGGGCTCTTTAGTCAAATGAGATGTTTCGTACCACAAAAGATAGAGGTCGTGAATTGTTCAGATAGGATTTTAGATGGATGTATGCGCTGAAAATTATTCGATCTGGCTGGTACAAATGATATGGATACACGTCTAATGGAATAAAATGAGTACTGGTGGGTATCGCTGTGAATAGGTGGTATCATGGTGTTTACTATTATACTGGTATACCACTGCGCTCGTCCCTCGTCATGCCTCCTGTGCCTCCACTACAGATTCCACCACTTCACTGGTGTCACGTTGCCTAGCTGTCACGTCGCTGGCATCGTCAACCCCGCTGGATTGAACTAGTGTCGAGGTAACAGGCTCGGGTTGCTTGCTCCTCGGGGTGGTATCACTTGGGGTGTTGATAAGCTCTTGTTTGAGAGGGATGCTGCGTTAGCATCGGGGTGTGTCAGGGTGAATAGTATATCGCGGCTGTGTGATCAGTGTGTTTCTCTCACCCAAGTTTGCGCACCAGCATTGGTCCAGTAGACGAGGCTGTTGTGAACGACAGTTCACGGAACAAGTCCAACTCACTACTAGGAGGTCAGCTGCAGCAATATAAAATATTCTCCACATTGACAATCTGAATTCTTCGAACTTAGCTGCGGCTTGGCTTTCATTGAGCTCAACACCGCCGTTAAGTTGTTCCTCCCCAAGGGTCATAGTGGGCTGCCTCGAAGAAGGGATGAAAGACTCATGGGCAGATCTCAACATCAGAGCCCAGGAACGTCTTGATACTGTGCTGGGCCTGAGCATCATTGATAAAAAGTATTGCCTTCGTTGGGGTCACAACAGCATATGCGAAGACGACTAGAGAATTTTTCTTGAGGTACTA
>JABBWA010000183.1:0-101584 GCA_016628065.1 Suillus lakei
GGCATTCAGTAGGTGGAGATAGCGAGGATCAGATAAGGGAGCCTTGCATGATGTTGGCTTTCAAGGATGTATTATCATCCATTGCTCAATGAAATACCAGATGATTGGAAGTGTGCTGGATATCAAATATTCATTTGTCGAGACCCGGGTCTCGGCACTCGGTACACTTCACTCAAGTTTCGGTAGTCGGAACTTGGGTGTCTCGTAGGGCAACACAAGCCGTGTGTATTAGCTACTCGGTAGTCGGTACTACATGTTCATGTCAGTACTGGGTGCTCAATCTTCTGGCACTTATGACCTTCATCATTACATGACTTTGAATTATTACCTCCTTTGATTTTGATGATATACAACTACCTGAGCTCTGTCATGTCTATAATTATCATTCACCTGGGCCCACCCGTATGTATAATAAATATTTCACCGCTCCCTCGGCCCACCCGTCTACAATATAATACTAATACATCGGCCCACCTGTCTAATGTATTATTTAACACCCTCAGCCTACCCGTCTACAAAATAATACTAATACATCGGCCCACCCGTCTAATATAATTTACATCTGGGCCCACCCGTGTATGTGATAACAAGTACCCTTGGCATACCTGTTGATTTGATACACATCTACCTTGGTACACCGATCTACATAATATCCAACTACCTCAGCCCATCCGTCTATAGAATACTGATGTCCATCGGCCCACTCATCTACTCTACATATTCCCCACATGGGCCCACTCGCCTCCATCGGGAATAATATCACTCCCGGCCCATCCGTCATAGTCGAGGATATTTCTACCTTCGGCCCATGGTCCGCTGGCCCGTATCATATGGGATATTATGCATGTCCGTTCACTCGTATAATACGGAGATAGGTAACTGCAATATGTGAAAGCTGCAGTCCTAGTCACAGATCCAGATGCACTTGTCATGCTCCCATCTGCCAATGGCATACATACTTGGGTACTGGCAGCTGCAGTGAAGGACCCCAAAGCCTCAGCTGTTGTCAGAGACGAGAATCTCACATGGGAAGAAAACGAAGCCGCACCACACATGATCAACATGATGAAAGTTTATGACTGGCCAGAAGACAGAGTTGACATGCATATCCAATTCTGGTTAGCGCTGCAGAGCCATCGCTGGCATCATGCAAACGACCATCTCAAACAATGTGCTCTACTCTTATACCAGTTGCAACAATGACGAAGGTGGCACCTCACCATTGGCTCGTCCCAAGGCTGGAGCCTTGAGCAAATCAACCAAGACCTGTTAGCAGAAGCAAGAGAAGAACTGTTTAATGACCATTTAGAAAAGCAAACAACAGCAGCTATCCAGGTCAGTGTTGTCGTCAATACCACCATTATCTTTGCTCATCTCGAGTCATTCTGTCAAAACCTATCTCCTCCCTTTCATGTTCGTGTCATCATTTGCACTTACATTTTGTTGGCCAATCATGTGCTGGCAAAATAAACTCAAACCTGCACATTATCCACACTGCACCCCCCTTTTTCCTCTGTCATCATGACACGAAACAAAAACTCAGGCCAAACACGTGCCCTCCCCCCTGTTGTCAACAATCATGTTGTCATCTACCCCACCTTTTAATGGTACCTCGACCCCTTCCACTATGGGCATGGTCCTTGCTATCACAGCAAGCAGCAGCAACCTATATAGCCAACAATCAAAGTTTGCTTCGCTCACAAGCTCCCACAGTGGTGCAGCAGCCATCTGGGCAGAAATGATCATTCCAGCCAACAGACAATGCACCAGGAAATTACAAGAAGGTACACACTACTCGTGCACCTCCTACTTCTGGCCCCCTCCCATGTTGTGCAGTTTGCCTCAGTGTCATATCCCATGCACAAATCAGTGCTTCTATCAACCCTAACCCTATAATTAGTATTCAGTTCCTATCTACTCTGCCCCTATTCCAACTCCTCGAACCTCCAGATCGTCCTGAAGACCAGTACTGCTTCCGCTGGAACCAATGGACATTATACCACTCCCCTTTACCCCTCAATACCTCTGTACTCCGCCTCACCCATCTCCGGCTATTCGGTTCTATAGAACATCTAATCTCCGTCTGCTCCGGTTCTATCTAATCTCTGTACTCCACTGGCCATACAATTCTCCACCTATCGCATGCATCATCTGCCTCTGCAACCCCTATCTAACAATCATTACCATTTCCAGTTCTCTCTTCATTATTCTGTACCATTACACTTGGGCTGTGCCTCCACTTCCAGTCCTCCTCGCTTTAGTCGCCTGCCCTGATTCACAAAGTTTCGCCCATTTCTAAATATAGGAAACCCCTGTTCTCTCCGGTTATCGGTTATGTACATCCCGTCTTATTCATCTGATCCGTTCCCCGTTCATATCCGAGTTCATTTTGATTGTTCTGCTCCATCATTATCTATCTTTCCATATGTCCCATATACATATAGCCTTTCCACTCTTCCATGTGCTCCGCTCCTAGCTCTGGTCTCATCCTTACTCATCCTGACATACTTACTTACAGTATATAAGCCCCCTGTAACACTTAGTAGATCCTCAGTTCGAATATTATTGTACCCTATGGGTCCTATTTTCCTCTATCATCCCCTGTACTGGATCTCCATGTCCGCTCCTACTCTGTAGTCTTAAGGACTAATCTCTTTAGGACTTTCCCTTCGTTTATCCATAGGGTGACCAACCTCCGTCGCACCACCTATTCCAGACTCTGTGCCAGATAGGACTTCTGTTACCCACAGTCATTCCCTCCAGTCGAATACCCTTAGTTACTCCCTCCGAGTTTCTGGAACTACGTCCTGGGAACTACATCTCCGCCTCTACCTTCCGGTAGTCTACCCTCGTTATTCTTCTACTCTGGACGTCATCTGGGAGTAGCCATACCTCCGTTCTCAGTCTATACCTCTGTTCTACTCAAGACCCTACCATTGGTAGTCTCGACTCCAGTCTCTCCTTCACTATCCATACTCCGGATGTCTGCCGGACAAGTCCGCTGTTCGACCCGGACTTGTTCTGGAACACCCTGGACTTCCATTCTAGCCCATTCCAAAATCAAGGGCACGTACTCGGGTAAGGGGCGCAGCGCACGAGCTGAAGCCAAGCCCTTCTTGGTCCATCCTACTCCTGTGCACCTTTGGCGTGCATGGTCATAACACTCAGCCAAAACCCGCACTGCACCATGGAGTGCGTTTCGACGCACACTTGGGACAAGCAACATGAAACCTTTTCAGAGTGCATCCACAAAGGCCTCTGGACCAAGGATGGCAAGCAAATTTGCACTGCCTGGCAGAGAGATGAAGGATGCATCACCCCTAAGCATGATGGTCGTCACATCTGCTTGGGTTGCGGTGCCGCAACCCATGGAGCCCAGAAGTGCCCTAGAGCACAGAAAGAAGCATCCGCTAATGCTGTATAAGGCAGATGCTTGGATATGGGAGCTAGAGTGAGCTGGTATCCTAGAATGTTTTGTTAAGATTCCGGAAGGTTTCCGTTTTGGTTTCAGAATAGACTTCCCTCCTGTCGCAGTTGTACAGACCCCACCGAATAAATATTCCATTAACAAGTTCAAAAACAAGTTCAGAGCAATTGTTCAGAAGGAACTAGTAAAAGGGAGATACATAAGACCATTCTCGGCCAAGATGTTGCAAGAGCTAATAGGCCCTTTTCAGTCTTCCCCATTAGCTATCATTCCAAAACCCAGTGTCATGAACATTCTGTCCACAGCCCTGCAGAGGCCCATATTACGGAGTACGTCGAAAGCCCAGTCGTCCGGACATCAGGACAGTCACTCCCAGTCATCTCTGACAAAACCCGCTCAAACCCAACACTTTCCCATGCTCTCCGAGCCTCGGACCCGCCGGACTACCCTCAGAGATCATCGGAGATGCACCGGACCCACTCCCACACCTTCAGAAACCCGTCCATCCTATGTTCTGTCTGTTCCATCCAACCCCACTGGTGCATAGTAGCTTATTTCCCATGGCTGATGCGGTATACAGTGTTATTACCTGTGTTCTCACACGTCCGCAGTGCCTCATGTTAGTTTACATACCTTCGGACCCAATGTTTTCCTATTTTCCATATTCCAGATTTCTACATAGCTAGTTATATAGGACTGATAAGTACAACCAAGAACATTACTTTACTGTAGGTGGGACTTCCCATCTACTTGGTCACATACCTGTCCTTACCTGTTACCTGGATTGAATATACCTGGTTCTCACCTGTTCTGCACCCGCTTCGCGCCAGCAACCCTTGCCATTTGTTTTCCTTGACATTCCCTTGTTTCCGGACATAGTCCGACACTTTCCATATCCGTTCCCTTGCTATTATCCATAACCCGACAACCCAAACCTTCGGACCCGCTTTCCCATGCCTCAGACTTGGTCATTCTTGCCTTGCAAGAGAAGCAGCAGGCATAGCAATCACCCAACACTATATCCGCCTACTGTGGAGTTGTTTCCCACACTGGGAAGCCTGGAAATTTTCGCATTATACAGAATTTCTCCTTCCTGCATTCCCCAAACTTGCTCTTCCCTAACCCGTCAATGAATTCTTACATCAGGGTGGGCGGTTTTCCCACCACGTGGGGAAAATTCTCATCAGTCTACCAGCTAATCGTGAACATTCCGCCTGGATCAGAAGCAGCAACCTGAGATGTTGCAGAAGCTTACCAAACAATCCCACTGCACCCATCGCAATGGCCAGCTGGAGTAGTACGCACCTCCGAATCCCAGTTCTACATTGACACCTGCACCGCTTTCGGTGCAACACCATCTGCAGGAGTATATGGTCATGTAGCGGATGTGGGAGCTGAATTGTTCCACCACCAAGGCATAGGACCCCTGGATAAATGGGTTGATGACCACATTTTCCTTAGGATCCTGCATGAACACCTAGAAGACTACAACAAAGACAGGAAAACATGGTTCCGTACATTCACAAACAAAGGCATGTGCCAATCAGGCAGCCATTTGTGGTTTGGGGGCATATCTCCGGTAACAGGACAATTAGAAGAGCTTAGCGAGAACTGTTCACAACCAATAGCAGACTTATCAGAGAACTTGACGAGATCAGCCCACGACAGGTTATTCACCTTCTGCTTGCAGGACATAGATTTGCTGTCCAACAACTTAGGCATAATCTGGGAGCCACTCAAAGATCAACCTTTCCAATCTGCTACTACGTACATTGGCTTCATGTGGGACATCCGTCACAGATCAGTATCATTGAGCCTGTCAAAAGTGGACAAGTATCTTACAGCAATCCACAAGTGGAGGAAGCGCTATGTGCACACATTACAAGATGTTAGAGAACTTTATGGCAAGCTGCTTCATGCATGCGCAGCAGCACCACGAGGAAAAGCCTATTTAACAGGCCTTGAGGACATGTTATCTTACTGTGGCGCAAAGCCGTTCCTGCCACATAGACTTGAAAAGCATGTGGCGGAAGACCTTGAGTGGTGGTCTTGTTTCTTACAATCAAGCAGTGTAACACGACCTATTTACCCAGCAATTCCTCTCTCAAACCCCCTCACATTCTCGGATGCTAGCTCTAGCATTGGAATCGCTATTGTCATCAAGGACCGCTGGAGAGCATGGTGACTCATACCTGGATGGCAGACAGCAAACAGCAAAAGAGACATTGGGTGGGCAGAAGCAGTTGAATTCGAACTGTACACTCTTGCCGCTCTCTCAGGTGCTAGCACAAACTTCCTCGTCCATGGTGACAACACCAGTGTTGTTGAAGGCTGGTGGAAACATTGCCATTGCAACAGACCCGTCAATACTGTCTTCAAAAGAATCCATGAATTCATCTTCAAGCTACCCCATCGCTTCGAGATCATTACTACATATGTCACTAGTGCTTCCAACCCCACAGACGAGCCATCCTGAGGTATCTATGGCTCAACAGAACTTCTTCTCCCCCCCATCAGCCTTCCCACCAAACTTAATGAATTCATCATCGATGCCACTGCACCACTCTCCCCTACCAAGTTGCGTCACTTTTGGAATGGGAAATACACCGCTCCCACAGCTAAGTTCATTAACTGAGAACTCATCAAACAACAAGCCAAGGAGCGTGCCAGAGCCACACGCACCAAAGAGGAAGGATTTATCAATAGTGCCCTCTGAGAAGAATGACTCTATAGTCCAACCATGTTTCAGAGCTCTGCTCATGAGCAATACCAACCCCCCTTCTCCCATGCCCAGAAACTACAAACCGGACCTCACCCCTCATACCTCACTCCTTCATCTGCATTGTCTAGCAAGAGACAGGCTAAGAATGTGGAGGCCAGCAGGAGCCAGCCTGAGACAACAACAATTCATGGCCGTCCCAGAAGACACTCAAAACAGCGAAATCACAGATGCACAACTGGAGCGAATACTCAATGTCATGGGTTCCTCGTGGGCCCAATCGACAAAAGAAACATATGGTGCCAGATTACTAGTTTTTCACGTTTTCTGCGATATGAACAGCGTTGCAGAAGACCAATGATGCCCAGTCAACACTGCACTCCTCCTTACCTTCTTGTCCAGTTGTGCAGGCTCATACTCAGGTTCCGCACTTGCCAATTACGCCGCAGCCATCAGAGCATGGCACCTGCTACATGGCAGGCCCTGGTCAATTTCTCCTAGCAAACTCAAGGCTTTGCTTGACAGAGCAAAGGCAGTAGCACCAGAATCATCTAAGCAGCCAAAATGCTTACCTTTCACCCCAGCTTTCCTATCTTCCATCCGCGATCAACTAAACCTTAACAAGCCATTAGACGCCGCAATCTTTGCATGCCTAACAACCACATTCTACTGTGTAGTGAGGCTAGGTGAATTCACCGTTAAAACCATCAAAGGTTTTGACCCAGGAAAACATGTATCAAGAGCCAGCGTCTCAGAATCTTCGGATCGCCACGGTCACCCCATAATGAAGTTCCACATCCCTAGCACAAAGACCTCCCCCACCACAGGGGAAGATGCTTTCTGGGCTGCTCAGGAAGGTCCATCAGACCCCAAAGCCACTTTAGCGAATCATCTCCGCATCAACCTCACAACCAAAGATGCACATCTTTTCACTTGGAAACACCCCAACGGCTTATGGCCTTTATCAAAGAAAGAGCTTGTCAAATGAGTCTCTGCAGTAGCAGCAGCTGCAAAGCTCCCAGACCTCCAAGGACATGGATTGTGCATTGGAGGGACCTTAGAATATCTCCTGCGTGGAATCCCTGTCAATGTAGTAAAGGCAATGGGTAGATGGTCCAGCAATGCATTCACACTGGTACCTCAGAGATCGCGCGCTAATTCTCGCACCTTACATTCAAGCATCCCCAGCCCTTGAACCATTCACATGTTACACGCAGCCACCGATGTGCTGAAAGCAAGTGAGTTTTCACTCCTAAAAATTTAGGCATCAAGCTTCACTATACACTGTAGGAAACATTCTGGCTGCAGCCCTGCACAGGACCATTTTATGGAGTATGTTGAAAGCCCAGTTGTCCAGATATTAGAACAGTGATCCCCACCGATCTCTGACAAAACCCACTCAACCCAACACTTTCCCATGCTCTCCAAGCCTCGGACCCACCAGACTACCCTCGGAGATCAGTGGAGATGCACCGAACCTGCTCACATACCTTCGGAAACCCATCCATCCTATGTCCTGTCCGTTCCGTCCAACCCCACTGGTGCATAGTAGTTTGTTTCCCATGACTGATGTGGTAGACAGCATTATTACCTGTGTTCTCACACGTCCGCAGTGCCTCATGTTAGTTTACATACCTTCAGACCCAATGTTTTCCTATTTTCTATATTCCGGATTTCTACGTAGCTAGTTATATAGGACTGATAGTACAACCAAGCACTTTACTTTACTGTAGGTGGGACTTACCATCTACTTGGTCACATACCTGTCATTACCTGTTACCTGGCTGAATATACCTGGTTATCACCCATTCTGCACCCGCAACCCTTGTTATTCGTTTCCCTTGACTTTCCCTTGTTTCCGGACATAGTCCGACACTTTCTGCACCCGTTCCCTTGCTATCATCCGTAACCTGATGACCCGAAGCCTCGGACCCCGCTTTTCCTGTGCTTTGGACTTGGTAGATTACCTTTGGACCCGACATTTTGACCTCCTGTTAAGACCATACTCAAAAGGAGGAGATGTCCAGAGGGCTTGGCTTCAGCTCGTGTGCTGTGCCCCTTACCCAAGTACGTGCCCTTTATTTCTAGGATGGAAATCTGATGCGAGTCCGGTCTACAAAGTAGAGGTAAGTCTGGCAGACTTCTGGTGACCTGTTGGGAACAATGACTAAGACTACTACGGATGAAGTCCAGAGTAGAAACAAATGGAGATAGACTACCCTAAGGTAGAGCCGGAGTTGTAGTCTATAGGAATCAATCCTAAGACTCAGAGATGGACAAGTATAGGGACTTAGTCCGGAGAGACAGAGATGAGTAGAATCTAAGATGATATTTGAACTGAGGGAGTATGGAGTGTTACAGGAGTTTATATACTGTAGGTATCATAACGGAAGATCAGTCAGCAAAGTCCGAGGCTATGTACGAAGCATATGGAAAGCTTATTAGTAAGTTGGATGGATCATCATAAATGAAGTCAGAAATGAAACAGAGGAACGGATCAACTAGTACTATGGATGAATGCATAACCGAAAGCCGGAGACAGGAGAGAATCTATATGGAGATATACAAAATGAGAAGAGAAATGGAGATGGAAAGGAGATTAGATACAGAGATGGGATCAGAGGTAGAGGGTCCAGAACGCGGAATATAACACCTCCGGACTTGGTCCACATACCTTTGGACTTGTTTCCTTACCTTTCCGTGACCTCAGACACTAACTATCAGACTTATATCAGTAGCAGACCCCTTTAGGGTCGAGTGTTCTTGCCTTGCAAGAGAAGCAGCAGGCATAGCATTGACCCAACATTATATCTGCCTACTGCAGAGTTGTTACCCACAATGTGTTGCTACACTCCTATTATTTGGGAGCACAGCTCACATTGACGCCTAGGTTCAAACCTTTTGCTTCGGGCTTACGCCCAAAACACCAATGCCTCCCTCTTCCGTTTTAGCAGAATTGTCCTCGAAAGTATATGAAACACTCCGTACTTGTATCATTCATAATCTCACGTGTCCATACTCCAATGTCCACATTGTTTTCAATCGCCACAAAGCATTGCAGCACATAGATAAGACCTTACAGTGTATACACGTACTTAAAATTCAAGTCTCAGCGCTGTGCGAAGCCTTCGGAATCCTTGAACAGCACTTGTCAATTGCGCTTGACGGCGTCGGAGAGTCAAAACGGCGGTGTGACATGGTGTGACGCAAGGACTTCTGTGCGGTGAGAAATTTTGCAACTCTGTGCTCAAACACTGTTTTGCACCGGCTTCTCTCTGGCAACGTAGCCTCGACACATTTCTCTATTTGTTTTCGCATAGCCTTACAGTATGTACTGAACCCTACCTGCTCATGTTTTTGCCTTATTTTAATGTTGTGTATTTGTTGTGTTATAAAAAACGAGTCAAAAGTTTTGCAACTCTGGGCCAGAGATAGTACCCATTACCTTGATGCCGTCATCAGCTTGCTGCTTTCCCAACCTTCAGTGCAGCGTCCAACTCAAGAATCAGATGTGGTGCTCTTGGATACACCTTTACCTCTACCTTCACCCCAAGTGACTTTAACTTCTAGCCATTCGCGATTCCTTCATCCCGAAGAAGATTGAGTTCACAAACGCCAATGCAGGCGGGACTTCGGAAAGCAAAGCATCCGAAAATGGGTGAGCTGTCTCGCTCGGGCAGGATCAAGATTCAAGAAGGTACATGTTGCAGGCCACATCATTCGCCCTTTTGCACAGCCAAACAGTGTTCTGGCATTCTTTCGCAGACGGGTAACGTTCATCAGCGACGGATGGGGTGCTTAAATTGTAGGTCACTTGTAGCAGGTGAGAGATAATCGTTTGGTATGCTCCAAGCTTACCAGGTACAAGCAATAGTTGGAAGATCATTGAGATGGGAGGCGTAAGCTCTTGCGCCTTGAAACATACGATTGCAGCTAAGTTGCCGCCACTGACAAAAGTTGACGCTTACCCACACGTCCCACCCACCGCGATCTTGTTCACATTTGCATTGGACTCTGCTTTCCCGTTCTAATAGATGAATATCAATGTGCCAACCGTGTCCTCAACTGCTGCAGGATATGGGTTTTCGGGAGCTAAGCGACAGTTCAAGAAACGCTCTTGAACTCAGTCAAGCTCCAGCTCGAACATCACCTTCAGTTCAATCTCACCTTTGCATTGACGCGAGATGAACGAATTCAGTGTCGATACTCCCAATCGTCTGTCCCCCTGAGAACTCTCAGCTAAATATTTACCCGAATAGATACTCATTCTCACCCCCATCGATGTACGGCAGTGCTGGCCATCCATATCTGAATGCCAGGGGAATGTGTGCGGGGGCGCGCGGTGTGCCATGTGGGCATTGTGTATTGCGACGTATTCAGGGTTGAGGCGAGGGAGAATGTCTGGGTGGGTGGTGGATGGGAGGTCTGACATGGGGCTGAGGGCTATAAGGTGCACTCCGAGTCAATAGTTCCTAAGTGGGAATGATTTGTACACGTCAAAAGACTTGCATTCAATGATACGTCTAGCAGGCACACTACATATTCATGGAAGGGTCAACGAAATAATTTTTCGATGAGATCCCACAGGGGAGGTCAACTGTACATTCAATTGATTCAACTTGATACGTTGACAATAATTACAAAAGAACCAGATGCAAAGATGAAATAAGTGCTGCGGTGTTAATGTCATCTGCATGTCGTGGGATGTGCACAGCAGAGAAAAAGTGTGAAACAAGTCCGTAATGGCAGGGGCTACGCGCTTGCTGCGGTAGTACAAGTATCAAGGGCAATAGGTGTCGCGGACATTGAGAGGGTAGCAAGCTGAACCTGCGATGATGACGCCTGCGCCTGGACTTGACCGGGTTGCCGGAGTTCAATGTCCTCGTTGGTGCGGGGCCCAGAGTGGAAGAGTGAGGTCTGGTGGGTGGTGAATGCATCTAGGCGTGAAGTCGAAGTAGGTGTCACAGATGTCGAGGGGGCGGCAGGCTGAATTTGTGATGACGATGCCTCAGGCTGAGTTTGTGATGATGATGCCTCAGGCTGAGTCTGCGACGACGATGCCTGGGCCTGCACTTGACCAAGTTCCTGGAGTTCGATGTCTTCGTTGATGTGGGGTTGAGAGCGTGAGAATGAGGTCAGGCGGGTGGTGGGTGCATTTGGACGTGAACTCGAAGTAGGTGTCACGGATGTCACGGGCTGAGTCTGCGATGATGACGCTTGGGCCTGGACTTGGCCTTGCTGCTGTTGATGATTACATATGCAGCAGAGATAAAGTCCGAGATGAGCCAACAATTGGAGGGGTCGTGAACGAGCAGACTGAGGGTGTGGGAGATCTGGTTGCGGCTGCGAATCTGCAACAAACAATGCCTGCGTAGAAATCATCAGACAACATAAATTGACACACCGGGGAAAGACATACCCCCCTGTCCTCCATTGCAGCCACTCCGACGACATGAGGACGGCTTGGGCGTTGGGGGACTTCGATGCCTTCGTTGGTATGGGGTTGAGAGCGAAAAAGTGAGAACAGGTGACTAATCAGTCCATCTGGACGTGAACTTGAAGTAGACATTGCGGACGTTGAGGGTGCGGCAGGTTGAGTCTGCGGTGCTGACGCCTGGACTTGACCTTGCGATTGGCCTGGCTGCTGCTGCTGTGTTTGCGGCGATGTCGTGTGGGTCTGCACTTGACCTTGCGATCGGCCTTCCTGCTGCCGTGTTGGTGCTGCATCGCCATCGGCGTGCTGAAAAGGGGCGCAGCAGAGAAAACGTATGACGCGAGTCCACCATGGTTGTTGTGCCGGCGGCGGAGCAGTAACTAGAGGCTGGACAGGAATCGATAAACCACGGCGATGGGAAATGCACGGGAAGAAATACGTACCCCTTTATCCGGTGTTGCAGCAACAATACGAGGATCGCGAGAGACGATGGATTGCCTTGGGTGTTGCTGGAGTTTGGTTGCTCCATCGGTATTGGACTGAGTATGAGAGTAGTACAGAGGTCAGCACAAGAATTGGTCAAATGATACAGACGGCTGACCTGGGCATCATCGAGGAAGCCTGGCGGTAGCTGTTGCATAGATGGAGGTCGCGTAGCACCACTCTAGAGTGACGACCTTAAAATGGTTGAAAAGATCAAGAAATACGTCACGTACATCCTTTAATGACATTCGAGCTAGGACCTGCGAGTGGGAGATTAGTGTAGTTTTTACCGAGGGACCGTGATACTTGCATCAGGGATAGGCAGGAGGAGGTCTTCAAGGCCAGCCTTTTCGAGGACGGCTTGAACGTCCCATGTGTACGCGTTTTTGTCGTTGCAACCAGTGACCAGCACTTTTCCATCAGTCGAAAGGGCTGCACATTGCAATTGATCTTCATGCTGGAGGGGCGGTCCGACTGGGAGGTTGTTGTCAAGATTCCACAGACGCGCTGTTTTATCGGTTGATGCGCTCACAAGGAGGCGGTTGTTCCCAGACAAGGAGAAGGTGCGAACATAGTGTATGTGACCCTTGAGAATGGCGATCTGCCGCCAAGTGGCTGTGTCGAATATCCTAATCAGGCCTAATGACCCGGAGATAAGTTTCTTTCCGTCGGACGTCCAGGCCAAGCTGTAAACTGGTTGATTGTGTTTGAGTGTAGTGAGAAGCTCGCCCGTCTGTGCATCCCAGATTTTGACTGCCCTCTCCTCGTGTCCGCCCGTCGCGATTTTCGTTTGATCGGACGAGTACATCACTGCATTCACCCACATGTGCCCGGTTTTGATTATCAGGATAGTTTTGCCGCTTTTCACATCCCAGATTTTTGCCGTCCCACCCCAGGATCCACTTGCCACCCGCTCACCATCCGCACTCCAGCACAATGCAACCACAATATGTCTGTGTACTGCCCATTTGGCAGTGACCTTCCTCGTCTCGACGTTCCATAACATCACTTCCCCGTCACTGTGTCCACTTGCAACTGTTTTACCGTTTGGAGACAATGCCATGGACCACGCTCCTTCTTTACTCTCATCTCGCCAGTCTTTACCTATCTGTGCGCCGCTCTCTAGGTCCCATAGTCGGAGTGAGCCGTCCGCCGAACATGTGATGATGGGTCGTCCGTCAGGCAGATGCACAGCACCACGTACACTGTCGGTATGACCCCGCATCATCCGGCCTGGCGTTACCGCTGGGCTTTGTTGCTTCTTACTGGTCGAAGAAGACATAGTCGGCGCTCGTGTCTCAAGTACTGCAGATCGTGGTCTATGTATACGAGAGAGGCCTGCCGGGATCTTTGAATTAGAACGAGTTGTCTGGCCACGGCAATTGCTGGTGAGTTGATGTGTCTATCTTCCTTCACGTCAGCTCTTGCTAATAGAAGCGCACAAGGCATTGTTCACGAGACAGCCTACTCACAGGATCCAATCCTATCCCGCAATATGTATATGTAGAAGTTGCTGGCGTAATGCGAGAATGCGCAAGATGTCCTTGCGGGTGGCTGGTAAGCAAGCGGTTAGCTTTACGTCGCAGGACAGTCTAGAGTATCATTCACGAAAAGCACCGTACAGACAAACCCAGTACTCTATTACCAACGATCAGTGGGCGTTTGGATTGGAGTCGAGGACGTTGAGCACCAGTTCGTTCAAGCCGTCTATCAAGGTGCGTCCCACGCGTTATCCTCGTGTTCGCTTCGCTTCACGCTAAGTGCTGTGCAGGCGAAGCGCTCAGGCCCGAAACTGGCGCCTTGTGCATCTTCAGATACTGTATACTGAAGCCTGCAAGATTCCCTCTGATGTGGACTCTCCCTCGTCACTGATAGGTCTCAAGTGATCTTCATTGAATGGGGCCTTGGAGACTTTCGACTGCCAAACAACCAATTGAATGCTACGATATTTGAAGAGAGTATGATCCTTATCGGCCGTTCGCCACAACAGACCAGTGCAACAGTGCCTTACATACATAGGCTATACCTGCATTGGCAGACTTCTCAAGCAGTCAAATTGGTCTGAACCCCGTTATTATGAGCTGCAAGACATCGTCTGATGGACAGACCAACGAACCTCGTGAATCAATTTGATGCTCCGTATCAAGCAAAAACAACGTACCATCTTCGTCGTGAGTGGCTGAAGACGAGTAATAGCGAGAACGAGTTGTCTTGCAACGGAAATTTCTGGTGAGTCGATGTCCCTTGAGCTCTTGCTAATAAAAGCGCACAAGCCATTTGCTCACCAGACAGCCTGCTTATAGGTATTCAAGCCGCCCAGAAGCCGACTTCGAGACTGTATATGCAGGATTGGCTGTAATTCATGAATGCACAGAAATCTTAGTGGGTATCCAAAGTCGCTGGTAAGTAGGTGGAAACGTTGCAGAAGAGCTTATTAGACAAACACTTACGAGGAGTACCGTTCAGTCAAACCCGTACTCCAACCACCAGCGATCAATGGGCGTTTGGATTGGAGTCGAAGAAGTTGGGAACCGTTCCTTCATGCCGTCTTTTAAGGGCCATCCCATGCGTTATCCTCGTGTTCACTTCACAGCTTATTGGCTGTGTAGACGAAGCGCTCAGGTCTGTAACCAGCGCTATGTGATATCTGATTGGCTATCTTGATGGTCATGAGAAGCTTCGACGGCGAGCCACATTTCATCCTACATGATTCTTCCGGCCTATTTCGAACTCCAAGTCTCCATGCCATTCAATCTTTAAGGTTGTGCAGTATGCCGTCACTGGATGCCGTATTCTGAAATCTGCCAGTCTTCGTCTTGCATCCCCCAGCTTCTTCAGTATCTCCTCCTCCAACCCACTTATCCTGTAGATGTTAAGCGTGACATCATAAAACTGTGGGCAGCGTTGCAGAAGCATCACAAAGACATCTGAACTGTGAGCCTTCCGCCCGTGACGCCCAATCGATATTCCAAGGGTTTTTTTCGCAATCACCTAGTAAGGCTTTCCCCCAAGTCGCCGGATAGAGTGCTACATAAAACTTTGGGACTCTCTGAGAGCAGCAGTGATAGAGAGATGGGACATGTAATTTGCGGCACTACTCAGTATCCGGAAATCCCGGAGGTCTCTGAAGCAAATTGGCAATTGAGCTGTCCACAGACGGTCATAAAATTATCGTGAAGGGCAGGTTAAGCAGATCAGGATTGCATACAAAAGGAACGACTACCTATATGGTCTGCCTGGTGGAGAATACGTCTATTGCAACATCGCAGATCTCCTGGTTGCTATTTAAATTTGGGGTACAAGTGCCCTTTATCACAGATGGCTTGTAGGTCAAGAGCAAGTATCGGAGTACAACAATAATATCTAAAGTGCATACAGGTATTTTGAGTGAGGATTACATGACTAGCAGCCATAAAGTCTAGGACAGAAAGCATGCGAATGAAAACTGGAGAGAATGAATGAATGACGACCCATTTTGGAAATATAATCATGCAGACAATAAAAAACTGCCAAGAACGCACAAGGCACTGGCAGGAATCGAATCACAAAAGGCAGGGTTCTGATAACTATAACCGCATGGCGTACAACGTCATGGAATGACACCAACGAAAATGGCAACAAATGTGACGGCGCCAATCAGTCCGAGGGCAGCCGAGCGAATGACAACTTCCCATTGTGCTCGGATTACCACGGGCGACCGCACACGCGTCATCGGTGCCTTGAAAGCGGGAACACCCGCGGTGAAAGAGGGAATCATGAAGGAGACGAGGGGAGAACGATTAGAGCTCGGCGTCGGAGATGGTGAGTACGAATTAGGTGATTGAACTGAAGAAGTTTGTGAGACGAGTGATAACGGGGGCGCGTACGTGCGCTTGCATTTATACTGCTGGCGTGCGATGGCGGAACTGAGGAGATTGTTTGAAGGAGTGGTGGTTTCGGGTTGGAGAGATAGCGTTGGAATATTATCCGCGATAGTGACAGTGACAGGAGGTGGGGAAGCGTTGCTCGGGAGGTGAATGTTATCTGTGAGGACCGCGTTTCCCTTGACAGACTTTGGGAGAAGATCGAAGTCAAACACCTCTTTCTCGTCTCGTCCTGTCTGGACGCGCTCATTTGAATCATCGTCCGCATCGAGGTCTACCTCGTGACGAATGAACGCCGCGCTAGGACCGAAGGAGCCAGAGTCCTCTAGGCTATGCGGCTTGACAGCCGAACTGTTTCGGATATTCCCGTTGGAAGCGCGACGTTCAAGGGGTGAGGGAAACACAACAGGGTTCGTGCGTTGTCGAGTATGTACCATGGAAGGGAAAGTGATGGATGACGATTGCGCTGAACGGTAATGAGATCGATGCAAGCCTGTGGCTGTAGCTGGACCCTCAGGTGCAGGGACATCATCGAAGTAGGCGGGAGAAATTTCAATCTCCGGCGATTCAAATGAAGAAGATGAGTCTTCGTCTTCTGAAGATCCAGACAGTTCGGTGTCAGAACACGAGTCCAAGGCTTGTGAAAATGAGCGTTCTTCGGCAGAAAGGGAGTAAGGTGCAGATTGGAAGGATGCAGACGAGCAAAATTCTGGATCGTACTGCCTGTCGTGATGCTTTGATATTATGATGCTAGGCCTCTTGCTAGGCGCTGGCGGGTGAGGCAGCGGCGCAGATATCGACGTGACCAGCAAGGGCAGGGGCAGGCAGCGGCCTCGAAATAGCTGGCCTAGCGAGCTCGAATTTTCGAAGTTGTCTCAGGTCGCCAAAAACATACACCATGAGACAAATCTATAAAACGGAGAATTAATTCGCGCGCGATGACTTGGAGAGAGGGGATTCACTCACACCGTTGAAACTAGAGAATAACAACATTAGACCAAGCCATATGCCGGGGAATGCTGATAGTCTCCACCACCGTCCATGAGGGGCACCGACCCAATCACCAGACGTCAATGCAAGAGGCAAAATTCCAGCAATGCACAAACATAGCATCCCAGCAGCAATGCCACAAGCTGCTCTGCGTGAGCCAACATTGGTAGAAGCTGCACGAACAAAGCGTGCAAGGGACTCTTTAAGCATAGCGCGCGTCTCCAATGCCACCTCTATGAATACTGCAGGATCTGGGTGCGCGTTCGGTTGGTTGGAAATGGCTGTAGGCCCATGAACTCTAGTAAACAACGGCGAGTTCTGAGATGTACAATGGAATGGCGCGAGGATATCTGAAGGGACATCAAGTTCGTACTCGGCACCAGGCGTGAAGAAGGTCTGCTTTGCTTTTGCATAAAAAAGAGCAAGCGACGCATCTGACGACGGTGGAGTATGACAGGCTTGTCGTGTTGCAATGTCAGGAGTAGCTGGAACAATTATGGCTTTGGTACGCTGTGCCCAGATGTGGTAACGCGTGGTATACTCTTTCAGCCATAGTAAAAAGTAGAGATTTTCTGGGGATTGCTCGACATAGAGAATATATTCTTCGAAATCCTTGAGGCCGAGAGGTGGAAGGTGCTTGCGCTCGAGTACATCATCAAGATGAACGTCCAGGAATGGTGTCACCCCACACGACCGTACTTTGCCAACAGACGGGGGCTGGATTGCAGATCCGGTGCTATATCGATAACTGTGAGGTGCGCTTCTACTCAAGTACGCGTTTGACATACAGGAAATGTTAGGAAGCCCTTCAAGGAGAGCCTTGACGTTGGCGGTCTTTCCTGCTGTTGCATGGATCATAGACGTGAGCGAGAAGGCAGAGAGCAGAAGTGGTCAGTAACCGTCGGTCGATTTAAATGCCACACACGTGATGATGATAACCGGAAATTAGACATTAGCCTGACTGATCTGGCTGTCAACGACTTCGACCAAGCTTGGATCGAACCCACTGGACAGTGAATCACGTAAAGAGCGCGGTCTCGGATGTTTCCTCGGCATAACGACATGAAGCTTGAAGTAGGTCGAGAACTGGGAACATAATGGTATTGATAAGGTCTGTAAGTTAACTGCAGTCGGTAGGTCCTTCTAAGACCTTTCGACGATATCAGCCTTGGGGCTAGATTTATGCCGCTCTGGCCGAGAACGTTGCTCGCACATTAATAGTGTCCTCGACGTCAACTGCTCTGGCCGGTAAGGGCTTATCAATATCAATCAGCTCACGACTCAACTAATCAAAATACCCACGGGACATCCCATCATATGATGCATATGGAGGCTTCTGGAACAATATTAGTGAGGAGCAGTAATATGATAGCCACGCGCAATATACCAGCCTCCAGGTCAGTGACTTGAATCAATATATCGCCAATACCGTTGAGGACAACCTGGCTCTCGATCTACGTGAAGGCGCAAATAACTGTTAATAATATTAACCTTGAAAATTTGACCAGTGGACGGTAATAAGAGCCTAAAAATATGTATTTGACTTGCATCATTTGCAATTGACCGTGGAGGACGGAAAATGACACGCTTTGACACGTGGACCATCGATCATTCCAGACTCCCGCGATGTTGAAACCTGAATCTCGCTTGCACAATGAGTTCAACAAATCACCATTTCCTGCGTGGACCGGTCGTCGATCATAGCCAGCTGCCAACCAATTTTCCCTAGGCAGACCATGGATTAACGAAGACAGTAGTTCCTGCCAATCACGTTGGACTGAATCATGGTACCAACTTGAATAGATTCCCAGCGCTCACCTTAATGAGCATGGTGGGATCGACTCTTCACAACTAACTTTCGGGTGGACTCGCCGGTTGAACTAGTAACTTTTATAACTGTATGTTTTCTTTTTGCACCGTACACATGATTACCTCAGGAGAACCGCTGCAGCGAAGGACAATTTTCAATATGATACATGGAGGTGATCCAGTTCGCTCGGTGTACTTGCAGTTACATGACGAACTGCGTTTCACTTGATTTTCACACCCTGTAGAAGGCGTATTGAGAAGGACGCTTTATCCTTTCGTCTGCAAGTCCATTTGTTGTAGAATCATCGTCACATCCACGCGCAGGTCCCTGCCGGCGTTCCTGCTGGATCCTCCACCCACTCCGTCCGTCCTGGGTTAATGAAAAGTATGAAATATGATTTGATGCTCTAGAGTTCTCGGTTCCGTCATCCACTCAAGCGAATACAAATCATTCTACTGCGGCGGCACCCGAAATGTCGGTGCAGGACGCTCAACGCAGGGTATGACATACTAGAAACGTGTCTTGAATAGTGCTTGTTCAGTATTTTTTGAGCCCTGTCGTCGTTCGCCAGACGATGAGCTGTTTTTCTTACTGGCAACCCAACTTACTTGGTGTAGAATTCTCTACTGACTTTGGCAGGACATTCTTCCGACGGATATCGTTCTACGTTGCTATCCCTTTGTCAACTCTACGGACCTTCCCGCAACATATCGGCCCATATTGATCCGTTCCGCGATAAGGCTCGAAAATTATCGCTTCCTTTCACCAGGTGGGTATTACATTGGTCGAAGTTGCGGAAAGTTCGTCACCTCTGACAGGCAGCCTTTCGCTCAGTTTCGCCTTGTGTGCTCTCGCACGATGTTTGCCAGCGGGAAAATCTTCGTCAAATCCGAGCATGAAATTTGACATCTCTCGTCTTCTGACTTGGCTACGACTGAGCTTGTCTTCGGATGATCTATGAGTGCTCGCCCATGCCCTGACGCGGCAGCTTTAGCCTTCAGGTACTCGAATCCTACAATTATGTAAACAAGTCGTGTTGCGGATGCCATCCATGACCTTTGAGGGTGGTGGAGCCGTGGAGCCGTAGCCTGAAAGCCATTTGGATATGATTACTGTTTTTATTTGATCGTGCTACTCAGGCATGCTAATGTTTGTTCTCTAGACAAAGGTCTGTAGTGCGCAGATGGCAATCTCTTCGCTGCATGCTTCTACTTCCAGTTCCTTGCGATACAGATAAATGCGAAGAACATGGGTTTGCTTATCCAGCCAGAGTACGTATACACCACGCTGATCTCCATATGCAGGGTCCCAGCAACAAGCACCATAAGCCACGGTTCCTATTGTGACAAAGAAGGCTCACGCGGGGTGGCACTTCATAAGTGGCGAACGCGCGCTCCATAAGTTCAGCGAGGTTTGGCTCAATATCCAATACAAGCGTCCACCAAAGGTGTGTAACGCAAGGGATCAAGGCACAGGTGTGCTGCTAAAGTCACAATCATATGGCATAACGCTGCTGCATGAGAGTTACTTGGATGGGCCATTCACCAAGTATCGGTCAACCCATTATTCGAAGGTGGGTATCGTGATCCAGACGGCTAAGGGTCCGAAAGTTCCGTCTCTGCTTTTTTTCCAGGGTTGTACGCTGGCGATCCTATCCGACGAAATGATATTCCTGATAAAGATACACTAAGATCCCCGCTGCCAGCACCAGAAGCCATATTAATTACAGATGGCGAGGTGCCACTTGCCTCATGCGCTTGGCATTAAAAGTACTTACAGCTGCTATCTTTAATTCAGCTGACAATGTCCTCCTCAACACAGGTCCTCCCGCAACCAGTCCACGTTGATCTCGGAAGCACTTACGGAGCATTGATGTTGTCCATCGGTGCTATCCTTGCAGCATTGTTAGTGAAATTCATTGCTCACTGTGCAGATCATGCTGAGCACTTCCGGTCGTCGTACCATACCTCACGGAATAGGCTCTTTGGTCTAACCAACATTCAAGCTTTGATCTACTATCGAACGCATGCTGGTAGATGGACAAAATTTTATAGGCTTATCGTACGTCCGTGCCGTCGTCCCTTCTCTTCTCTTCTCTTCTCTTCTCTTCAGTTCTGTTGTTGATGCTACATCAGGTCTTGTTCCTTTGGTAGGTATTCCTTTGAGTTGCATTGACAGGCACGTCAATGTGCTTTAGGACACTTGATGCTGTGAACCTGGCGTTTATCGTCCATTGCGTCTATTATTATTTGGTGATCAACTTCGCGAACGTCGCTGCACTCACAGAAGTTGTAGGGTGTCTTAGAGTGAGTTCTTACAGCTTCTGTACAACTTCTTCTACTCTCGTGTTGATTACATTTGTACAGCTTCAGATAGTATTCAACGTAAGTTGTATTTCTAAGCTCTGCGATTCGTCTCAGACATGAACCCGCAGGTTCTCGCTGTTTATGTGACACATCTGTGAGTTTGATGTACACCGTGTATGCAACACTCTGTTAATGCATTGTTGGTTTGTGGGCCGTATTCTTATTGCATAAGGATAGGTATACGTTCCCTACCAATGCATTTGCCACGACTGATGCGGCGAATCTAGTTGGCAGGGACCGATCAAGAGTTTTCCGTATAATACCAGTGCGTTTGCCATCGAAAGTCGCATTCTAGCCTTTCCATCTCATCTTGTCGATCAGTGCATAATCATGGTCCTAAGTTCAGGTAAGCTGGGTCTGTCAACGGAGATGCTCTCTGCTCTAATTTTGAAATACCCTTCAGGTGTTGCCGGCGGTGAGTGTTCAATCCCGGCGAGAGCACTACCACCTATCGTGAATAATCACAATGTTGATTACTATTCTAATCGCTTCTCTTATTTCGTCAATTAATGCTGCAGCTATAGTATCTAGTTCACAGTCCTACCCATTATCTCATCCCGCAGTACTCGGCCCCAAAACCAGATTGACCATAGGTAATAAGACCATCGCTCCCGATGGCTTCGAACGCGTGTGAGTCTATTGACACGCTCAAAGCTCACTCCTGATGTTTGACAGAGCGACTCTTGTCAATGGCATATTCCCTGGGCCTTTGATTGCAGCCCAGAAGGTGGATTTCTGCCGACCTTTTTGTCGTGCACTAGTGCTGACCTCACAATAGGGAGATGACTTTGTCATTGAGGTGGTCAACGAGCTCCAGGACCAATCGATGTTCATGAGTACAAGTGTCGTAAGCAGCATTAAATCATCAACGCTATTAACAATTAACCTTGTTTACCGCAGCACTGGCACGGTCTTCACCAGAACAGAACGAACAATGCCGACGGGGCGTCCTTCGTCACACAATGCCCCATTGCGCAGAATCACTCTTTTTTATACTCTTTTTCCGTCCCGGACCAAGCAGGCACTTACTGGTATCACAGCCATTATTCTGTTCAATATGTAAGTATCGCTTGAACCTTACACATGCAGCGGAAGACTGACCTGCGGAACAGTGTGATGGTATGAAGGGCCCCCTCGTAATCTATGATCCCCACGACCCTTTGGCACATATGTACGACGTCGACGATGGTAAGCGAGCAATTGGTTCATAATAATAACCAGCTCTGACCATAATGTGTTGCCAGCAAGTACCGTGATCACACTTTCGGACTGGTGAGTTTTACGAATGTTGGTAATCTGCCCGATTAAAGTAATATCATTAGGTATCATAATACGGCCACCGTCTTGCGCTACGTCATAGGTAATAACTCCACCACTTCCCTCATCAATGGTCTCGGTCGATATGCTGGCGGACCCATATCTGATCTCGCTGTGATTACTGTTGAACAGGGAAAGAGATATCGCATGCGCCTGGTTTCAATGGCGTGCGATCCCAACTTCCGGTTCTCCATCGATGGCCACAACTTAACCATTATTGAAGCGGACGGAGAGCTGACCGAACCTCTGGTGGTAGATCAGCTCCAGATTTTTGTGGCTCAGCGTTACTCTGTGGTTCTGGTAGCCGATAAACCGGTGGATAATTACTGGATACGCAATCTTCCTAATACAGCGAATGCTTCCTACGAGGGAGGGAGGAACTCTGCTATCCTGCGCTACAAAGGCGCCCGCAAGGCCGAACCGACTACCGTCAATATCGCACCTAAAAGCCCGTTGGCAGAGACCGACTTGCATGCTCTGATCAATCCCGGTGCTCCTGGCATTCCAGAGTATGGGAAAGCAGATATCAACCTCAACCTCGAGGTTACCAACATCAATGGAACCTTCTATGTTAACAATGTCTCATTCAAACCCCCCACCATTCCTGTTCTACTCCAAATTCTCAGTGGAGCTCAAGAGCCGTCTCAGCTGCTCCCAAATGGGAGTGTCATTGTTCTCGAGGCTAACAAAGTGGTAGAGTTGACATTGTCAACAACCGGTGCAGGTGGACCTGTACGTCTTTTCCTTTCATTCCACACTTATGTGCCTGATATATATTGTACCAGCATCCGATACACCTTCACGGCGTACGTTCGCCATGACTTCGATGGCATGTATGGCTGGTACTGATATGATCATCAGCATACCTTCGATGTCGTACAGAGCGCGGGCAACAGTAGCCTCAATTACGTGAACCCCGTTCGTCGCGATGTGGTCAGCGCTGGCAGCCCTGGGCAGCAAATGGTGATACGATGGGTGACCGATAACTCTGGCCCTTGGCTCTTGCATTGGTATGTCATAATTTATCAAGCTGTCAAGAAGGGTTCTAACTCTGAACCAAAAGTCACATTGATTGGCACCTTGAAGCGTATGTGTTTGAATGTCCTCTTGCAAGAAATTGCTAATCTTTCACGTTCAGCGGCCTTGCCGTGGTAATGGCAGAAAGTCCATCAGATACCGGCGCGCATGTGAATCACGTGCCACGTAGGTCATACGGGAAGAGACTGGATTTCTATCGCTGAACTGCTTTACAGATGCATGGGATCAGTTATGTCCGACCTTTGATTCTCTGACATCCTCGCAGCTGGGGGGTGTAGGTCTCCAGTTTTACGAAGAAGCAGCTAATATTGCCACTTCGCTTTACCCACCACCGCCCCTCCCTTCAACGAAATAGTGGACGTCCTAATATCAGAGGGAGATGAACCGATGGGAGACGCCGAGCGACAACCACAACAGCTATCAAACAGACAATGTTAGAATGTATGAGAATACATGTGCATGAACGGTACTGTTATCAGAACAACGCGGGTAATAGGCGTGCTATGAATAACACGAAGATAGGTTGTAAACGTTTTGAGACGGAGGCTTTTTCTGAGGAGTCGTTTCGTAGTACTTGGAGCGTCGAATCAGTGTCTAGGATTCTGCTGGCTTGTAAGAATATACATGGGTGTACTTAATGTTTCGAGGCCGTCTAACTAAGCCAGAATGCGCTGAGAGCATGCGGTCCATGAAAATACTTCGGTGAGACAAAGAATGTATGAGAATACATGTGCATGAACGGTACCTATCAAACAGACGAGCACAAAACTAAGGAAAGAAGGAAATGTGCATACGGACAACTACTGGTAAATAAACAAAAAAGGAAACATGATCGAAAGTCAGCATAGCTCATGACAATACCCCCTTCTCAAAGGTCGCGTCTCGCGACCAATGAAGATCACGTTCAAACGTTCCGCTCTCCCAGTTAAAAAGACGACGAGGGACTCGTGCAAGTACCGTAAAATCCCCCAGTCTCTGAAATCGCAGTCTCATAGTTAGCATGGGACGTGGGCCACGTGGTGCAGCAGGGTGCCTACGATGAAAATCCGCGATTGCCTGAGGCGCGTTTTTGAGGTCAGACACTGTTAGCCACTCCCTCTCCAGAGGGTACCCCTTCCAATGCACAAGATACTCCAAATTTCCCCGCCAAAGACGAGAATCCAATATCTCTTCAACCTCTTGTTCTTCATAGCCATCAACTAAAACCGGCGGCGGCTTCTTCCGCGAAGGAAAATTCAGCGGGGAGCTGCGACGAACAAGACCAGGACTACAGCATACTCACGCCGCGAACATAGAGTACCATAGATCACAATACCGCATGTACTGTCTAACATAGGGCTTCGCCCCCACGGACAATAAACAAGGATCCAAAAAAAGAAAAAGAAAAAAGAGTGCAAGTAAAAAGGTGCGCATATTGAGTTAAAGTTTTCGAGGCCCACAGGGCCTACAGAGTGAAATGCCTACAAAACCTACAGAGTCTATCATAGCTCGATTCAGAATACTTCTTGTTGTTGCTCTCCCCAAGACCACTCGACATTACCCATCACAATCGTGAGGGGCTTCGCGAGATCTCCATACCCGTGAATAAAACACTGACAAAAGTTTATGAACCCAAAGAACACCTGCAGTTAGCATTTCATGGTAGGCACAGGCCAATCTGTGATCCCTCTGACTAGTGATGGATAGGTCCAGTTCGGTCCAGTTCTCTAGCAAATTCCGAGGACCGAGAACCGAACCGTGGACGGGACCATCAGTTTGGTCATAATGGTCCGGTTCTGGTTTAGCAAGGGTTCGAACGGAGAACCGGACCATGCAAAGTAATAAAATTTTCGTCAAAAAACTTGTAGCGCAAAGAACAGACATTGTGAGTGCTAAAACTCGCTCACAAACCATGCAAGGTGTATAAATAACTGTCAATGAACAGTATTCAACTGTGCACTCACTCGTTAGGGAAGCGCCTCATGAGTGACGGAATTGTCAGACGTCTCAGAATCAAGGCGAGACTCACATGACAACGACAAAGACCTAAATACGGAAAGATTTGACCATTTAGTAAGTACTGATACATGACCGGCACTAAAGAATACCTGAAAGAATTGACCAGCACGATGTTAGAGAAAAGGGAGGATGTACAAATACCAAACAAGCAAGCGAGAACAAACATCCGAATATCCCGCGACCAAAACGTTCGGAAAAATTCATGACAGGAATCCAATCGTTCTTGCGAGATTTACTTATCCCTGGAGGGTGCCGGTGACTCCTCAAGACTATCAACCTTGGCAAAAAAATGTGCACTCGCTGTGCAGATGAAATTGTGAGTTTCACTAATACTTTGCATCAAGAATTTTCGAATCAGCTTCATGGTAAGTTTGATTGCCGTATTTGTCTTTTCCGGTGAACGCAGACCTGGTTTTGGAACTTAATGCAGGACTTTAATCTGCTCGTAAGTTTGTTCCATGTGAAGTTCGCGATATGTGGATCATGCTGATATGTTGCTATAAAGCGACAATGCTCTTGAATGTGAATGTTGGATTTCTGGCGATGCAGAGCGTAGATAACGAGTAGCGGACATTCTTTGTCGCAGGTCGCAATGCGGTGCGTCTTCTTACAACTTGCTTAGTGGCCGTCTCTAACAACGAATTAGCATGCACAAGAACAATATCTGACTGAAAACCCGAAATCTTCGCACCGTCCCTCATCGCCCGACAATCGGTTCGAACAGGTTCGACTCCCCCTATTGCCTGAACTTTGAACCGGACTTCGGACAGGTTCGAAACGGTTCGAGTTCGAACCGTGGTTCAGAACTGGACCTAGCCACCACTACCTCTGACTTTAATTAACACTGAGAAACGTGTCTCGAATACTTATTCAATGTTCAGTATTTCTCGAACGCTGTCGTCATTCGCCAGACGATAAGCCGTTTTCTCACTGGTAACCCAGCGTACTTGGTGTGGAGTTCTCTGCTAATTTCAGCAGGACATTCTTGCGACAGATATCATTCTACGTCGCTATCCCTTTGTCAACTCTATGGACCTTCCCGCACAATATCTGTCCATATTGTTCCGTTCTGCGACATGGCTCGAAAATGATCACTTCGTCTCACCGGCTGGGTATTGCATTGATCGGAGTTGCAGAGAAATCGTCACGTCTGACAAGGCAGCCTTTCAGTCAGCTTCGCATTTTGTGCTCTCGCACGATGCTTGCCAGCGGGAAGATTGTCGCCAAGTCCGAGTATGAAATTTGCCACTTCTCGTGTTTTGATTTGGCCGCCATGACTGGGTATGTCTTCCGATGGTCTATGAGTGATCGCGCATGTCCTGACGTGGTAGCTTCGACCCACAGGTACTCGAATACTACAACTATATAAACAAATCGTGTTGTAGACGCCATGATTCATGACCTTTGACGGCGGTGGAGCAGTAGTCTGGAGGCCATCTGGATATAACTACTGTTTTTATTTGATCGCGCTGCTCAGGCATGCTAACGCTTGTTCTCTAGACAAAGGTCTTTCACGTGCAGAGAGCAATCTCTTCACTGCACGCTTCTGCTTCCAGTTCCTTGCGATACAGATAAAGGCGAAGAACATGAGTTTGCTTATCCAGCCAGTATACCTATTTGTCACGCTGATCTCCATATGCAGGATCTCAGCAACAAGCACTATAAGCTGTGGTTCTTATGATGTCAAAAAAAGTTTCTGCTGACGCAAGATGGCACTTCACAAGTGGCGAAAGTGCTCCATAAGGTTAGCGAGGTTTGGCTCAACACCCAATACAAGTGTCCACCAAAGGTGTATGACGCAAGGTATCAAGGCACAGCTTCGCTGCCAAGTCACAATCTTATTGCATGACGCTGCTGCATAGGAGATACCTGGTGTGTCAGTCACCAGGTACTGGTCAACCCATTATTCGAAGGTGGGTATCGTGATTCAGCCGGCTAAAGTCCGAAAGTTCTGTCTCTGCGTTTTTTCTGGGGTTGTACGCTGGCGATCCTATCGGATAAAATAGCATTCCCGATAAGTTAGTCCATTTCATTTTGCACGCTCCTTATGACATAAATGTGTTCCAATGAAGCCCCAGGCGCTGAGTCACATCGTGAAAGATGTCCTAAGATGTCCCGCTGCCAGCACCAGAAGCCATGGCAATCATCACATTACAGATGGCAAAGTGCTACTCGCCTCATGCGCTTAGAAAATAGAGTACTGACAGTTGCTATCTTTAATTCAACCGACAATGTCCTCAACACAGGTCCTCCCGCAACCAGTCCACGTTGAGCTCGGAAGCACTTATGGAGCATTGACGTTGTTCATCGGGGCTATCCTTGCAGCGTTGTTAGTAAAATTCATGGCTCATTGTGCAGATTATGCTGAGCACTTCCGGTCGTCGTACCATAACCCACGGAACAGACTCTTTGGTCTAACCAACATTCAAGCTTTTATCTACTATCGAACGCGTGCTGGCAGATGGACAAAAATTTATAGGCTCATCGTACGTCTGCGCTGTCATCTCCTCTCTTCAGTTCTGTTGTTGATGCTAGATCAGGTCTTGTTCCTTTGGTAGGTATTCCTTTGAGTTGCATTGGCGGGCACGTCAAGGTGGTTTAGGACACTTGATGCTTTGCACTTGGCGTTTATCGCCCATTGCGTCTATTATTATTTGGTGATTGCGAACGTCGCTGCACTCACAGAAGTTGTATGGAGTTTTAGAGTGAGTTCTTAGGGCTTCTGTATAACTTCTTCGACTCTCGTGTTGATTACATTCGTACAGCTTCAGATAGTATTCAACGTAAGTTGTATTTCTAAGCTCTGCGATTCGTCTCAGACATGAACCCGTAGGTTCTCACTGTTTATGTGATACATCTGTGAGTTTGATGTGCACCGTGTATGCAACACTCTGTTAATGCGTTCTTGGTATGTAGGCTGTATTCTTATCACATATGGATGTGTATGCGTTCTCTACCAATGCATTTGCCACGACTGATGCGGCGAATCTAGTTGGCAGGGACAAATCAAAAGTTTTCCGTATAATACCAGTGCGTCTGCCATCGAAAGTCGCATTCTAGCCTTTCCATCTCATCTTGTCGATCAGTGCATAATCATGGTCCTAAGTTCAGGTAAGCTGGGTCTGTCAACGGAGATGCTCTCTGCTTAAATTTTACAATACCCTTCAGGTGTTGCCGGAGGTGAGTGTTCAATGGTACTTGCTCCTGTCGTTAGTTCATCATTCTAACCCAATCAGTCGTGATTTGGGTAGTGTAAGTAAACAGAGTTCTCTGAGACACAACGAAGTGCTCACAGCGAATAGATATCGCCACACCGCGTCGACGGAATTTCTTTTGATCAGGTGGCCCACATTCATGGCTTTTAGCGTAGCTGCTTTCCTCGATATCCTCGTTACATCCTCGCTATGGTATCTCCTCGCTCGCTCCCGCACTGGGTACTCTAAGTAAGGAGCATTCCATTCACTCTCGGGATCTGATACACTACTAGATTATCTAGTACGGAATCCTTGATCACAAACCTCATTCGTTACACCATCCATAGTGGCTGCCTGACGAGGTAATGATCCTTCCAGCTCATCCCACTCCTTGACTTATCTTTCGTCCAGTATATGTGCAATAACATCTATCATTTTGGTGCGGTTTCAGATGTTGTATTGTCCATCTTGGCTCTAAGGGTTACCCACAGTGCGCAGTGATGCCAAACAACTTCATCTTCCTCAGCGTTCAATTTTTAGTGTCTAAATGTATGAAACAATGCATTCTCAATGGATCGTGCTGACCAGCGGATCTGTTTCAAGTCTATGTCAACTCGTACATCGCACTTCTGAACGCGAGATACTACACACAGTCTAACGCAGACTCCATCAATGCTTTCGAACGTCGCGAACCCCGCAGCAACTCCTCCGACACTGGGCTGCACGATACGTCGCACGAGAAATTCCCATCATTTCGGAGGAGCATGTTTGCTCATCCTGAAGTTGAACTGATGCCTCCCGATCGACCCTTACAGGTTGTCATGGTCAGTAGTTATGTTACTATCAGTGGTGGGTGAGGAACTAATGATATGATCCAGCCACGCCGGTCGATTTTGGTGACGGTGCAGAAGGAGATTTTTATAGATTTATAGCATGAGTTATCTCCCCATCTGATCACGGGACGGAACCCTCCAAAACCTCAGTTTCCTGGTGAATGCAAATAATCAGTCCATCGAGTCCTGATTGTGTATATTGTTGCACTTGATAAGGAGGGTGGACCTCGTGCGCATCATTCCAAATACTCACTTGGCAACAAGGAATTACGGTACATCGCACGCACCCTGTCCGAAGACAGCGTCTGTGGGAGTCCTCAGAAAGCCCGACTTGAGCAATGGCACGTCGTGAACGTAAACCTGCTGACGTTCTGAACAGAGGTCTGGCTCTGATGCAGGTGATCGTCATTGTGATCGCCGTCCACGGACCACGTAAATTGATTCATCATACTAATTGCGTGAAAAGTGCATTCCATCTTCTGGCCGACCCGCGAGAACCACCAAGTACAACCACTTAATATCTCAACTTCAATTCATCCCGCGATTCCTCGCCCCCTTGGCAAGACGACGTCGGGTTCGAGCAGGGTACTTCATGATCATCGCACACGCAGGAGGGGGGAGTCGTGCCGAGATTTGTTAGGTCAGGGAATGGCTCAGGCCATCAGTGTTTGAGAATATGATCAGGGCAGGCAAGCATCGTGAAATCCAGAGCGGGTTGAATTAATGCTATAGGCCTGAATGTGGTGCAAGCTGTGGTCCCCAGCCTGGATTTGTTCAAAATGTTGACATCAGGGGTTGAACATTAGATTTTGAATCTTCGAACATCAAGCAGTCTGTGAGCAGCTTTCTTGTGTGTTTCCGGGATCTGAGAATGATGCTAATAGGTCACATGTATGTTCAAAGCACAATTAGAAGAGAGAAAAAAAATCAAAGCTAGAGTGAACGACCTAACCTTGAAGCTACCTACACACTGATCCGCGAGTTTTATGATGCTCCAATGAAGCAGGGTCTTCCTCTCTTGTGCTCATCATATCACTTGAGTCTTGACGACCGTATCTTAGTTTTTCGATTGTGCTCGCTTCTGGTTGGTGCCTCGCACATAATGCCACCTTGCTTCGTGTACCACGGTGTCAAGGGGTGATTCAGAGCCACCCTGATGTGGATACTTAATATCTCTGTGTTCACAAGGACTTCCGCCACATTAGTGGATATGTATACTATCCCTGCGCCACAATTGAACAAGGGGCTTTCCAAACCGGGTAATCTCCAAAAGGCACAACCTGAGGCGTGGGCCTGAGGCAGTACTCATGAAGCGACGGTCAAGGCTGAACCCAATCAATTCACTGATTTATACTGTCTGTATTCCCTTGGTTATTTGTTCAGCAGGCTACCTTTCAAGCTATATTTCTCTCTGATGCTGTCCGAGGCTGAGGGCCAGTCTCGCCGTTTGCCCACGTTGGTTACCTATTGTCAACGTGGTGAGTTGTCTATCGACTGTGTATGACCGTATGCTGAAACTGTCGTCTTGTACAGTCCTCTCTACATACACAGATTGTGGGTGTCGAATACATCAAACATTATTGTCCGAGACTCATGCAGGTTATTCGTCCAGCTATAAGCAGTTTGGGAGACGATGCTATACGGTATGATGTGATTAAGCCAGTGCTGGAATGCTGCTCTGCAGATACCCTTCTTCGTCTGGAGCAATCATCACCTGTACGTCCCATCTCTATCCATCATGCTTTGATTCCTGATCCATCTCCTGCAGTATCTCGAGAATGATACCTCTGGTGGGTCCAATAGATTCAATGATCTCTCCACTGCTCCCTAACATTGCCAAAGAAATATGGCAACGATTGTGTTGGAGAACATTTCCCCTCTTAGCTGAACAGTATCTGCAAGAAGGATCTGAGGCTCCTGAATCGTGGCGCGAGCAATTTTTCGTAAGCTTTTTCTTGAATTTTTGGATACTTCTTGACAAAGGCCGGGACAGCTACTACGAGAGGCAGAGGCCAAACGGCTTGAACTAGTAGGTTCTCGGCTCCGCAGTCAACGCATGGAAGCGGATGAACGAAAGAAGGAACGCGAGGTTAAGATCACCGATCGCCTACCTCCCCCGAAACGTGGCCGAGCGTGTATGTTGAATTTTTGAATTTCTTTCAATGGTTATATATTGACTTTTTGCACCAAGGGGGAGCACCGAGTCAACCCAAGACACTCTTTCAGAAAACAAAGAATGAGGCCACCAAGTTTCGTAGCTCTATGTACACCGCTCGTATTCTTCCTCCCTAAGCGACACCGCACACTGCATGGTTCACCTAGTCTAAAGCCCGGACCTTCCGAGCCAACAAAGAGCATGGTCACCGTCAAGACAGTCGCCTACAAGCGACCGTTTATCCTACCCGCACCGCCTCAGTCATCTGGCCGACCTCCCACGCCATCAGTTTCAGCCCCCGCTACTCCTCGGAAATTGGTTGCCTCTCCTCCTTCTGCTCGCTCACCGAAACCTGCAACGACAGCACAGTCACCACCATCCACAGGGGAACAGCGGTCGTTTAAGCCTCCCATAAACAAGAAGGACCCCATGGCTTCTTTGTTCATGCCGAAGCACCGCACCCTTTCCCAGCTTCCAGGACAGACCAGCAATGCACGTATCATGCCGACCCCATAATCTCTAAATTGAGCTACTCACTCCACTCATACGTTCTACTCAATGATTTTATTTAGCACTTGCATTGTGTTTGTTAGAGTCATCATCTATTATGCATCGATTGTACGACTGTCTCGGTGTTTACCAATTGCTATCCACGCTATTCCAGTTGATGATAATGTTTTTGACATAACCATCTATTAGACGCACATCCCTTCAACCCTCCCTACGCAGAAATGCTCTCCTCGAGTTCTTTCTAGGCGATGAAGTTAATCAATCTATCCATCTATCTATCCATCTATCTATGAGACAAGCGATATCAAGAAATTATGATAGATATCTACCCGGTGTCTACGGAAGAAACAGAAACCAGGTAACTGTCAGCTAATATTCCAGGTGTTGTGCAATCCAACTGTGTCATCCGCGCCATTGACTGGACCGCCAGATGCTACCATGTTCACCCGACTGTGGAATTCATTGACCCTACTGCCCTCACTTTGGCCTTCCCGTGAGTTGACGGCCACCTTGTTCTTGACGTTGTCCGCACGGAGCGACTCTAATTGGTGCAAATACTCCTCACTGACGCCACCGGTTATGTACTCTCCTGTGAATACGGAGCAATCGAACGTCGAAATAGATGGATTAAACTGTCGCACGGATGCGATGAGGTCGGGAAGAGTCTGGAACACGACTAGGTCTGCGCCAATGACCTCGGCTATCTCTTCGGTGTTGCGCCCGTGTGCGACGAGCTCTGCCCTTGAAGGCATATCGATGCCATAGACATTCGAGTGTCTAAAGTTTCGTCAGCCATCTGGCAAAGTTTATTGGTAGAAGTTACCGTATAGGTGGAGCGCAGCTCGCTACGATGACCTTTTTTGCGCCGACATCCTTTGCCATTGGATAATCTCTTCTGAGGTGGTGCCGCGAACGATGGAATCTGGAACATGTGTTACGAAATGATAGGATCCAGCGGTTCTAGATCTTACCATCAACAAGGAGAACATTCTTCCCAGAGAACTCTAAGGCCATAGCATTCAATTTCCTCCTGACATTCCTCCGTCTGTAAAAAATTGGAATCACTCATTTGTGCTTATGGTAGTCAATATGTATTACCTCATTTGTTGACCCGGCATAATGAATGTCCTGCCAACATAGCGGTTCTTGATGAAGCCCTCTCGGTAAGGCAAGTTGAGCTTTTGAGCAAGATTCAAAGCTGCAACGCGAGACGTATCAGGAACCTGCAGAACATTCTAGAATAAACAATCGTAGAATGACGGGGACCACTAACCGGGATGACGACATCTACCGTGATGCCACGTTCCTTCAAAACCTTCTCGACTTCGACAGCAAGCGCGTCGCCCATAGCCATTCGACTGCGATAAACGCTGATGCCGTCAAGCACGGAATCAGGGCGAGCGAAGTAGACAAATTCAAAGATATCTGGTGCAAAGATCGCATGAGCTGCAACTCGTTTCCTGGAAACCCCTGACCGAGTGATGATCACTGCTTCGCCTACCACCAATGCGACTCGTCAATTGCTGCAGCTGACGGCGGGAACAAGGACTGACCGGGTTTCACGTCCTCCCATTCGCTAAAGCCCAAAGCATCAGCGACAATGCTCTCGCTTGCAAAGAGGTAGTCTCTTCCAGTGTTGGTCTTTCTGGAAGCCATCCCGACTGGTCTTATGCCATTTGGATCTCTGAACGCAATGATTCCAAAGCCAGCAAGCATCGCAACACAGGCATATGCTCCTGTGCACTGCCTCATAAGACCTCCTATAGCAGTGAAAATGTCATCTTCGTTGATACGAAATTTGCCTGTCTTCTGGAGATTATTGGCGAAAAGGTTGAGCAGAAGTTCAGAATCAGACGAAGTGTTTATATGTCTATGTGCGGTGGCGTCCATATATTGCAAGAGTGAAGGACTGTCTATGAGGTTCCCATTCTAAGCATCACCTTCAGTCGACTCTGAGGCAGAAGTCTCAAAAACAGACTTACATGGGCGAATACGATACCATAAGGTGAATTAACGTAGAACGGTTGTGCTTCGGCGTGGTCCGAGCTGCCAGCGGTTGGATAACGAACTGCAATGTGGTGTGGTAATCGTTGGCGGGATCGCCGTTAATGCAATGGCTTACCATGGCCAACACCCATACCCCCGATTAATCTTGCGATGGCCTTCTCATCCAAGACATCCCGGACCATGCCGTTGGCTTTGCATTGAAAGAATCGGCCTTTGGGTCCACAGGTCACGATGCCACATGCATCCTGTCCTCTGTGCTGCAACAAGGAGAGACCTTCAGAAATCTCTGGTGCTGCATCCACAGATGCATCATGGAGCAGTAACCCTAAAACACCACACACTAAATCGGAGACCTGTCAGAAAGTCTAGCACTTAGATTCAGCACGATCAACAAGGAAACTCACTCAGATGGAATGAAAGGGCAGGAACGCAGGCAAGCCTGGAAATTGCAGTTTAAGTAGTGATGTCGCGGTTGTGCAGGAAAATCGGGAAAGGAAAGACTGTTCGCCGCACGACGGCCCGGTGCACGTGCAACCTTGATCTTACATTTAAAAAGTCTGCAGGATGTCCGAGTCAGTCCGATGCGCTCGTGTTGCCCATGTATACGGTGTCTCCTGAGTCCTTATTCTAGTGTTGAATACATCCGACGGTCCAGTCCACGGACCACCGGTTATCTTGGCTTTTTAGCATTTTCAAGCATTTCTGCGCAGCCAGCATCCTTGGATCCGAATAATTTATGAAAGAAAGAATGGAGCCTTCCCAAGCCTTTGCTCTACATATGAGCCAATATTGTCTGCCTCAAGAGGATACGTTAAAATTGCAGTTACACGGACTAATATGCCTAGCTACTTACAACCTTTATAACTCAAAAACATCCTATCCCAATTCCATCCTGTAGGGGACTTTGTGAATTCCGGCACGACACAATTGCAACGTTGATCTTTGTGTGACACGTCTCATCAAGTCTCACAATATTAATGGTTATCTCCTTCCGGCGCAGCCGAGGTCAACTTCTAAACCCAGGGTGAGTAGTGCATTTGTCCTTTTTTTCTCACCAACATTGTTGCTAAGCCACTGAGGTGGCTTTTACATTGACCGGGGTTGCGCACGCAAAGGTTCTCACGCGCAGGTCTGACAAGCTGAGCCAGTAGACCTTTCGCTAAATTTTTCACCTCTGCGCTTTCACCTGTTGCTTACCGGCAGCAAGATCATTGTCAAATCAAGGCATATGATGTTCCCCTTCTCGTCTTGTGTGTCGTGATGTTTAGCCACATGATTCTGGGGGCGTAGTCTCGTTAGTCCATATATATAAAAGGAACTGTTGTTCTCTTAGATAAGTCTTGTTTTTATTACCAAACAGTACCCGATTGCGAACTACGGTCAACTACCCCGAATCATTGAAGCGGCGTTAGACTCCACAGCTCCATGCACAGCCGCTTCGACGACTTTCGACGACCTGGGGTTGATTCGCCATTCATATTTTGTCGAAATCAAGCTCAGAGGATCACTCAGGATCAGCGCATGAATGATTCTCCGCCTTCTTCAATTCAAAGATTAACAGATATCAGCCCCTGGTGTTTTGCTGTAACTTGATGATTCATGATAGATAACCGGTGGCTTCGAGTGGTCTGGTCAGTGGTGCGGGAGTTTGAGGGATTTGGCTGGTATGATCATGTGATGCGACTTGACGGTGAAGATAGGTTTTCGGTTCATTGACGTCTTGGCATGGATGAATAACAACTAGAGCTGCGTTCTGGAGACAATCACTCAGTAGATCATGATATGGTGAATTATTTAATGTCGTGTGAGGCCGTGTGACGATGCGGTATGCCCAAGGTACACTTGCTTCTATGCACAAAGGCACAGTGCTCAAGTATTAGGGTTCTAACAAGGGTGGTGGCTGGTGGCTGGTGGCTGCAGCAGGCACGGATGCCTTCATGTACATTGACCTTATGTCCGAGTGTCTTAGCGAAACCGCACAGAATAGTCCAGACCTTCCTGTTATCCCTACATAGTTGTACATGCATACTAGGATGGTGAGTATCACGGTGTGTGGGTAAGAGGTAGTAAGTGTTACAAAACAAGAATACAGTACGATGCAGAGCCAAAATGAGTTAAACGTCAAAAGGTCCATACCGTTCGATATATCATATTACCACACTATTTGTGTTTGTCATATCAGGGAAGTGGAGAGCAGAAAATATTACACCGTTTTTGCTTCTGTCCAGCCACCAAGCACAGGAAGTTCGGCGACGCCAAAGACAACGTTTGGGACGCCTTCCTCATCACTGGCCCTCCCTGTGGTTACGCTCGGGTTCGGATCTTTGCCGTAAATTAGTTGCGACTTGACCGAATCTTCCAGTGAATGCTTAAAGCGCATTGGGGAATCTGGGTGGGGCATGGAGATCAGGACACAGACAGAGACGGAGTCATCTGGGGAGGTAGAGTCTCGTATAATCGTGGCTGGATATGAGTCGGGAGATGCAGAGTGTCGCTTGAAGCGCGCAAGGAATGAGGGTCGCTGTTGTTGTGGAGATTCATGAGGTAATCGGGACTCCGCAGTAGGTTCGACCCTGTGTGTTAAAACAGCAGTGACAGGCTGTTGAGAGAAAGTATTAGTGAAGCACAGCAAATGAATTAAATGGCTCGAAACAAACCATGATGGCCTGCCACTGGGCTTTCTCCCGTAATACATCCTGTTCAACCCAGGCTTCATGCACGCTGGGTTTCTTTCCAATGAACCGTGAAGTAAGACCGAGTGCTGAGGGTTGCATGTCATGAAACACCCCTTGTCCTAAAGCATCTTCGACGCGCCGACGAAAGCGACGACGGACGAGGAAGGAACGGAATATGATAGAGGCAGAGATGAGAAGGAGAACGAAAAGGGTGGCGAGGAACGTGAAGCTAGTTGTTGAGTTCATCGTTACAACGTCGAAGCGCGCAACGTATCAAGGAAATAATGAAAATAAGAAGATCAAAGAAGATCACGAGGAAGAAAACGTTTTGCGATTGCGGGATGAAACGTTCAAAAGCAGTGCATGGGATGATGAAGCCTGTGTTAGCCAATGACGGTGATGTGGGATCAGGCAACATACAGATATAGCGTGGTTGATGTAGATGGCTGCTGGTTACCTTCCGCACTGGAAGTTTGAGTCGTCGTCGGCTGATCACCTGGGCTAGTAAGCGTAAACGTCGACGACGGCGACGATGAAGAAGACATTAATATTATGCGAGCTCGTCGGATGGAACGTCGGTAAAGTTCGTTACCGTTACGGCCACTTTACGAATTACCGTGGGAGGACCCTTGGCACCGGAATCCTGGGATCAGATTGCTGACATAATGAGTAGTTGATGGAACTGCCTCCCTTGCGAATAAAATAGCTGCTATTGAGGCATGTAGATCTAGCGCTCATTGCCTTTCCTTCTTCCCTCCATTCGCCATGTCGTCGAACTCGACAACTCCGAGTCTCCCTGCTTCCTTAGATCTTCCGCCTCATCTGTCTGCACAAAAGTACTTCTTCGTTTGCACACTCACTGTCTTGGCCTGGGACGCCCTCGTTCTCACTCCCAGGTCCTACAAGTTGGGACGTCTGCCAAAATGGCCAGCTTTGAAGTTCATGTATTACTTCCTGCAATTTTGGGTCCTAGCAGATTTTGTTGTAACAGGTACATTTCCCTCTAAGCCCGTCTTATCGCACGGCCTCGGGCGTTAACCTGAAACGCGATTACAGGCGTTATGTTCTTTAGTACGACAGTCATACAAGACACAGACTGTGTCGCCTTCTGGCCTTACGAGCCAATTTGTACAGCAGTTCTCCTTGCTGTTGCATCCGCTGTTCATGTCATGCGCATATCGGCTATCTACGACCACACTCAAAACGTTCGCGCAACTATGTGGGGGTTGTACGCCGTGCAGATTGTCGTCACTGCCATTTGTTGCGGCTTCTACCGCTCTGTTCATCTTAGAGATGGCCAGGGATGCATCGCTGGTCCTTTGAATAACGCAAGCTGGGTTGGAATTTACTGGCTAGCTCCAACCTTGCTGTACGGTACCAGCTTCGTCCTCGCTGCTCTACGCAGCATTAAAACGCTCGAAATCAAGCCTGTATCTTACTGGCGTCTCATGCTTCGTGACGGCTTGAACCTGTACGGTGCCATTCTCCTTGTAAACCTCGTCAACGTCCTCTTCTACTTCATCATGACGCCCACGGACCCTACCGACCCCATCAAGACAATTGTCACTAGCATGGCAGCTGTGCTTACGACAACAATGTCTATGCGCATCATCCTCTCTGTTAGAGGGGACCTCGCCAACGGAGGCTCGTTCTCCGTCTCTTCCCACGCTGCCTCTTCATCAGGAGCCAATACCCACTCGTTGTCCGGCTCAGGGACTAGACCAAGAGGCGGTAACCATACATTCACCCTCGGTGATATGCGTGATGCCACCGTGGCCGTGGCCGGTCGTAAAGAGGGTGGAGAGTGGGACGCTGACAAAAGCAGTGTCACCCCTCACGAGGAAACCAAAGCTGTACTTCCAATTGTTGGGGAGGACATTGATAGTGGTATTCCCCGTGCGCGCACGGGGTTGGGCGTGCAGATCACAGTCGATCAACAAGTTGAGTACGACGACGGATTTCCCACGAGGAAGTAGTGTTCGGGATCTAAAGGCGCAGGCGCGCTTGCTGTGTGAAGTGATACGATATCTTTGTGGGACCTGTGATCCCTTCTCTATGACGTTGACGTGTTATCTTCCACACTCGTATTTTTTTGTGTTCGCTCGTATTTATACCGCCTGTTTACTCACAGTATTCCCTACGTACCCCACGCGATCATGCTATTGCCAAGAATTTCATGGATACATTGTATACCAATTGTACTGCTTGAATATTAAAGATCAGCGCTCAGCTATTTTCCCACTGCCGCGATCCACCTGACCCTGATGATCGCCTGTGCGCACCAGTCCATATAAAATAACTTACGCTAATGGAACGGAGAGATGCCGTCGACGAATCTAAGTTGGTGGCATGATATGATGATGGAAAGATTCTAAAAATACGTAACGTCCGGTCATCGGACGCACTGAAAATCATAACTAAATCTTTCTGTGGATAGACTGCCGGTGATTGGGACCTTTTTGTAGTTAGCATCATTCCCAGACTGCAAAAATGCGGATTGGGCTGTAGAAGGCTATATACGGGCGGTGTACATTGGAGCTGAAGTGCGTGGACTCGAGATAAGATGCTGTATACTTAGGATAGGTGTTTAAATTATGGAACACGGTCGACGTCAGGCTTCCTGGGTACCTACGATGGGACTCTGACCATCGCATTTATAAAACTTCTACGTCTGCGATGTGTTCGATAGTATACTTATCGGTGCCAAAACTTGGAGAGTGCCTGGTTCGCGCGGCGTACCGTGGTCAGGAATTAACTCACTTCAGACAAACTTTAGATCATGGATTCGGATGTGTTCGAGGTCCGATCTCATCAATCAAATACCCTCGGCGCAATTACTTATCCAAAAAGGCTGCAGCGCCCGCGGCGTGAATATTTTGTTATCGCAAATTTGATAGAGCTACTAGCCTACAAATTGACCTCCCCGACGTCGACTAAGGGCGTATCAAGAAATAGTTGTACGTGCTTGACTCAAGAAACACCAACTGTGAAAACGGAAATGATTGGAGTGGACTGATGCCTCTCCATACCCGTACTTATTCTGGGTAGCAGACTGCGATAATTTACCAAGAAGTCCAAGTTATCGGCCAGTCCTTGTAACATATCTCGCGAGATACGGCGACAATGAGCCACGCAATTGATCCATCACGCTGAAGAGAGAATCCATCTCCATCGTCATCTCATTTGGCCGCTGCGGCTAAAGCGTGTCATCAGTCCTGTTTCGTCGACAGCAACGCAACTACTAACCACAATAGCCTGAATAGGTCGAGTGATATGTAACACATCATCGGAATGTTGAAACATGCTCCTGCGCGATGCCTGGAGTTCCCCATCATTAACGAGTCTCGGGGGGTAGATGTCATGGCGCATGTGAAATTCGGAAGAACACATCGTGCCTGCGTTGGCCCACACATAGTATCCCGCATTTAGGAGCGCGATGTACGAGTTGACATATACTACATCGGTACAACGAGTCAGTACGATCCTCGGAGAATTCGTTAGACATACGTTTAGGCAGTAAAATTTCGAGAGCTTCAAAGATGTAGTTCTCCGGCATCACTGCGCACTGTAGACGGTCAGAGAGAAGACGGCATGACAGGAAGCGTGAGCTTACTGTGATGATAGCTATCATTGAACATATACTGCAAGATATGAATCAAGGTATGAGGTAGGCTGGAAGGAGGAATACCTCGTCAGACAGCCTGTATTGATGATATAACTCATGAGCTTTGTGATGAATAAATCCATTCTAGGTACTTTATGTTAGTATTTCGGGCCTTACAGCGTATGGACTGCACCTTACCTCGAGAAATCAGTACGGGACGTAGCGAGGAGATAACATAGCGATGATGCAATAAGGATATCGACAAAGGCAACAGTGCCTAAATACATGTATAGCGCCCACTCGATTTTGATCAAATCGGTGATTACATGGACTGCCTGATACCTAATCGCTATCAGCACTTAAAGCAATTGGGGAGTGCGCTGTGTCACTTACATGCACCAAATAACAACTTTTATTATGTTCAAATGATGGACCAATAACAATAGTACCGATGAACTCTCACTGATGACAGGACCTGAAGGAATTTTTGAAGATCGGGCGAAGAACATTTTCAGGTGACGGGACTCACCTGAAGTTAGGACGACGACAGTGCCCTAGTAGCGAATCAGCAGAATGAAACATTGAGGCTAGAACATGAACATCGATAGCAAACCTACCGCCGTGATTGGCAGGACTTTTGATCGGCCATTGCTAACTAGTAGGTTCGCCGCATAAGTCATGGCAAATCGGTTGATAGGGAGGAAATACCTATACATATGCGATGAACACACAGACTACGGACCAAGAAAGCATTAAGCGAATGTTGCATATAACACTATATACGAACTTACAGATGTTCCACAAAGATGCTGAGAACCTGTGGAGTGCGTGTCTAAGGTGAATAACAGGGCTTAGGAAATATAAGAACTTACGGCGACTACCAACTGAAGCTGCACAAGCACATCAATATGATAGTAGTGGGTACACGGATGGCCAAAGCAGCAACTCACTTTGGAACTCCAAACAATTTCTGTGAGCGCGTCAATGTTCGCAAAGTTGGTCACTAGATAAAAATAGATGGTATAGACGATCAGGGCCAGATGCAGAGCGTCAAGTATCCTAAATTTTCAGGGTATGGTGTGAGCTCGGGGTGCTCGACAATTGCACCTCGAAGAGATGCCTACCAAAACCATATGACCTAAAATAGTTTCAATAGCAGAACTGACAAGAAAGCAGCATAGACGTCCAGCGAGCTTATGGAATGTCATCCCTGCACCACTATGCGTCCGAAAGTAGACGAAAGCTTGAATATTGGTTACGCCAAAGAGACTGTTCCAAGAGACATATTAGGACACATTTAGCTTTTGAATAAATGGGTACTTACACTGCTGCAAGGATGACCCCAATGAACAGAGCCCCAAATGCCTTCGCGAGTTGAAGATTCGGGACGAGGTCTTGGGTTGAGGAAGCCATTGGTATTATTGACTAGGCTAATTCCAGTAGTTCCACCATGTTATATATCCCGGGACAATGAAGTTAGCATCCATTCTGTGATGAATGACGAGTTTCGGTGCTGATGGTGGGAGTAAATCTTCCACGATGAGGATGAAACAGTGTTTCATATTGGCAGGAGTGTATCATACATATGGATGATGACGTTCTTGAGTTCGTCCGAGGGGATCATTGCTTGAGTAGATGTAGAGTTTAGTACCATATATATTGGCATTAGGCCATCAAAAAAGATCAAATTAAGTAACTGATAAAGCGCTTTTCATTGATCCTTCATCAAGCTTCTGCGTCGGATCAAACCTGATCAAACTCGGACATCTGTTTTCCGCTGCACATCAGTGAGAGCTGCTGAAAACGAACAGTACTAATTATCTTCGTATCGAAGACCAATCAAGTTGAACACCGGTGCAGCTCGGTGAAGCAACCGAGTGGTGGTAAAAAGCAAAATAAAGCAGGTGCAGCAGATGCTATGATTGTGAACTGACCACTCACCTTCCCACCACCGCCCAGTCTTGTCACGGAAAGCTCTATGTGATCAGCTCTACTTCGGATGAGAAGAATATGATGATGATGGGGACCATACAGCTGCCGGATGATCCTTCTCCTTCCCCGATCTAGACAAGTGGATAGTAAGGTGAGCCATCGGAGAATATGGCGTCGTCTTCCCCAAGCTCAAGCCCGCTCTATCGATAGAGTCATGAATCCCCGTTCACATCAATACGTTCCCTCGAATTCACCATTCGATAGTCCATGAATGGTGACGATTAACACTTGCAGCACGCGAAATAGGCCGTTTCTTTGTCGTCCCTTTACAATCACAATAATGCAATCTTCCTTCAAGTCTATCCTGGACGTTGCTGGACCATACACCACAAACAATGCGGGGACTCGCATACGCCACCGCTTTCAACAGATGCCAAGGCCTTACACTGGCCCGCAAGGTCCTCGATCATCGTAAGGATCCCTTTGCAAACGGACAATTATAGACGGCCCGGTGATATCGAGGGTGAAGACTGATCAACCAGACCCCTTCATGGACATTGGAAGGTGACATTTGTTCGTCTGGAGTCGAATTCTGCAAACTTCACCTGAAAACTTGAATTTGTAATACTATGGATGTCGGAGGAGCCTGGATTGGTCTCGGGCGTTCACCCTCTGAGTATCTTGGAACATTATGATCCCTCGCGCAACCATTAGCGTTATCGAGTCTGATGCGTTACATAAGTCTCGCGATGAGAAAACAAGATTAATGGAGCAATGAAAGACACAAGAAAAGAGATAAGAGTACCAAAGAAATGGACGCAAAGGTGAAATAGTCGTCCACATGCCGCCGCATTAATGACCATCCGCGTGTACGGGGGACACACAGCAAAGAAAAAGCACGAAACGAGCCCGCAATGGAAGGGGTTGTGAGTGCGCAGTCGCAGCATTTGGTGGGGTATTACAAATAGCAGGAGCAGGAGGTATCGCGGACGTCGAGGTAGCGAGAGGCTGAGTTTGTGGTGATGACGCCTGAGATTGGCCTGGGCCTTGCTGTTGCTCCTGCATTTGTGTCGTCTGTCGAGGGGATGCACAGCAGAGAAAAAGCACGACATGAGCCCACCATGGGATAGGTCGTGACTGCGCAGGTGTTGCACCTGGTGTGGTAGTACCGGCAGGTTGAGTGTGTGGACGTTCTCGCGGCCGCGGAGCAACAGCCAATGGCTGGGAGATAAATGAATATACCACAGGGATTGTAAACGCACGAGAAGAAGGACATACCTTTCTGTCCTGTACTGCAGCAACTTCGACAATACGAGGTCCGCGAGAGAAGATGGTCCGTCTCGGACGTTGGTGGAGTTCGGTTGTTCCATCGGTATTGGACTGAGCGTGGCGGAAGAGCGAGGAGAAGCGTTGAAGAAGCGCATGTGGATTCGCAGATGAGGGTGCGCGAGCACTGCGAGAGTTGTGTGCAGGAGAATGAGGATGGCTGCCGCGTGCTGAGGACTGGGGGTGGTACAGATGTCAGCACAAGAGCTAGTCAAATGATACAGACGACTGACCTGGGCGCCATCGAAAAAGCCTGGCGGCACTCGACGGGCATGGATAGCTGGACGTCGCGTAGCACCACTCTAGAGTGACGGCCTTAAAATGGTTGAGAAGATCAAGAAACACGTCACGTACATCCTTTAATGACTTTCCAGCCAGGACCTGCGAGTGGGAGATTAGCGTAGTTTTTACCGAGGAACCGTGATACTTACATCAGGGATAGGCTGGAGGAGGTCTTCAAGGCCAGCCTTTTTGAGGATGGCATGAACGTCCCATGTGTACACATTTTTGTCCTCGCAACTAGTGACTAGCAGCTTTCCGTCAGTCGAAAGGGCTGCGCATCGCAATCCATCTTCATGCTGGAGGGGTGGTCCGACTGGGAGGTTGGTGTCGAGATTCCACAGACGCGCTGTTTTACCGGTTGATGCGCTTGCAAGCAGGCGGTTGTTCCCAGACAAGGAGAGGGCGTAGACAAGGTGTGTGTGACCCTCCAGAATGGCGATCTGCTGCCAAGTGGCAGTGTCGAATATCCTGATTGGGTCAGATGACCCGGAGATGAGCTTCTTCCCATCGGACGTCCAGGCCAAGCAGTAAACGAAGTTATCATGTTTGAGTGTGGCGATCCACTTGCCCATCTTTGCATCCCAGATTTTTACTCCGCTCTCCCTGAGTCCTCCTCCTCCTGTTACAATTTTTGTGTTATCGGGCGAGTAGATTGCCGCCCACACTTGCATGTACCCGGTCTTGATTTCCAAGACTGTTGCGCCAGTCTTGACACCCAGGGAAAACTGGACATGGCCAAAACGGCTAGGATAGCGTAAAATATTGTTTAGACATATTATTTATTGTGTAATCTTCAGTGACATCATCGTCTGCGCATCGCACTATAACATCATTACATCGTTGTTGATTTGCATCGCCTTAGTCGCGTCGTCGATCGCGTTTTTTGTCGACACACACGATGTTTTCACGCGTCGTTCGTCGTCACACTGCTTACAAAACTCCACTTAACATCGTACGACTCGCGAGCTCATTTTGTTTGGGTGAGTTTTGTAGCACCCCAAAGAAGTTAAAATGTTTGGGGAGTTTCCCCGCTGTTCTTCTTCCCCACCATCATCTTTCCCGCAGCTTGTCCCGCCCCCGCCGCCTTCCTCTATTGACAGTGAGCCTGTGGATTCAGGTATGTTGTCGCTGCTTTTCGCAAATGGTATTGTCTCGCTGTTTTCTCTACAGGCTTCTATGATCCCGAGATTGTGCTAACCACTGGCGGTAAGTTTGATTTCACTCTCGTTTTTCAATAACTTATGTTCACTTGTAGTAGAAAAAGGTGTTAGACCATAGATCAAGGTATTTTAGCGCTACCTCTGTTGATGGGTACTTCTGACACTTTGGTCTACAGTCTTACGATACTAAGGCCAAACAGCTAGTAAGTACCACCTCTCTCTCTGCTATTGAGCCGCTGAGAATCGCTAGGGATGGGACGCGGGCTGGACAAAGAATAGCGACATCGCCGACGGTTCATAATATTAGTATCCCTATTGCTTTCCTGGTCTCGCCTGCCTCGTTGCCTCGCAGTCGTCTGCTCTCGCTTGCCTCGTTGCCCCACAGTCGTCTGCTCTCGCTTGCCTCGTTGCACCACGGTCCTCTGCTCTCGCTCGCCTCATTGCCCCACAGTCGTCTGCTCTCGCTCACCTGCTTTTGCCAGCCTCATTACCCCGCGGTTGTTCGCTCTCGCTTGCCAGCCTTGTTGCTGTGTTGTATTTGCTGGCAAATTGCTGCTGTAGTGTTGATCTGTCGTGTTTCGCATCGTTATCGTGCTTTCTGGTCGCATATCGTGTTTTCTGATCACAAGCCGAAGCATTTGTATCAGTAGATTATAGTATAATTCACGCGAATACAACTGATTTTATTTCACACACGCAACTGAAAGAAATGTGGTGAAATATGATATGAATATTCTCAACATACCCTACAACATTCGAGAAGATCACAACAGATGCGAAATATTCTATTAGTCTCCACAGCGAGTCTCCTATAGCGAAATATGTTGCTCCCAAATTCGTCATATTTCGCGCGATTCCAACGGTTTTGGCCATGTCCAGTTTTCCCTGGGCTTGACATCCCATACTCTTGCTGTCCCTTTCAAGCATCCGCTTAGCACCCGCTCACCATCTGCACTCCAGCGCACTGACTCCACAACCTCAGTGTGCCCTGACTGTTTTGCGACCACCTTTCCCGTCTCAATATCCCACAACCTCACTTTCCCATCATAGCCTCCACTTGCAACAGTCTTCCCGTTTGGAGACAATGCTATGGCGTACACTGCTTTCTTCCCCGCCTCAGTGATGGGGTCAGAATCAACTGACCAGTCCTCGCCTATGTCCACCTCATCTGACCAGTCCTCGCCTATCTGTGTGCCGCTCTCCATGTCCCATAATCGGAGTGAGCCGTCGCTCGAACACGTGATGATGCGCCGTCCGCCAGGCATATGCACAACACCACGTATCACGTCAGTATGACCTCGCATTGTCTGGTGTGGCGCTACTGCTGGCCTTCGTTGCTTTTTACTGGTCGAAGATGACATGGTCAGCGTTTGTGTCTCAAGTGCTGCAGATCGTGCTCTATGTATGTGAGAGAGGCCTGCCGGGATCTTTGAATTAGATCGAGTTGTCTGGCAATGGCAATTGCTGGTGAGTCGATGAGCCTATCTTCTTCCACGTCAGCTCTTACTAATAGAAGCGCACAAGGCATTGTTCATGAAACAGCCTACTTACAGGATCCAATCCTGTCCCGCAGTATGTATATGCAGGAGTTGCTGGCGTAATGCGAGAATGCGCAAGAGATCCTTGCGGGTAGCCAGTAAGCAAATCGTAAGCTTTACCCTGCAGAACAGCCTAGAATATCACTCACAAAAAGCACCGTTCGGACAAACCCAGTGCTCAATCACCAATGATCCGATTGGAGTACGAGGAAGTTGGGAACCCGTTCGTTCAAGACATATTTTAAGGTGCCTCCCACGCATTATCCTCGTGTTCGCTTTACGCTAAGTGCTGTGCAGACGAAGCGCTCAGGTCCGCAACTGGGGCTATGCGCATCTTCAGATGCTGTATTCTGAATTCTGCAAGATTCCCTTGGATGTGGACCCCTCCATCGTCACTGATACTCAAGTGATCTGCATCGAATGAGGCCTTCGGCCGCCAAGCAACCAATTGAATGCTATGATATTGATATGACCCTTATCGGGGTTCGCCGCATCAGTCCAGCGCAACCGCGCCTTTTCATACATAAGCTATACCTGCATTCACAGACTTCTCAAGCAATCAAATTGGTCTGCACCCCGTTATCATGGGCTTCCTGTGTATGTCTGACGCCTCTGATCATCGCATTTGTAAAACTTCCGGATCTCCAATGTGTTCGATAGTATACTGCTAATGCTTGGAGAATAGCTTTGTGATGTGAGGGATACTGGCAAGACTCGGAGAGAGGGTTCGCGGGGTGTACCGTGGTCAGGAATCAACTCACTCCAGACAAACTTTAGATCATGGATTCGGATGTGTTCGAGGTCCGATCTCATCAATCAAATACCCTCGGCACAAGTGCTTATCCAAAAGGCTGCATTGCCCGCGGCGTGAATATTTTGTTATCGCAAATTTGGTAGAGCTACTAGACTACAAATTGACCTCCCCGACGTCGACTAAGGGCGCATCAAGAAATAGTTGTACGTACTTGACTCAAGAAACACCAACTGTGAAAACGGAAATGATTGCAGTTGACTGATGCCTCTCCATACCCGTATTTTGGGTAGCACACTGCGATAATTCACCAAGAAATCCAAATTATTGGCCGGTCCTACATATCTCGCGAGATGCCGACACAAGGATCCACGCAATTGATCCATCACGCGGAAGAGAGAGAATTCATCTCCATCGTCATCTCATTCGGCCGATGTGGCTAAAACGTGCCATCAGTCTTATTCCGTCGATAGTAATGTAACTACTAACCATGACAGCCTGAATAGGTCGAGTGATGTGTAACACTTGATCATCGGGATGGTGAAACATGCTCTTCTGCGATGTCCGGAGTTCCCCATCTTCAACGTGGAGTCTCGGGCGGTAGACGTCACGGCGCGTATGGAATTCGGAAGAATACACTGTGTCTGCGTTGGCCCGCACATAGTATCCCGCGTTCAGCAGTGCGATGTACGAGTTGACATATACTCATTCGGTACCATGAGTCAGCACGATCCTCAGAGAATTCGTCAGACATACGTTTAAGCAGAAAAAAATCGATAGCTTCAAAGATATAGTTCTTCGGCATCACTGCGCACTGTAGATGGTCAGAGAGAAGATGGCCAGAACAGGATGTGTGAGCTCACTGTGATGATAGCTGTCATTGAACACATACTGCACAAAATATGAGTCAAGGTACGGGGTAGGCTGGAAGGAGAAATACCTCGTCAAACAGCCTGTATTGATGATATAACACATCAGCTTTGTGATGAATAGATCCGTTCTAAATACTGTATGTTAGTATTTCAGACCTGACAGTGTATGGACTGTAACTTACTTCGGGAACCCAGTACGGGACGTAGCGAGGAGATAACATAGCGATGATACAATAAGGATATCGACAAAGGCAACAGTGCCCAAGTACATGTATAGCGCCCACTCGATTTTGATCAAATCGGTGATTACATGGACTCCATGATACCTAATCGATATCAGCACTTAAAGCGATTGGAAAGTCTGATGTCTCACTTACATGCACCAAATAACAACTTTTATCATGTCAAAGTGATGGACCAATAACAATAGTACCAATGAACTCACCGATGGAAAGACCTGAAGGGATTTTCAAAGATTATGCGAAGAAAATTTTCAGGTGACGGGACTCACCTGAAGTTAGGACGACGACGGTGCCCTAGTAGCGAATCAACAGAATAAAACATTGTGGCTATAACATGAACATCGATGGCAAACCTACCACTGCGATCGACGGAACTTTTGATCGGCCCTTGCTAACTAGTAGGTTTGCCGCATAAGTCACGGCAAATCGGCTGATGGGGGAAATACCTATCCATATGCGATGAACATACAGACTACGGACCAAGAAAGCATTAAGCGAATGTTGCATATAACACTGTATACAAACTTACAGATGTTCCACAAAGATGCTGAGAACCTGTGGAGCGCGTGTCTGAGGCGGATAACAGGGCTTAGGAAATATAAGAACTTACGGCGACTACCAACTGAAGCTGCACAAGCACATTAATATGATAGTAGAGGCTACACGGAGGGCCAAAGCAGCAACTCACTTTGGAACTCCAAACAACTTCCGTGAGCGCCTCAATGTTCGCAAAGTTGATCACTAGATAAAAATAAATGCAATGGACGATCAGGGCCAGATGCAGAGCGTCAAGTATCCTAAAATTCAGGGTATGGTGTGAGCTCGGCGTGCTCGACAATTGCAACTCGAAGGGATGCCTACCAAAGCCATATGACCTAAAATAGCTTCAATAACAGAACTGACAAGAAGGTGGCATAGACGTACGACCAACTTATAGAATGTTATCCCTGCACCACTATGCGTCCGAAAGTAGATGAAAGCTTGAACATTGGTTATGCCAAACAGACTGTTCCATGAGACACGTTAGGACGACAGGATACATTTAGCTTCTGAACAGATAGGTACTTACACTGCTGCAAGGATGACCCCAATAAACAGAACCCCAAATGTGTTCGCGAGTTGGAGATGCGGTGGGGAAGCCATTGGTATTATTGACTAGGACAATTCCACCAGCAACACAATAGTTCCACCATGTTATATATCCTGCAGCCCAGGCAATGAGGTTAGCATCCGTTCTGTGATGAATGACGAATTTCGATGCTGATGGTGGGGGTAAATCTTTCACGATGAGGATGAAACAGTGTTTCATACTGGCAGAAGCGTATCATACATAGAACAAGCATCTATATTTTAAAACGTCGTTAGAGCATCGTTGAACGATCCGTGTTTGGTATAGCATCGGACGAGCTGAATTGAGAACTCACTAAGCCAAAAAAAGTGAACGGGGAAGTGCTTAGATCAAACGGTGCAAGCGAGAAACAGATATGATCATTCAGGCGTGATTATCAGAGATCGATTGGATTATCTACACAAATCTACGTAGTACTATTAATTCGCGAGTGCTCGTTTGCGAACTGCCTCTTGCGCAGCGTCAAACCTTTCAGACAACGTATCTGAGGCACGTATAGTTGTATCAATGTAATCTATAATTTCATGGTAAGCATCATCAAAAGTATCAGAGTTCACCGAGACATCAGCGAAGCGACCGTTTCGATACGCCTGAAGCATGCAGCGGATCGTTGCACCACACGCTGCAAACAGACGGTCGAGTCGACCGTCTATGATGCTCGATAAGCCCCCTTTCAACATGTCGATGACCATGTTGATGAGGACTTCGTTCTCCAGCGGGCGTTCAACCTCCGTGCCGTCGATGGTCTGTGGCGAAGTGAGTAAGACCCCCACTGATTTGATGAAGATACTTACCTTTTCAATTTGGTGTAGGTACTTTAGATTTTGAAGCAGAACCTTGACTGTGCCTTGCCTATGCGCTGGCTCGTCCTCTTCGGAAAACAATGGTAGGCACAGCCCATAACCGACTGGAACGGTCTTCGCTGCATACGATTTGAAGCCGCGTCGCAGGTCTGCTAATGAAGCGACCATGAAGTTATGGATCCCATGGATCTCCTCGATCTCCGCTAAAACGACTCGTTAGCGTGTTGGTTATGCGGGGATTAGTGGAGTGTACCTTGACCGAAAGACTTGATTTTTGCCTGTTGTAGGGCTATTTCAATCATTTTGTCGCGGAGGTTGTCGTCGGGGGCACCATCGGTATCGGCGGCCTCGTTCAATATAAGGGCCCGAAGGCGATCCCTCGCGCCCTCTTTCAATTTGCGCGCGTCTTTTGTCGAGAGCTTGACGCGCGTCGAAAGAGGTGGGTCTGCGTCAGTCGCAGACACAGCGGTGGGATTGGGTGCGACGGCGACCGGTATCTCGGGTGTGGGGGGGAGTCGGGCGTTTTGTCGTCGTCTCCCAGTGTCGGATATGTGCTTTTGAGTCTATATATCATTAGTAAGTACGCGCGATCATACACTCGATGGGATCACTCACTCGAATAACACCGTGGGTTCTCTCCCCACGGATGTTCTCCCCCGGGTGGAGGGGCGCAATAGCGACAAGTCGCGCTGTCCCCCATGGGGCCAAAGGCTCTCTTTCGGTGGGATCCGGCTGTAACGGGACCCTCGATGATGATGGGACCCTCGATGATGATGGGACCCTCGATGATGATGGGACCCTCGATGATGATGGGACCCTCGATGATGATGGGACCCTCGACGATGACGGGACCCTCAATGGTGAATCATCTCGGAGGAGCGCGGATACCGCTGCATATGCCTCCGCTACTCCTATGTCCTCGTGGTACCGGGGTTGGGGTTGTACATAGTGCTGGGGCACAGGCACATGATACTGCGGAGGCGGGGGTGGCTGATAGTGCTGTGGAGGCGGCTGATGGTAGTGCTGTGGAGGCGGCTGATGGTAGTGCTGTGGAGGCGGCTGATGGTGGTGCTGGGGCACGGGCACATGATATTGCGGAGGCGGGGGTGGCTGATGCTGGAGTGCCAGTGCCTGATACTACTGGGGCGCCGGCACCTGATACTGCTGAGACGCTGGTACCTGAAATCCCGCAGGCATTTCTGCGCGATCGCCAGGCAATCCAAGTTGATTCGCAACTGGCTGGCCGCTTGGGTTCAGGTCTGAATGTAGGCCTGGCCAGTAACCCTTCTGTAGATTCGATGGGGTCAGTAAACGAATGACAAGACTTCGAGAAATACATACTCTCGCGGTGTTGGGCTTGCGCCTGGCAGTGGATCTCGCTGATCGCGGCGGAGAGTTGCTCATCGAAGTTGCAGCGTAGGGTAGTCACATCGATAAGTGATCAAATGCGAGCCTATACTATTCAAACCCACTATAGTACAATTTACAAATGAAAAGGGTTTCGCAATAGGAAGTCACAACGCGCCGTGAAAGAGAAAAGTATTTACAGATAGTCATCTGACCGTACTTGTGGGCTATGATTAACCTGAAAGGGTAAGAATGTGAGCTATTTTGACGTACTCTAGGGGTAGAGAATATTCTCTTACCTTCCACCTCATCATCGCTATCAACGGTACCGTCAGATCGTTCCTCCGAGTAAACATCGTCACCAGGCTCGTACTCCGTGTCGCTAGAGTTTGGTAGCCTGTGTGAGACGTACTTTCTTGCAAGCGGTGAGATTGATGAGAGTTGGTATAGCTGCTCGTCAGCTGTAGCTAGGGATTCGAGCTCAGAATCGTGTGATTCCTCCAAGTATTCAGTGTCCTGCTGTAAGACCGGAAGTTCTCTGCCCACTAAGAGCCTCTGGAACAGGCGATAATCCGACTCTGCCATGCTCAGTCGCTTCTGTTCCTTCCGCTCAAATGCTTTGAGAAGTTGCTTGTTGTATTGTGCCTCCTGGATCTCTCAACCGAGCTGCTTAACCTTGTGGCGGAGACTTTCTTGTGCAGCATGTTTGGCATGCACTGCTAATGTCAAAGTGTCATCTGATAAAGATGAGAGACCGTTCAAAAAAAACGTCTCGCCCCTGCAACAGTTCAATAATTTATCAGTTCCAAACTCATTTGGCCTGCTTACCTTTATGGCATCAGTAAGAGTGATGTCAGGGGCTCTTTGGATTGCCTTCAGGGCAAAATGCAGCTCCAGCTGGGTGGGAGCGCTAACACACAAGTACGGGTGGTTTCTGTTTGCAGGACGTGCTCCACCCCGGGAACTGCGAGTGCTGCCGATAAGTGATTCAGCATCAGAGCGGGTTGAAATTGGAGAGGAGGTTACTGAGTGTGGAAAGGGAAACAACTTGGGCTCTGAAGGCGTGAGGCAGGAGGTCAAAGTCGTGACCTTCTCTTCCGCTTGTTTGGAAGGGTTAAAATTTTGGAAGGAGTCGACACGAGTTTGTCCACTGGATCCTGATGTAGTAGATGCAGACGACGAAAGAGTATTGTAGAGAGAACCTGGAATCATAGTGCTGCATAGGCGCCGTTATCGGTGGTGAGCATTCAGCAAGAGATGTCGGAGTTTGAAGAACTTAGTGTTTTTTTTCTAACACAGGCTGCTGCAAAGCGCAGTGGCGCACCGCAATGGAACAGGCTGAAGGGTGCGCTGCAACTGGGCTGGAAGTACGCAATCATCACAGGTGAGTTGTATCAAATGGTACAGCAGTAACTGACCGACTTTGTTACTAGTCCCTCTGTGCATTGTCCAAATTGCGAACTAGAATTTCCCTCAAACCTTGATGTTGTAGACCATCTAAACGATCAGACACATTCTTGTTGGAGCCGCAAGCCCACTTACCGCTTGCCAATCCCTCCAGCTTTCCAACAAGGCAATAACAACGGGGAAGAGGTCACTGGCCAGTACCATTCGAAATCAGGTTACATCTTTGGCCGGGCACGAAATATCTTGCAGGAAATGGAGGATCATGATCCAGACCAAAAGCGCCGCAGAGCAATAAATACATCATACCCTTTCGTTGATCAGGCTGAATGGCAACTAGCAGAATTCCTTGTCCAGCGACTGACGCAAACTGATATTAACAAGTTTCTGAAACTAGATTGGGTGAGCAGCATTATCTGTCTCTGCAGTTCTTACCGCACTGACCCTGAGCCCCGCAAGTTTAAATCTAGACCCAGCCCATCCTTCAAGAGCGCAGATCAGCTATTTGGTTGCATCGATGCATTACCAGGTGGCCCAGAGTGGCAATCAACAACACTCGAGTTCACCAACTACACAACTGCAAGGCCAATCGAGCTAATCTGGCGTGACGGCCTCCAAGTCGTCAAAGATCTCTTTGCAAATCCAATCTTCTCCAACCATATGATGTACGATCCTCACATCGTTATGACCAGGTCAGAACGTGAATACGGCGAATTCTTTACTGCCAACAGGGCTTTCACCATTCAGGTATGGCTCTGTGTTAGTAGTAAGGTGGAATCGCTCAATGCTCTACAGAACAACCTTCCAGAAGGCGCAACCATGATACCAATCATCCTCGCATCCGACAAGACGCCTGTAACCAAGATGTCAGGTGGATTAGAAATGCACCCGGTGTTCCTTACGATCGGCAATATTCAATCCGAGGTTCGAATGAAGGCCACCGCTCATGCATGGCGTTGTGTCGCATTTATCCCAATTCCAAAGTTCGACGTTCACGCGGATTTTCAAACGCTCCTCCATGCTCGTTTGTTTCACAAGTGCATGGATATGATATTCGCCAAATGCAAGATGGCTACGAGGATTGGCGAATATATGTCAGACCCCATGGGCTATATCCGGCACTGCTTCACTCCACTCGTCGCATATACAGCTGATCTCCCTGAGGCACAGCTCATCGCTTGTGTCTCAAAGAACGCATCACCACTCACGATGGCTACCCAAAGTGACTTCGGTAGTGCTCAAGGTTTCCCCCGTCGAACAGGTGACCACACGCTCAAGCTCATCTATGACCTTTGCCAACGTGTTGATCCATGGAATGTACGGCTCTTCCAACGCAAAGCCAAAGCATTACTGCTCAGCGGTGTTCATCAGCCATATTGGAGAGATTGGCCGTATGCAGATCCAAGTTCTTTTTTGCCCGGCGAACTGCTTCACACGTGTCACAAATTTTTTGGCGACCATCCTTTAAAATGGTGCAAGGAAGTTGTTGGGGAGGATGAACTTGATGCTCGCTACAAGGCTCATCATAAATGAGTCGGGACACGTCATTTTGGGTCCGGTGTCTCCCACATCAGCCAGATGACTTGTCGGGAACATCGCGACATTGAACGGACCATCGTTGCCACGATCGCTGGTGCAGCGAATACAACCCCCAATTTCGTACATGCTATCCGTTTCCTCACCGAGTTCATCTACCAGGCACAGAGCCCCGTGCACACCGACTCGTCCATTGATGCTATGGTGCGCTCCCTCGACGAGTTTCATAGGCTGAAGCAAGCGATACTCGATGCTGGTGCTCGGAGAGGCAAGAGTGGAACGATCAACAACTTCTCCATCCCGAAGATTGAATTGTTTCACAGCTTTGCAGGGTCTATCAAAGATCTTGGTAGTTTGCTACAGTTCTCAGCAGATGTCAGTGAACGGCTCCTGATCACGCACTGTAAATATCCTTTCGAAAGGACTAGTCGCCAAGCCAGAAATTTTACCCTACAGGTCGTCCAGATACTCAATCGCGATGAAACCATGCGTCGTTTCAATCTGTATACCCTCTTGCATTCGCATGGTACACCGCTCGTGAATGCCATTGCAACCGAAGATAGTATTGTCGCAGAGACAGATCCTACCCTGGCCTGGATAGCGCGTGTGCTCCCCGCCGAGCAGAAAGTCGTGATGCCGAGTCAAATTGTCCAAGCATTTCCACCATCGGACACCTTCCCTTTGGGTAACTGTGACGCAGTCCTCGTGCAATTGCCTGCTAACAATGGTGAGTGTCTGACTGCCATCGTCATTCATGTGCTTACAAGCCTGTGCAGATACCTATATCGCACAAGTTCGTTGTATTTTTCAAGCCGTCACGAAGAAAGGCCATACCCTGCCACGCTATCTTGAAGACTCTCCCCTTCTATACGTTCAGTACTTTCAGATCACAACAACGCCTACTGAGGACACGAGTGCTGGCATGTACTGCATGAAACGCATCTATCATCGGGATGGAACAGGCCGGGTCTTCCGACCCGGCAGCATCATCCCACTCACAGTGGTCACCTGTGCCATCGAGCTTATTCCTGTGTATGGCTTGAAGATGGACCGCACGATAAGTGCCGCGAACATGATGGAGATCTGTGACGAGTACTACTTGAATACATTTTCGGACAAGGAGGTCTTCAATACAATGCACTCTGGTTTAATGTAGACGCTACCTGCTGCCCGTAGTACAATTGCAATTGATTATCTGCGCCGTGTTACCTGTGATTGTCTGCGCGCTGATCTGATCGTGTTGATTGATAAGTATGATAGTACAATCTAGTCTATCTACATCTAATCAACTTGATTTCCATGAAATATATCAGCGTCCCAGTTCTCCGATCGGGAGAGACGGTGAGGTGAAAAGCGGCATTGGATTCAACAGACAAGACTCCCTTCAGAAAATGGTTTCGGATGGGACGTGGGCCATGGAAGCGCTTCTGCTCGGCGGGGAGCACACGCGCTATCCAGGCCAGGGTAGGATCTGTCTCTGCGACAATACTATCTTCGGTTGCAATGGCATTCACGAGCGGTGTACCATGCGAATGCAAGAGGGTATACAGATTGAAACGACGCATGGTTTCATCGCGATTGAGTATCTGGACGACCTGTAGGGTAAAATTTCTGGCTTGGCGACTAGTCCTTTCGAAAGGATATTTACAGTGCGTGATCAGGAGCCGTTCACTGACATCTGCTGAGAACTGTAGCAAACTACCAAGATCTTTGATAGACCCTGCAAAGCTGTGAAACAATTCAATCTTCGGGATGGAGAAGTTGTTGATCGTTCCACTCTTGCCTCTCCGAGCACCAGCATCGAGTATCGCTTGCTTCAGCCTATGAAACTCGTCGAGGGAGCGCACCATAGCATCAATGGACGAGTCGGTGTGCACGGGGCTCTGTGCCTGGTAGATGAACTCGGTGAGGAAACGGATAGCATGTACGAAATTGGGGGTTGTATTCGCTGCACCAGCGATCGTGGCAACGATGGTCCGTTCAATGTCGCGATGTTCCCGACAAGTCATCTGGCTGATGTGGGAGACACCGGACCCAAAATGACGTGTCCCGACTCATTTATGATGAGCCTTGTAGCGAGCATCAAGTTCATCCTCCCCAACAACTTCCTTGCACCATTTTAAAGGATGGTCGCCAAAAAATTTGTGACACGTGTGAAGCAGTTCGCCGGGCAAAAAAGAACTTGGATCTGCATACGGCCAATCTCTCCAATATGGCTGATGAACACCGCTGAGCAGTAATGCTTTGGCTTTGCGTTGGAAGAGCCGTACATTCCATGGATCAACACGTTGGCAAAGGTCATAGATGAGCTTGAGCGTGTGGTCACCTGTTCGACGGGGGAAACCTTGAGCACTACCGAAGTCACTTTGGGTAGCCATCGTGAGTGGTGATGCGTTCTTTGAGACACAAGCGATGAGCTGTGCCTCAGGGAGATCAGCTGTATATGCGACGAGTGGAGTGAAGCAGTGCCGGATATAGCCCATGGGGTCTGACATATATTCGCCAATCCTCGTAGCCATCTTGCATTTGGCGAATATCATATCCATGCACTTGTGAAACAAACGAGCATGGAGGAGCGTTTGAAAATCCGCGTGAACGTCGAACTTTGGAATTGGGATAAATGCGACACAACGCCATGCATGAGCGGTGGCCTTCATTCGAACCTCGGATTGAATATTGCCGATCGTAAGGAACACCGGGTGCATTTCTAATCCACCTGACATCTTGGTTACAGGCGTCTTGTCGGATGCGAGGATGATTGGTATCATGGTTGCGCCTTCTGGAAGGTTGTTCTGTAGAGCATTGAGCGATTCCACCTTACTACTAACACAGAGCCATACCTGAATGGTGAAAGCCCTGTTGGCAGTAAAGAATTCGCCGTATTCACGTTCTGACCTGGTCATAACGATGTGAGGATCGTACATCATATGGTTGGAGAAGATTGGATTTGCAAAGAGATCTTTGACGACTTGGAGGCCGTCACGCCAGATTAGCTCGATTGGCCTTGCAGTTGTGTAGTTGGTGAACTCGAGTGTTGTTGATTGCCACTCTGGGCCACCTGGTAATGCATCGATGCAACCAAATAGCTGATCTGCGCTCTTGAAGGATGGGCTGGGTCTAGATTTAAACTTGCGGGGCTCAGGGTCAGTGCGGTAAGAACTGCAGAGACAGATAATGCTGCTCACCCAATCTAGTTTCAGAAACTTGTTAATATCAGTTTGCGTCAGTCGCTGGACAAGGAATTCTGCTAGTTGCCATTCAGCCTGATCAACGAAAGGGTATGATGTATTTATTGCTCTGCGGCGCTTTTGGTCTGGATCATGATCCTCCATTTCCTGCAAGATATTTCGTGCCCGGCCAAAGATGTAACCTGATTTCGAATGGTACTGGCCAGTGACCTCTTCCCCGTTGTTATTGCCTTGTTGGAAAGCTGGAGGGATTGGCAAGCGGTAAGTGGGCTTGCGGCTCCAACAAGAATGTGTCTGATCGTTTAGATGGTCTACAACATCAAGGTTTGAGGGAAATTCTAGTTCGCAATTTGGACAATGCACAGAGGGACTAGTAACAAAGTCGGTCAGTTACTGCTGTACCATTTGATACAACTCACCTGTGATGATTGCGTACTTCCAGCCCAGTTGCAGCGCACCCTTCAGCCTGTTCCATTGCGGTGCGCCACTGCGCTTTGCAGCAGCCTGTGTTAGAAAAAAAACACTAAGTTCTTCAAACTCCGACATCTCTTGCTGAATGCTCACCACCGATAACGGCGCCTATGCAGCACTATGATTCCAGGTTCTCTCTACAATACTCTTTCGTCGTCTGCATCTACTACATCAGGATCCAGTGGACAAACTCGTGTCGACTCCTTCCAAAATTTTAACCCTTCCAAACAAGCGGAAGAGAAGGTCACGACTTTGACCTCCTGCCTCACGCCTTCAGAGCCCAAGTTGTTTCCCTTTCCACACTCAGTAACCTCCTCTCCAATTTCAACCCGCTCTGATGCTGAATCACTTATCGGCAGCACTCGCAGTTCCCGGGGTGGAGCACGTCCTGCAAACAGAAACCACCCGTACTTGTGTGTTAGCGCTCCCACCCAGCTGGAGCTGCATTTTGCCCTGAAGGCAATCCAAAGAGCCCCTGACATCACTCTTACTGATGCCATAAAGGTAAGCAGGCCAAATGAGTTTGGAACTGATAAATTATTGAACTGTTGCAGGGGCGAGACGTTTTTTTGAACGGTCTCTCATCTTTATCAGATGACACTTTGACATTAGCAGTGCATGCCAAACATGCTGCACAAGAAAGTCTCCGCCACAAGGTTAAGCAGCTCGGTTGAGAGATCCAGGAGGCACAATACAACAAGCAACTTCTCAAAGCATTTGAGCGGAAGGAACAGAAGCGACTGAGCATGGCAGAGTCGGATTATCGCCTGTTCCAGAGGCTCTTAGTGGGCAGAGAACTTCCGGTCTTACAGCAGGACACTGAATACTTGGAGGAATCACACGATTCTGAGCTCGAATCCCTAGCTACAGCTGACGAGCAGCTATACCAACTCTCATCAATCTCACCGCTTGCAAGAAAGTACGTCTCACACAGGCTACCAAACTCTAGCGACACGGAGTACGAGCCTGGTGACGATGTTTACTCGGAGGAACGATCTGACGGTACCGTTGATAGCGATGATGAGGTGGAAGGTAAGAGAATATTCTCTACCCCTAGAGTACGTCAAAATAGCTCACATTCTTACCCTTTCAGGTTAATCATAGCCCACAAGTACGGTCAGATGACTATCTGTAAATACTTTTCTCTTTCACGGCGCGTTGTGACTTCCTATTGCGAAACCCTTTTCATTTGTAAATTGTACTATAGTGGGTTTGAATAGTATAGGCTCGCATTTGATCACTTATCGATGTGACTACCCTACGCTGCAACTTCGATGAGCAACTCTCCGCCGCGATCAGCGAGATCCACTGCCAGGCGCAAGCCCAACACCGCGAGAGTATGTATTTCTCGAAGTCTTGTCATTCGTTTACTGACCCCATCGAATCTACAGAAGGGTTACTGGCCAGGCCTACATTCAGACCTGAACCCAAGCGGCCAGCCAGTTGCGAATCAACTTGGATTGCCTGGCGATCGCGCAGAAATGCCTGCGGGATTTCAGGTACCAGCGTCTCAGCAGTATCAGGTGCCGGCGCCCCAGTAGTATCAGGCACTGGCACTCCAGCATCAGCCACCCCCGCCTCCGCAATATCATGTGCCCGTGCCCCAGCACCACCATCAGCCGCCTCCACAGCACTACCATCAGCCGCCTCCACAGCACTACCATCAGCCGCCTCCACAGCACTATCAGCCACCCCCGCCTCCGCAGTATCATGTGCCTGTGCCCCAGCACTATGTACAACCCCAACCCCGGTACCACGAGGACATAGGAGTAGCGGAGGCATATGCAGCGGTATCCGCGCTCCTCCGAGATGATTCACCATTGAGGGTCCCGTCATCGTCGAGGGTCCCATCATCATCGAGGGTCCCATCATCATCGAGGGTCCCATCATCATCGAGGGTCCCATCATCATCGAGGGTCCCATCATCATCGAGGGTCCCGTTACAGCCGGATCCCACCGAAAGAGAGCCTTTGGCCCCATGGGGGACAGCGCGACTTGTCGCTATTGCGCCCCTCCACCCGGGGGAGAACATCCGTGGGGAGAGAACCCACGGTGTTATTCGAGTGAGTGATCCCATCGAGTGTATGATCGCGCGTACTTACTAATGATATATAGACTCAAAAGCACATATCCGACACTGGGAGACGACGACAAAACGCCCGACTCCCCCCCACACCCGAGATACCGGTCGCCGTCGCACCCAATCCCACCGCTGTGTCTGCGACTGACGCAGACCCACCTCTTTCGACGCGCGTCAAGCTCTCGACAAAAGACGCGCGCAAATTGAAAGAGGGCGCGAGGGATCGCCTTCGGGCCCTTATATTGAACGAGGCCGCCGATACCGATGGTGCCCCCGACGACAACCTCCGCGACAAAATGATTGAAATAGCCCTACAACAGGCAAAAATCAAGTCTTTCGGTCAAGGTACACTCCACTAATCCCCGCATAACCAACACGCTAACGAGTCGTTTTAGCGGAGATCGAGGAGATCCATGGGATCCATAACTTCATGGTCGCTTCATTAGCAGACCTGCGACGCGGCTTCAAATCGTATGCAGCGAAGACCGTTCCAGTCGGTTATGGGCTGTGCCTACCATTGTTTTCCGAAGAGGACGAGCCAGCGCATAGGCAAGGCACAGTCAAGGTTCTGCTTCAAAATCTAAAGTACCTACACCAAATTGAAAAGGTAAGTATCTTCATCAAATCAGTGGGGGTCTTACTCACTTCGCCACAGACCATCGACGGCACGGAGGTTGAACGCCCGCTGGAGAACGAAGTCCTCATCAACATGGTCATCGACATGTTGAAAGGGGGCTTATCGAGCATCATAGACGGTCGACTCGACCGTCTGTTTGCAGCGTGTGGTGCAACGATCCGCTGCATGCTTCAGGCGTATCGAAACGGTCGCTTCGCTGATGTCTCGGTGAACTCTGATACTTTTGATGATGCTTACCATGAAATTATAGATTACATTGATACAACTATACGTGCCTCAGATACGTTGTCTGAAAGGTTTGACGCTGCGCAAGAGGCAGTTCGCAAACGAGCACTCGCGAATTAATAGTACTACGTAGATTTGTGTAGATAATCCAATCGATCTCTGATAATCACGCCTGAATGATCATATCTGTTTCTCGCTTGCACCGTTTGATCTAAGCACTTCCCCGTTCACTTTTTTTGGCTTAGTGAGTTCTCAATTCAGCTCGTCCGATGCTATACCAAACACGGATCGTTCAACGATGCTCTAACGACGTTTTAAAATATAGATGCTGGACGCTCGCAGCCATTTATAAACTTTTCAGACAAACATCCAATGGCGACAGCAGCTAGCTTGCTCTGTCACGTAAATGCTATGGTTAACCGAAGGATCAGCAACAATCTCAAAGATTGCGCACTTCGACTGTGGGATCACGGATGGGAATTGGAGGATATCTATGAAGCATTTGGTATTAGTAGAGGAACTGCTACTGTTGGCGACGGATCTTTGAGGAGTGTGGTACTGCCACGAAGCCCCCTTCTCCGCTCACGGGACGTACTCGAACAATTACGCGAGCCCTGCTGACGGCTGTCAAAGATCTCTTCGCTGAGGACTCCGATCTTTTCCCTGACGAGGTCTGTACGCAGTGGCTCGCAATTGAGCACGATATCATTGTCAGCACTTCCACCCTGTCACTGGCATGCAATCTCAAGGATGCTGGTCTCACTCGAAAAATCCTTCGAAAACTTGCTTCCGAACGTGATGAGGCCTGTCGACAGGAATTCAAAGCTAGTCTTCACAATGACTTTATCGGGGATGGCCTGAAATTCGTTGTCATTGACGAAACGAGCAAGAACGACTGAATATAAGCACAGCATTATGGACGAGCACCGAGTGGAGATTGTACACAACTTACAGATGTTTCAGGGGAGTCTGGGAACTCCAATGATTCATCGGCGCTCTCGTCAATGGGTACAACTTCCCTGGTTGGTGGTCTTGCTGGTATTCTAATTGTGGGCTCCTTCGGGGCAGATTTCTATCCTTTTGCTATAGCAAATATGTTCGTATAACACGTAGTGAGAGTAGTAGGGAGGGCTAACAGTATCTGAAAAACCTGTACAAGTCGCAAGAGCTTTCCCCAGCATCCAGGACGCGTCCGAGTCGTTCTATATATTTCCTTTTTCGTCACCAGGAATCCAAAAATTTTGCCACTGCCATTAGTTTCGCACACAGCTGTAAGTGATGCGGGTTAGTACCACATGTATTGACAAATATTAGGCCATCAAGAGAGATCAAATTGAGCAGCTGATAAAGCTCTTTTCATTGATATTGATCCTTGATCAAGCTTCCCGTCGGTCCTCGGACCAAACCTGATCAAACTCGGACATCTTTTTCCGCTGCACGTCCGCAATACCTGTGAGAGCTGCTGAAAACGAACACTAACCAAGTTGAACACTGGTGCAGCTCGGTGAAGCAACTGAGTGGTGGTAAAAAGCAAAATAAAGCAGGTGCAGCAGATGCTAGTATGATTGTGAATTGACCACTCACTTCCCCACCACCCAGTCTTGCAGAAAGCTCTATTTTGGATGATGGGGAGTCCAGAGACCATGCAGTTGCCGGATGATCCTTCAGAGAAGGTCCTTCCCCGATCTAGACGAGCGGATAAGGTGAGCCATCGGAGAATACGGGAGTCTATCCTGGACGGTGCTGGACCATACGCCACAAACAATGCGGAGACTCGTATACGCCACCGCTTTCAACAGATGCCAAGGCCTTACACTGGCTCGCAAGGTCTCCGATCATCGTAAGGATTCCTTTGCACACAGACAATTATATACAGCCTGTGATATCGAGGGTATCCAGTTGATGTCTCGGAGCCCCAACGAAGGAAATGATTGTATATTGCTTGCCTGACTGGCTGAAAATGTGAGACTTCGATGGCTGGTCAACCAGACCCTTTGGTATGGACATTGGAAGGAGACATGGCGTGTGCTCATCCGGAGTTGAATTCTGCAAACATCACCTCAAAGATTGGATTTGAAATACAGTTGTGGATGTCGGAGGAGCCTGGATTGGTCTCGGGCGTTCACTCACTTTGAGTATCTTGGAACATCATGATTCTTCTCGCAACCATTAGCGTCATCGAGTCCGATGCGTTAGATGAGTCTCGCGATGAGAAAACAAGATTGATGGAGTAACGAAAGACACAAAGAAAGAGTACCAAAGAACTGGACGCAAAGGTGAAATAGTTGTCCACATGCCGCCGCATTAATGACCATCAGCGTGTGTGGAGGATGCACAGCAAAGAAAAAGCACGAAACGAGCCCGCAATGGAAGGGGTCGTGACTGCACGGTTGCAGCATTTGGTGGGGTATTACAAATAGCAGGAGCAGGAGGTATCACGGACGTCGAGGCAGCAGCAGGCTGAGTTTGCGATGGTGGCGCTTGGGATTGGCCTGGGCCTTGCTGTTGCTCCTGCATTTGTGTCGTCTGTCGAGGGGATGCACAGCAGAGAAAAAGCACGACATGAGCCCACCATGGGATAGGTCGTGACTGCGCAGGTGTTGCACCTGGTGTGGTAGTACCGGCAGGTTGAGTGTGTGGACGTTCTCGCGGCCGCGGGGCAACAGCCAATGGCTGGGAGATAAATGAATATACCACAGCGATTGTAAACGCACGAGAAGAAGGACATACCTTTTTGTCCCGTACTGCAGCAACTTCGACAATACGAGGTCCGCGAGAGAAGATGGTCCGTCTCGGACGTTGCTGGAGTTCGGTTGTTCCATCGGTATTGGACTGAGCGTGGCGGAAAAGCGAGGAGAAGCGTTGAAGAAGCGCATGTGGATTCGCAGACGAGGGTGCGCGAGCACTGCGAGAGTGGTGTGCAGGAGAATGAGGATGGGTGCCGCATGCTGAGGACTGGGGGTTGTACAGACGTCAGCACAAGAACTAGTCAAATGATACAGACGACTGACCTGGGCACCATCGAAAAAGCCTGGCGGTATTCGACGGGCATGGATAGCCGGACGTCGCGTAGCACCACTCTAGAGTGACAACCTTAGAATGGCTGAAAAGATTAAGAAACACGCCACGTACATCCTTTAATGACTTTCGAGCTAGGACCTGCGAGTGGAGATTAGCGTAGTTATTACCGAGGGACCGTGACACTTACATCAGGGATAGGCAGGAGGAGGTCTTGAAGGCCAGCCTTTTTGAGGATGGCGTGAACGTCCCATGTGTATATATTTTTGTCAAAGCCACCAGTGACTAGCACTTTTTCATCAGCGGAAAGGACTACACATTGCAAGCTATCTTCATGCTGGAGGGGTGGTCCAACTGGGAGATTGGTGTCGAGATTCCACAGACGCGCTGTTTTATCGGTTGATGCGCTCGCAAGCAGGCGGTTGTTCCAAGACAAGGAGAAAGCGACGACATAGTGTGTGTGACCCTCCAGAATGGCGATCTGCTGCCAAGTGGCAGTGTCGAATATCCTGATTGGGTCAGATGACCCGGAGATGAGCTTCTTTCCGTCGGACGTCCAGGCCAAGCTCCAAACGAAGTCATCATGTCTGAGTGTGGCGATCCACTCGCCCGTCTTTGCATCCCAGATTTTTACACCGTTCTCCTGTCCTATTCCTCCTCCTCCTGTTGCAATTTTTGTGTTATCGGGCGAGTAGATCACCGCCCACACATTCATGTACCCGGTCTTGATTTCCAAGACTGTTGCGCCAGTCTTCACATTCCAGACTCTTGCTGTCCCTTTAAAGCATCCGCTCAGCACCCGCTCACCATCTGCACTCCAGCGCACTGACTCCACAACCTCAGTGTGCCCTGACCATTTTGCGATCACTTTTCCTGTCTCGATATCCCATAACCTCACTTTCCCATCATAGCCTCCACTTGCAAAAGTCTTCCCGTTTGGAGACAATGCTATGGTGTACGCTGCTTTCTTCCCCGCCTCAGTGGTGTGGTCAGGATCAACTGACCAGTCCTCGCCTATGTCCACCTCATCTGACCAGTCCTCGCCTATCTGTGTGCCGCTCTCCATGTCCCATAATCGGAGTGAGCCGTCGTTCGAACACGTGATGATGCGCCGTCCGCCAGGTATATGCACAACACCACGTATCACGTCAGTATGACCTCGCATTGTCTGGTGTGGCGCTACTGCTGGCCTTCGTTGCTTTTTACTGGTCGAAGATGACATGGTGAGCGTTCGTGTCTCAAGTGCTGCAGATCGTGCTCTATGTATGCGAGAGAGGCCTGCCGGGATCTTTGAATTAGATCGAGTTGTCTGGCAATGGCAATTGCTGGTGAGTCGATGAGCCTATCTTCTTTCACGTCAGCTCTTACTAATAGAAGCGCACAAGGCATTGTTCATGAAACAGCCTACTTACAGGATCCAATCCTGTCCCGCAGTATGTATATGCAGGAGTTGCTGGCGTAATGCGAGAATGCGCAAGAGATCCTTGCGGGTAGCCAGTAAGCAAATCGTGAGCTTTACCCTGCAGAACAGCCTAGAATATCACTCACGAAAAGCACTGTTCAGACAAACCCAGTGCTCAATTACCAATGATCAGATTGGAGTACGAGGAAGTTAGGAACCCGTTCGTTCAAGACGTCTTTTAAGGTGCCTCCCACGCATTATCCTCGTGTTCGCTTTACGCTAAGTGCTGTGCAGACGAAGCGCTCAGGTCCGCAACTGGGGCTATGCGCATCTTCAGATGCTGTATTCTGAATTCTGCAAGATTCCCTTGGATGTGGACCCTCCCTCGTCACTGATACTCAAGTGATCTGCATCGAATGCGGCCTTCCGCCGCCAAGCAACCAATTGAATGCTACGATATTGATATGACCCTTATCGGCGTTCGCCACATCAGTCCAGCGCAACCGCGCCTTTTCATACATAAGCCATACCTGCATTCACAGACTTCTCAAGCAATCAAATTGGTCTGAACCCCGTTATCATGAGCTGCAATACATCGTCTGATGGACGGACCAATGACCTCGTGGATCGACTTGATGTTTCATATCAAGCAACAACAACGTACCCTCTTCGTTGTGAGTGGCTGAAGACGAGTGACAGAGAAAGTCCACATCGCGAATGCAAACGTATGGCAAATTTGAGCCCTTGTCATTACTCCTCGTTCATCATCTTCATCTCACCAGTCATATCCGATCCGTGCGCCGCTCTCTAGGTCCTATACTCGGAGCGAGCCGTCAAGCGAACTCGTGACCATGCGTTGTCCACCAGGCATGTGCACAATTCACGGACCCCTTTCGGTATGACCTCGTATCATCTGGTGTGGCATGACCACTGGCGTCTTGCTGGTTGGGGTTGTGAGAAGCCTGTCGTACTCTCTGAATTAGACGGCAATGGCAAAGAGGTGAGTCCAGGGGCCTACAACTCTCATCAGAAGCACACAAGGCATTACTGACGAGACAGTCTACTTACAGTATTCAACCCTGAACAGCTTTAGGACAACTATGCAGGTGCTGCTGGGAGAATGCGCAACAGAACTTGGTGGGTATCAGCTCTAACTTGCAGAGGGTGCAAAGTGGGTGTCTAGTTTGGAGTTGAAGAAGTTGGGTACCTGTGATCAAGGTGTGTCCCATTTGTGATCCTGTGCTCCGTAGCTTAAGCGCTCCGTGGATCAAGCGCTCAGGTCTGCAACTAGCGCCATGTGCATTTACCTGTACCTAAGGGGCGGTGGCAACGTTTGACGTAGAGCACTGCTGCAGTGCGTGGATTCGAGATAAGATGCGGACGCATCCTGTATACTCAAGATAGGTGTTTAAATTATGGAACACGGTCGACGTCGGACTTCCTGGGTATGTCCGATGTGACTCCGATCATCGCATTTATAAAACTTCCACGTCTCCGATCAGTGTTCGATGGTATACTTATCGGTGCCAAAACTTGGAGAGTTGCTTTGTGACATGAGGGATACTGGCAAGACTCGGAGAGACGGTTCGCGCAGTGTACCGTAGTCAGGAATCAACTCACTTCAGACAAACTTTAGAGCATGGATTCGGATGTGTTCGAGATCCGATCAGCATCAATCAAATACCCTCGGTGCAATTACTTATCCAAAAAGGCTGCAGCGCCCGCAGCGTGAATACTTTGTTATCGCAAATTTGATAGAACTACTAGCCTACAAATTGATCTCCCCGACGTCGACTAAGGGCGCACCAAGAAAGTAGTTGTGCGTACTTGACTCAAGAAACACCAACTGACAAAACGGAAATGATTGGAGTTGACTGATGCTTCTCCATACCCGTATTTTGGGTAGCACACTGCGATAATTCACCAAGAAGTCCAAGTTTTCGGCCAGTCCGACATATCTCGCGAGATACGGAGACAATGATCCACGCAATTCATCCATCATGCTGAAGAGAGAGAATTCATCTCCATCGTCATCTCATTTGGCCGCTGTGGCTAAAACGTGTCGTTAGTCTTATTCCGTCGATAGTAGTGTAACTACTAACCATAACAGCCTGAATAGGTCGAGTGATGTGTAACACTTGATCATCGGGATGTTGAAACATGCTCTTCCGCGATGTCTGGAGTTCCCCATCTTCAACGTGGAGTTTCGGGCGGTAGACGTCACGGCGCGTATGGAATTCGGAAGAATACATTCTGTCTGCGTTGGCCCGCACATAGTATCCCGCGTTCAAGAGTGCGATGTACGAGTTGATATATACTAAATCGGTACCACGAGTCAGCACGATCCTCGGAGAATTCATTAGACATACGTTTAAGCAGCAAAAATTCGATAGCTTCAAAGATATAGTTCTTCGGCATCACTGCGCACTGTAGACGGTCAGAGAGAATATGTCCAGAACAGGATGCGTGAGCTCACTGTGATGATAGCTATCATTGAACACATACTGCACAAAATATGAGTCAAGGTACGGGGTAGGCTGGAAGGAGAAATACCTCGTCAAACAGCCTGTATTGATGATATAACTCATAAGCCTTGTGATGAATAAATCCGTTCTAAATACTGTATGTTAGTATTTCAGACCTGACAGTGTATGGACTGTAACTTACTTCGGGAACCCAGTGCGGGACGTAGCGAGGAGATAACATAGCGATGATGCAATCAGGATATCGACAAAGGCAACGGTGCCCAAATACATGTATAGTGCCCACGCGATTTTGACGAAATCGGTGATTACATAGACTTTCTGATATCTAGTCGCTATCAGCACTTAGAGCAGCTGAGGAGTCCGTTGGCTCACTTACATGCACCAAATAACGACTATCATCATATCAAAATGACGAACTCATAACAATAGTACCAATGAACTCTCACCGATGGCAACACCTGAAGGGATTCTCAAAGATCGTGCGAAAAACATTTCCAGGCGACAGGACTCACCTGAATTTAGGACGACGGCGACGCCCTAGTAGTGAATCAACAGAATGAAACATGAATATCGATGACAAACCTACCACTGTGATCGGCAGAACTTTTGATCGGCCCTTGCTGACTAGGTTTACCGCATAAGTCATTGTACATCTGTTGATCGGGGGAAATACCTGTCCGTATGTGATGGACGTATAGACTACGGACCAAGAAAGCATCAAGTGAATGTTGCATATAACACTGTATACGAACTTACAGATGTTCAACAAAGATGCTGAGAGCCTGTGGAGTGCGTGTCTGAGGTGAATAACAGGACTTAGGAAATATAAGATTTTACCGCGACTGCCGACTGAAGCTGCACAAGCACATCAATATGATAGTAGAGGCTACACGGATGGCCAAAGCAGTAACTCACTTTGGAACTCCAAACAATTGCTCTGAGCGCATCGATGTTCGCAAAGTTGATCACTAAATAATAATAGATGCAATGGACGATCAGGGCCAGATGCAGAGCGTCAAGTATCCTAAATTTTCAGGGTATGGTGTGAGCTCGGCGTGCTCGACAATTGCAGTTCGAAGAGATGCCTACCAAAGCCCTATGACCTAAAATAGTTTTAATAACAGAACTGACAATAAGGCAGCATATACGTACGACCAGCTTATGGAATGTCATCCCTGCACCACTATGCGTCCGAAAGTAGATGAAAGCTTGAGTATTGGTTACGCCAAAGAGACTGTTCCATGAGACATGTTAGGATGACAGGACACATTGAGCTCTTGAATACATGGGTACTTACACTGCCGCAAGGATAACCCCAATGAACAGAGCCCCAAATGTGTTCGCGAGTTGAAAATGCGGGACGAGGTCTTGAGTTGAGGAAGCCATTGGCATTATCGACTAGGCTAATTCCACCAGCATGTGACTCAGCAGTTCCACCATGTTATATATCCTGCAGCCCGGGACAATGAGGTTAGCATCCGTTCTGTGATGAATGATGAATTTCGGTGCTGATGGTGGGGGTAAATCTTTCACGATGAGGATGAAACAGTGTTTCATACTGGCAGGAGCGTATCATACATATGTATGATGACGTTCTCAAGTTCGTCCGAAGGGATCTTTGCTTAAGTGATGCAGGTTAGTACCACATGTATTAGGCCATCAAAAGAGATCAAATTGAGTAGCTGATAAAGCTCTTTCATTGATCCTTTTGATCCTTGATCAAGCTTCCCGTCGGTCCTCGGATCAAACCTGATCAAACTCGGACATCTTTTTCCGCTGCACGTCAGCATTACCTCAATCTGTGAGCTGCTGAAAACGGACACTGACCAAGTTGGACACTGGTGCAACTCAATGAAGCAACTGAGTGGGGTGGGGAGAAAAATCAAGCAGATGCAGCAGATGCTATGATTGTGCAATGACCACTCACTTCCCCATCACCTAGTTTTGTAGAAAACTCTATTTTGGATGAAGAAGATGACAATGATGACGGGGGCCATGCAGCTACCGGATGATCATTCTCCTTCCCCGATCTAGACGAGCGGATAAGGTGAGCCATCAGAGAATATGGCGTCGTCTTCCCCAAGCTCAAACCCGCTCTATCGATATGAATTCCCATTCACATCTAACAGTTGACTGGACGTATCATATGTATTACCATCATACTTGTGTCCTCGCCTCTCAAATGCACGACGTCTATGATCTATTGAAATCCGTGTCGCACGACCTGAGCATTGACAGTCTTTGAGGGATGTCAATACGATCCCTCGAATTCACCATTCAATAGTCCATGAATGATGACGATTAACACATACAGCACGCGAAATAGGCCGTTTCTTTGTCGTTTCTTTACAACTGCTGTGTCTGTGTCGCCTGTCGAGGAGACGCACAGCAGAGAAAAAGCACGAAATATGCCCACCATGGGATAGGTTGCGACTGCGCAGGTGTTGCACTTGGTGTGGTAGTACCAGCAGGTTGAGTGTGTGAACGTTCTCGCAGCCGCGGAGCAACAGCCAATGGCTGGGAGATAAACGAATATACCACGGCGATTGTAAACGCAGGAGAAAAAAGACATACCTTTCTGTCCCGTACTGCAGCAACTTCGACAATACGAGGTCCACGAGAGAAGATAGTCCTGCTTGAGCATGGCGGAAGAGCGAGGTGAAGTGTTCGAAAAGCGCATGCGGATTTGCAGAAGAGGGTGTGCGAGCACTGCGAGAGTCGTGTGGAGAAAAATGAGAATTGGTGCTGCGGGCTGAGGACTGAGAGACAGAGGTCAGCACAAGAACTGGTCATCGAAGAATCGTGGCGGTATTCGACGGGCATGAATAGGTGGACGTCGCGTAGCACCACTCTAGAGTGAGAACCTTAGAATGATTGAAAAGATCGGGAAACACGTCACTTACATCCTTTAGCGACTTTCGAGCTAGGACCTGGGAGTGGGAGATTAGTACCGAGGGACCGTGATATTTACATCAGGGATAGGCAGGAGAAGGTCTTCAAGGCCAGCCTTTTGAGGATGGCGTGAACGTCCCATGTGTATACATTTTTATCAAAGCCACCAGTGACCAGCACTTTTCCATCAGGAGAAAGGACTGCAAATTCCAATTCATCTTCATGCTGGAGGGGTGGTCCGACTGGGAGGTTGGTGTCGAGATTCCACAGACGCGCTGTTTCATCAATAGATGTGCTCGCAAGGAGGCGGTCGTTCCAAGACAAGGAGAGGGCGATGACTGGTACTGATCCTTCGTAGAACGGCGATCTGCTCCCATGTGGCGGTGTCGAATATCCTAATAAGCGGGCCATATGAACCGGAGATAAGCTTCTTCCCATCCGCTGTCCATGCCAAGCTCCAGATTGCTTCATCAGGTTTGAGTGTGGCGATCAGCTCGCCCGTCTTTGCATCCAAAATTTTGACACCGCTCTGCTCTTCTCCTCCTGTTGCGATTTTGTGTTATCGGGCGAGTAGATCGCCACCCACACCTCCTGGTACCGGTACCCGGCCTTGATTGGCAGGATTGTTTCACCGGTTTTGACATCCCAGACTCTTACTGTCCCGTCCGCAGATCCGCTCAGCACCCGCTCAGCATCTGCACTCCAGTGCACTGACAACACAGCCGTAGTGTGCCCTGACCATCTTGCAATGACTTTTCCCATCTTGATATCCCACAACCTCACCTTCCCATCATCGCCTCCGCTTGCAAGAGTCTTTCCGTTTGGAGACAATGCTATGGCATACACTGCTTTCTTCTCCGCCACAGTGAGAGAAGAATTATCTAACCAGTCCTCGCCTATCTGTGCACCGCTCTCCATGTCCCATAATCGGAGTGAGCCATCACTCGAACATGTGATGATGCGTCATCCGCCAGGCAGATGCACAACACTGCGTACATAGTCCGCATGGCCTCGCATCGTTTGGCGTGGCGTTACTGCTGGGCTTTGTTGCTTCTTGCTGGTCGAAGACATGGTCAGCGTTCGTGTCTGGAGTACTGTAGATCGTGCTCTATGTATGCTAGAGGGGCCCACCGGGATCCCTGAATTAGAACATGTTGTCTGGCAACGGTAATTGCTAGTGAGTTGATGTGTCTATCTTCCTTCACGTCAGCTCTTGCTAATATAAGCGCACAAGGCATTGTTCCCTACTTGCAGGATCCAATGCTGTCCCGCAGTATGTACATCCAAGAGTTGCAGGCGTAATGCGAGAGCGCGCAAGAGATCCTTGCATGTGGCTGGTAAGCAAGTGGTAAGCTTTACCCTGCAGAACAGCCTAGAGTATCATTCACGAGAAGAGCCGTTCAGACAAACCCAGTGTTCAATTACCAACGATCAGCGGGCGTTTGGATTGGAGTCGAGGAAGTCAGGCTTCCGTTCGTTCAAGCCGTCTTTTAAGGTGCGTCCAATGCGTTATCCTGTGTTCACACCACGGTAAGTGCTATGCAGACGAAGCGCTCAGGACCATAGCTGGCGCCGTGTTCATCTCTAGATACTGTATTCTCAAGCCGGCAAGATTCCCTCTGATGTGGACCCCTCCCTCGTTACTGATACTCAAGTGATCTGCATCGAATGGGGCTTTTGAAACCCCCGACCGCCAAGCAACCAATTGAATGCTACAATATTCAGAACAAGGTATGATCCTTCATAATCGGCCGTTCGCTACATCAGACAGGCGCGGCAGCGCCTCGGGCTATCTCATTTTAGTTTTACATTCGTAGACTTCTCAAGCAATCAAATTGGTCTGAACCCCGTTATCATGAGCTGCAAAACATCATCTGATGGACGAACAAATGACCTCGTGGATCGACTTGATGCTTCATATCAAGCAAAAACAACGTACCATCTTCGTCGTGAGTGGCTGAAGACGAGTGTTCAAATCGGGAATGCAAATGTATGACAATATTGAACCCTTGTCATTACTTCTGGTGCACCCTCTTCATCTCACCAGTCATCTCCGATCTGTACGGCGCTCGAGCGCTGTACATTTGAGCTGCAGTGCGTAGACTCGAGACAAGAAGCCGGCTCCCGCATACTCAAGATAGCTGTATTGATAGGATACAGTCAGCGTTGGGCTTCCTGGGTACGTCTGATGGCCTGATCATCGCGTTTATAAAACTTCCGCATCTCCGATGCGTTTGATAGTATACTGGTACAAGAACTTGTTGCTTTGTGACATGAGATAGATCGGCAAGACTCAGACTTCAGAGAGAGGGGGTTCGCGCGATGTGCCGTGGTCAGCTGTTAACTAACTTTGGATAAATTTCAGATCATGGATTCGGATATGTTTGAGGTCCAATCTCACCAATCAAATACCCTTGGCACAATCACTTATTCAAAAAGGCTGCAGCGCCCGCAGCGTGAAGAGCTGTTGTTGCAAATCTGACGGAGTAACTAGCATACTTAGTAAAGTCGATCCCGTCGACGTCGACTAGGGGCACACCAAGAAATAGCTATACATATTTGACTCGAGAAACACCAACAAAAATAACATAGGACAGAGAGTGGACTGAGGCCCCTCCATACCTGTATTCTGCGTTGCACAATGCGAGAATTCACCAAGAAGTCCAAGTTATTGGTCGGTCCTTATCTCGCAAGATACGGAGACAATGATCCACACCAATCGATCCATCACGCTGAAGAGAGAGAATTCATCTCCATCGTCATCTGATTTGGCCGCTGCGGCTAAAGCGTGTCATTGGTGCTATTCCGTCGACAGTAGCGCAACCACTAACCATAACAGCCTGCATAGGGCGAGTGATATGCAAGACTTCATCATCGAGATGTTTGAACATGCTCTTCCGCGATGCCTGCAGTTTCTCGTCTTGCGACGATCTAATGTGCAGTGTCGAGGGGTAGACGTCACGACACATATGAAATTCAGAAGAATTCATTGTGTTTGTGTTGGCCTGCAAATAGTATCGCGCATTCAGGAGTGCGATGTACGAGACGACATACACTAAAACGGTACCATGAGTTAGCATGATCCTCAGAAAAATTCTGTGGGCATACGTTTAAGCAGTAAAAATTCGACAGCTTGAAAGATATAGTTCTTCGGCATCACTGCGCACTGCAGACCGTCAGAGAGAAGACAGCCATAACAAGAGGCCTGAGCTTACTGTGATGATAGCTGTCATCGAACATATACTGCAAGATGTGAGTCAAAGTATGAGGTAGGTTGGAAGGAGAAATACCTCGTCAGACAGCCTGTATTGATGATATAACTCACGAGCTTCGTGACGAACAAATCCGTTCTGGGTACCATATATTAGTATTTCAGGCCTGACAGCGCATGGACTGCACCTTACCTCGAGAAACCGGTACGGGACGTAGCGAGGAGATAACATAGCGACGATGCAATAAGGATATCGATGAAGGCAACAGTGCCCAAATACATGAATACTGCCCACTCGATTTTGATCACATCGGCGGCTGTATGAACTCCCTGATATCTACTCGCTATCAGCACTCAGAGCAGTTGAGGAGTCCGCTGTCTCACTTACACATACCAAATACCAACTTTTATATGTCAAAACGATGAACCCATAACAGTATCAATGAACTCTCACCGATGGCAATACCTGAAGGAATTCTCAAAGGTCATGCGAAGAACATTTCCGGGTGACAGGACTTACCTGAATTTAGGATGACGGCGATGCCCTAGTGGCGGATCGAGCAAATGAAACATTAAGGCTAGAACATGAACATCGATGGCAAACCTACCACTATGATCAGCAGAGCTTTTGATCGGCCCTTGCTAACTAGGTTCACCGCATAAGTCGTGGAAAATCTGTTGATTGGGGGGAATACCTATCCATATGCGATGAACATACAGACTATGGACCAAGAAAGCATTGAATGAATGTTGCATATAACATTGTATACGAACTTACAGATGTTCCACAAAGATGCTGAATACCTGGGGAGTTCATGTCTGAGGCGGATCACAGGGCTTAGGAATTATAACAACTTACGCTGACTACTGTTTGAAGCTGCCAAGCACATCAATATGGTAGTAGAGGCTACACGGGGGGCCAAAACAGCAACTCACTTTGGAACTCCATACAATTTCTGTGAGGGCGCCAATGTTCGCAAAGTTGATCACTAAATAAAAATAGATGCAATGGACGATCAGGACCAGATGCAGAGCGTCAAGTATCCTAGAAATTCAGGGTATAGTGTAAGCTCGACGTGCTCGACAATTGCAACCCGAAGAAATGGCTACCAAAGCCATATGACCTAAAATAGCTTCAATAAAAAAACTGACAAGGTGGCATATACGTACGGTCAGCTTATAGAATGTTATCCCTGCACCACTATGCGTCCGAAAGTAGATGAAAGCTTGAACATTGGTTACGCCAAAGAGACTGTTCCAGAAGAAATCATGTTAGGACACATTTAACTTTTGAATGAATAGGTACTTACACTGCTGCAAGGATGACCCCAATAAACAGAGCCCCAAATGTGTTCGCGAGTTGAAGTTGTGGGACGAGGTCTTGGGTTGAGGAAGCCATAATTAATTTAGTTAACTAGGCCAATTCCACCAGCAACACGGTGATTCCACCATATTATATATCTTGCGGGCACGGAGAAGGTCATGATCAGCCGTTTATTCTGTGATGGATTTTGTACTGATGCTGTGGGTACATTCTTCTAACAATGAAGATGAAACATGATCGAATTGAACAAGCAAAAAGCTCTGTTCATATATGGCGGGCGGCCATCATGATTGGGTTATTAAAGTGTTATCGATCAAACTCGGATATCTTTTTCTCTGTAATACGTCAGTAATGCCATGATTGGAAGGAGATATGTTGCTCGTCCGAGGCTGAATTAAGCATATCACCTGAAAGACTAGTAGCTTAAGTGCTTTGGATGTCTATGGATGAACGGAGGAGCCTGGTCCACTTTCACCCTCTGAGAATATCTTGTAACATTCCTCTGGCAATAGTTAGCATTATCGAGTCCAACGCACTACGCGAGCCTCACGACGAGGAGACAAGATTGATACAGTAGCGAAAGCCACAAAGAAAAAGATAAGAGTACAAAAGAACTGGACACAAAAGATGAAATGGTCGTACACATACTACAGTATTAATGTCCATCGGTGTGTGGGGGAGACGCACAACAAAGAAAAAGCACGAAACGAGCCCGCAATGGAAGGGGTCGTGACTGCATGGTTGAAGCATTTGGTGGGATAGGACAATTAGCAGGAGGAGGTATCGCAGACGTCGAGGCAGCAGCAGGCTGAGTTTGCGACAGTGACGCTTGTGGCTGGGCTGGTGATTGGCCTTGCTGTTGCTGCTGTGTGTGATTCGCCTGTCGAGGAGACGCACAGCAGAGAAAAAGCACAACATGAGCCCACCATGGGATAGGTCGTGACTGCGCAGGTGTTGCACCTGGTGTGGTAGTACCAGCAGGTTGAGTGTGTGAACGTTCTCGCGGCCGCGGAGCAACAGCCAATGGCTAGGAGATAAATGGATATACCACTGCGATTATAAACGCACGTAAAAAAAGACTGACTTTTCTGTCCTGTACTGCAGCAACTTCGACAACACGAGGACCGCGAGTGAATATGGTCCGTCTTGGACGTTGCTGGAGTTCGGTTGCTCCATCGGCGTTGGACCGAGAGTGGTAGAAGAGCGACGAAATGCGTCTGAGAAGCGCATGTGGATTCGCAGAAGAGGATGTGCGAGCACTGTGAGAGTCGTGTGCAGGAGAATGAGGATGGGTGCCGCGTGCTGAGGACTGGGAGTAGTACAGAGGTCAGCACAAAAACTGGTCAAATGATACAGACGACTGACCTGGGCGCCATCAAAAAAGCCTGGCGGTATTCGACGGGCATGTATAGCTGGACGTCGCATAGCACCATTCTAGAGTGACGACCTCAAAATGGTTGAAAAGATTAAGAAACATGTCACGTACATCCTTTAATGACTTTCCAGCCAGGACCTGCGAGTGGGAGATTAGCGTAGTTTTACAGAGGGACCGTGATATTTACATCAGGGGCAGGCAGGAGGAGGTCTTCAAGGCCAGCCTTTTTGAGGACGGCGTGAACGTCCCATGGGTATGCGTTTTTGTCGTAGCAACCAGTGACTAGCACTTTTCCATCAGTCGAAAGGGCTGCGCATCGCAATTCATCTTCATGCTGGAGGGGTGGCCCGACTGGGAGGTTGCTGTCAAGATTCCACAGACGCGCTGTTTTATCGGTTGATGCGCTCGCAAGCAGGCGGTTGTTCTCAGACAAGGAGATGGTATAGACAAGGCGTGTGTGACCCTCCAGAATGGCGATCTGCTGCCAAGTGGCAGTGTCGAATATCCTAATCGGGCCATACGACCCGGAGATAAGACCCTTCCCATCTGCTGTCCATGCCAAGCTCTGAGCTGTTTCATCATGTTCGAGTGTGGCGATCCACTCGCCCGTCTTTGCATCCCAGATTTTTACACCGCTCTCCTCGTTGGATCCTCCTGTTGCAATTTTTGTGTTATCGGGCGAGTATATCACTGCCCACACCTGATCGTGCCCGGTCTTGATTTCCAGGACTGTTTCGCCAGTCTTAACATCCCAGACTCTTGCTATCCCTTTGTAGCATCCGCTCAGCACCCGCTCACCATCTGCACTCCAGCACACTGACTCCACACTGTCAGTGTGCTTTGACCATTTTGCAGTGACTTTTCCCGTCTCGATATCCCACAACCTCACCTGTCCATCATAGCCTCCACTTGCAACAGTCTTCCCGTTTGGAGACAATGCTATGGTGTACGCTGCTTTCTCCCCCGCCCCAGTGGAAGAAGAATCATCTGACCAGTCCTCGCCTATCTGTGCACCGCTCTCCATGTCCCATAATCGGAGTGAGCCGTCTAATGAACACGTTATGATGCGTCGTCCGCCAGGCAGATGCACAACACCACATATCAAGCCGGTATGACCTCGCATTGTTTGGTGTGGGGTTACTGCTGGCCTTTGTTGCTTCTTACTGGTCGGAGATGACATGGTCAGCGTTTGTGTCTCAAGTACTGCAGATCGTTGTCTATGTATGTGAGAGAGAGGCCTGCCGGGATCTTTGAATTAGAACGTGTTATCTGGCAACGGCAATTGCCGGTCAGTTGATGGGTTTATCTTCCTTAATGACAGCTCTTGCTTATAGAAGCGCACAAGGCATTGTTCACGAAATAGCCTAGGATCCAACTCTGTCCCCGCAGTATGTATATGCAGAAGTTACTGGCATAGTGCGAGAATGCGCAAGAGATCCCTGGGGGTGGCTAGTAAGCAAGGGGTAAAACAGTCTACAGTATCACTCACGAAAAATACCGTTCACACAAACCCAGTGCTCAACTACTAACGATCAGATTGGAGTCGAGTAATTCAGGCACCCGTTCGTTCAAGTCGTCTTTCAAGGTGCGTCCCACGTGTTATCCTGTGTTCGCACCGCCTAAGTGCTGTGCAGACGAAGCGCTCAGGTCCGCAACTGGTGCCTTGTGCATTTTCAGATACTGTATTCTGAGGCCTGCAAGATTCCCTCTGATGTCGACCCCTTCCTCGTCACTGATGGGTCTTTGGTGATCTGCATTGAATGGAACCTTTGAAACCTTCTGCCGCCAAGCAACCAATTGAATGCTACGGTATTGGTATGGTCCTTATCGGCAACAGAACCTTCCATACATAGGCTATACAATTTAATCATGCATTCACAGACTTCTCAAGCAATCAGACTGGTCTGAACACTGTTCTCATGAGCTGCAAGACATTGTCTCATGGACATACCAGCGAACTTCGTGAATCAATTTGATACTTCCTATCAAGCAAAAACAACGTACCATATTCGCCGTGAGTGGCTGAAGACGAGTAATAGCAAAAGTTTACATTGCGAATGCAAATATATGGCAACTTTGAACCCTTGTCATTACTTCTTGTTCATTCTCTTCATCTCCCCAGTCATCTACGATCTGTACGCCGCGCTCTAGGTCACATACTCGGAGCAAGCCGTTAAGCAACCTTGTGATGATGTGTCGTCCACTAGGCTGGTGCATAATACATGGGCCCCTTCGGTATGACCTCGTATCATCTGGCGTGGCATCATACATAGATACAGAGAGCCGCAGCATGTACTGTTTACCATAGGGCACAGCCCCAACGGACAATAAACACTGACTCGAAAAAAAAAAAATCTGGCGTGGCATGACCATTGACGTCTTACTGGTTGGGGTTGACATGTCCGGAGGCTCAGCTACACATACTTAAGATAGGTGTTCATGGGGCACAGTCGACGTTGTGCTTGCTGGGTATGACTGATATAACTCTGATCACTGCATTGATAAAATCACCGTGTCTCCGATGCGTTCGATAGTATGCGGATGTGTTCGAGGTCCAATCTCGTCAATGAGATACCCTCTGCGCAATTACTTATTCACAAGGCTGAAGAGCCCAAGATCTGAAGATTTTGTTGTCGCAAATTTGATAGAGCTACTAGCTTACTTAGTAAAGTTGATCCTGCCGATGTCGACTATGGGTACACCAATAAATAGTTATATATACTTGATTCTAGAAGCACCAACGAAAAATAGTATAGGAAAGAGTGGACTGATGCCTGTCCATACCCCGTATTTTGGGTTGCACAATGCAAGAATTTACCAAGAAATCCAAGTTATCGACCGGTCCCACGTATCTCACGAGACACGGAGACAATGATCCACGCAGTTGATCCATCACGCTGAAGAGAGAGAATTCATCTCCATCGTCATCTCAATTGGCCGCTGTGGCTAAAGCGTGTCATCAGTCTCATTCCGTCGACAGCAACGCAACACTAACCATAACAGCCTGAGTGGGTCGAGTGATATGTAACACTTCATCATTGGGATATTGAAACATGCTCTTGCGCGATGCCTGGAGTTCCTCGTCTTGCGACGTTCTAACGTGCAGTGGCGGGCGGTAGACGTCATGGCGCATATGGAATTCGGACGGAATTGTTGTGTCTGCGTTGACCTGCACATAGTATCCCGCGTTCAGGAGTGCGATGTACGAGTTGACATATACTAAAACAGAACCGCAAGTCAGCATGATCCTCGGATAATTCTTTGAACATACATTTAAGCATTACAAATTCGACAACTTCACATATGTAATTGTTCGGCATCATTGCGTACTGTAGACGGTCAGAGAGAAGATGGCCAGAACGGGGTGTGTAAGCTCACTGTAATGATAGCCGTCAATGAACATACACTGCACAATATGTGAATCAAGGTATGGGGTCGGGTGGAAGGAGAAATACCTCGTCAAACAACCTGTATTGAGAATATAACCCATAAGCTTTGTGATGAATAAATCCGTTCTAAATAATATGTTAGTATTTCAGACCTCACGGTGTATGGACTGCACCTTACCTCGAGAACCCAGTACGGGACGTAGCGAGGAGATAACATAGCGATGATGCAATCAGGACATCGACAAAGGCAACGGCGCCAAAATATATGTCTAGCTCCCACTCGATTTTGGTCGCGTCGCTGATTACATGGAACTGATATCTGCTCGCTATCAGCACGTAGCGCAGTTGGGGAGTCTGCTGTCTCACTCACTCACGCCAGAGAATGGCTTTTATCAGGTTTCAATGATGAACCAATAACTAGGGCACTAATGAAATCTCACCGATGGCAACACCTGAAGGTATGTTCAAAGATTGAGCGAAGAGCATTTCCAGGCGACGGGACTCACCTGAAGTTAGGACGACAGCGATGCCCTAGCAGCGGAATAATATAATGAAACGTTAAGGCTAGAACGTGAACGTCAGCGAACCTACCACCATGATAGGCCAAGCTCTTGATCTGCCCCTGCTAACTAGTTTCACCGCATAAGTTGCGGAAAATATGTTGATGGGAAGAATGAAATACCTATCCATATGCGATGGACATATAGACTACAGACCGAGAAAGCATTACATGAATGTTTGCATATAACACTGCACATCGGACTTACAGATGTGCCCCAGATATGATTAGAACCTGAGGAGTGTATGTCTGAGGCGGATCACAGGACTTGGGAAATATAACAACTTACGCCAACTACTGCCTGAAGCTGCCAAGCACATCAATAGAGGCTACACGGAGGACCAAAGTAGCAACTCACGTTGGAACTCCATACAATTTCTGTGAGCGCACTGACGTTCGCAAAATTGATCACTAAATAAAAATAGACGGAATGGACGATCAAGGCCAGATGCAGAGCGTCAAGTATCCTAAAATTTCAGGGTATGGTGTCAGCTCGGCGTGCTCGACAATATCAATTGCAGCTCAAAGAGATGCCTACCAAAGCCATATGACCTAAAATAACTTCAATAACAGGACTGACGAGAAGGCAGCATAGACGTACGACCAACTTATAGAGTGTTAACCCCGTCCCACTATGCGTCTGAAAGTAGATGAAAGCCTGAACATTGGTTACACCAAAGAGACTGTTCCATGAGACGAATTAGGACGACAGGAAACATTTAACTTTTGAATGAATAGGTATTTACATTGCTGCAACGACCACCCCAATAAACAGAGCCCCAAATGTGTTCGCGAGTTGAAGTTGTGGTATGAGGTCTTGGGTTGAGGAAGCCATTAGGATTATTGGCTAGGCCGATTCCGCCAGCAACACGGTAGTTCCACAGATTATATATCTGTAGCCACGGAAGCATCTGTACCGTGTGTATTCAGTGCTGATGCTGGGAGCACATCCTTCTTTGATGATGAAATATAATCAAATTGAACCAGAGAAAGCTGTGCTCACTCAACTTCATTGACATGGCGGGCGGCCATATAGCCGTTGGGTACTGTTATCGATCAAACTCGAATATCTTTTTTTCTGCCATAGCATTAGTAATGCCACGATTAATATCCGATAATGTACATCACGATGAAGAGTCTGCTCCCATATAGTCTTGGTGAGATGCATTCCCAAGCCCTCATCTGTGCCTGGGGAACGAACAACGTCAGTATTCACGAGGATAAATATGTCAGCCAGGAATCGTCAGTAAGTAGTTTGTATTAATAACTCAAGTCCCTTAGAAAGTGGCTGAAGGACGGAACCCATACATTTCGTTCCGTGATCTAGGCAGAGAATTCGACCTTCGACATCGAAGCGGACACAAACCTTCATGCACCAGTTGTTACCAAGGCCATAGAAAGTCCTATCAATGGCCCGGGTAGCACTCAAGGCGATGCAACGGAGGATGGCGCTGACCTAGAACACCCAGCTCGAGTGGGACGAATTTTGGTAGTAGCTGTATTAACAACAGGATGACTTAACGTCCGTACTCTCACGATGACACAGCGAAGAGAACATCTATCTGCATCCCTAAATAAGTCGATTGATTGAGGTATCTTACTTGCCTGACTGGCCTTGTCCGAGATACCGGCGTGTAAATGGGGGATGGACTTGGATGATTGCTCAGCCGGATCCTTCATCGACAAATATTGGAAGGAGACATGTTGCTCGTCCGATATTGAATTCTGCAAGCATCGCCTGAAAGACTAGTAGCTTGCGTTTGAAACTACTACTATGGATGTCTATGGATGAGCGAAGGCGAAAATCACGAAGAAAGAGATAACAGTACAAAATAATCAGATGCAAAGGTGAACTAGTCGTCCACATGCTGCCGTGTAAGTGACCATCAGCATGTGCGGGGGACAACAAAGTACAAGCACGAAACGAGCCCGCAATGAAAGGGGTGGTGACTGCATGGTTGAAGCATTTGGTGTGGTGTTACAAGAAGCAGGAGCAGGAGTGTCGCGGACATCGAGGCAGCAGCAGGCTGAGTTTGCGATGATGACACCTAGGATTGAACTGGGCCTTGTGATTGGCCTTGTTGTTGCTGCTGCGTTTGTGTTGCCTGTCGAGGAGATGCACAACAAAGTAAAAGCACGATATGTGCCCACCATGAGATGGGTCGTGACTGCGCAGGTGTTGCAACTGGTGTGGTGGTACCAGCAGGCTGAGTGTGTGAACAGTTCTCGCGGCCACGGAGCAACAGCCAATAGCTGGGAGATAAATGAATATACCACTGCAATTGTAAATTCACGAGAAGAGAGACATATCCTTTCTGTCCCGTACTGCAGCAACTTCGACAATTGATGTCTGCGAGAGCAGATGGTCCTGCTTGGGCGTTGCTGGAGTTCGGTTGCTCCATCGTTATTGGACTGAGCGTGGCGGAAGAGCGAGGAGAAGTATTCGAGAAGCGCATGTGGATTCACAGAAGAAGGTGTGCGAGCACTGCGAGAGTCGTGTGGAGGAGAATGAGGATGTGTGCCGCGTGCTGAGGACTGAGAGTAGTACAGAGGTCAGCACAAGAACTGGTCAAAGGATACAGACGACTGACCTGGGCACCATCAAAAAAGCCTGGCGGTATTTGACGGGCATGAACAGGTGGACGTCGCGTAGCACCACTCTAGAGTAACGACCTTGAAAAGATCAAGAAACACGTCACGTACATGCTTTAATGACTTTCAACGAGCTAGGACCTGGGAGTGAGATATTAGCGCAGTGTTACCGAGGGACCATGATACTTACATCAGGGATAGGCAGGAGGAGGTCTTCAAGGCCAGCCTTTTTGAGGATGGCGTGAGGGTCCCATGTGTACACATTTTTGTCATCGCAGCCAGCGACTAGCTAGCAGCTTTCCATCGGCGGAAAGGGCTGCAGATCTCACACTGTCTCCGTGTTGGAGGTGGTCCGACTGGGAGGTTGGTATCGAGATTCCACAGACCGCTGTTTCATCGGTTGATATGCTCCCAAAGAGGTGGTTGTTCCCAACAAGGAGATGGCGTAGACATGGTATGTGTAGCGGTTGTGATTAGCAGAAGGCACCCAGCGGTCTAGAATGGCCTTCGTTCCAAATCTCAGATCTCACCTTTCGTTCTAACCTATTTTGACCCACTCGTCTTATGTCAGAAACCCTTGTCCTTGTCTTTAACTCGTTATCTCTCATATCTTCATTCTTCACTCCATTCCCTTAGATATCGCACGTGCTAGCTGTCAAGACTCAGTGTAGATACAGGAGCCCTCATAGACTTAGAGCAGCGTTTTTGCTACCCAGAATTGATAGACTTTTACCCGTTTGTTGTTCTGAAGACGTTCTATTTGTGCCGCCGACTTCGAGCCTTATCCGCTAAATATGGACCCTCCAGAATGGCGATCTGCTGCTATGTGGCGGTGTCAAATATCCTAAGCGGGCCAGACGAACCGGAGATAAGAAACTTCTTTGCATCCCATCTGTTGTCCATGCCAAGCTCCAAACATTTCATCATGTTCCAGCTGTGTGGCGATCAGCTCGCCCGTCTTTGCATCCCAGATTTTACTCCATTCACAATATCAATGTTGTATCCTCCTGTTGCAATTTTTGTGTTATCGGGCAAGTAGATCGTCGCCCACACCTGCTGGTACCCGGTCTTGATTTATAGGACAGTTTCACCGGTCTTGACGTCCCAGACTCTTGCCGTCCCATCCGAGGATCCGCTCACCACCCGCTCACCATCTGCACTCCAGTGCACTGACTCCACAGTCATAGTGTGCCCTCAACATTTTGCAATTACTTTTCCCGTCTCGATATCCCACAACCTCACTTTCTCATCACTGCCTCCGCTTACAACAGTCTTCCCGTTTGGAGACAGTGCTATGGTGTACGCTGCTGTCTTCTCTGCCTCAGTGATGAGAACAGGACCGCCTGGGCAGTCCTCGCCTATGTCCACCTCATATGTCCAGTCTTCGCCTATATGTGCGCCACTCTCCATGTCCCATAATCGGAGTGAGCCGTCGTCCGAACATGTGATGATGCGTCGTCCGCCAGGCAGACGGACCACATCATTGACCCAGCCGGTATGACCTCGTATTATCTGGTGTGGCGTTACCACTGGCCTTTGTTGCTTCTTCCTGGTTGAAGAAGACATAGCTGGCGCTGGGGGTCTCAAGTACCGCAGATCGTGGTCTATGTATGCGAGAGAGGCCCGCCGGGATATTTGAATTAGATCCAGTCGTCTGGCAACGGCAATTGCTCGTGAGTCGATCTGCCTATCTTCTTTCATATCAGCTCTGGCTCATAGAAGCGCACAAGGCATTGCTCACTAGACAGCTTGTTTATAAGAATTCGCCCAGAAGTCAAATTCGGGACTAGATATGCAGGAGTTACTGCGAGGATCCTTGCGGGTGGCTAGTAAGCAAGGGGTAAGCTTTACGTTGCAGAACAGTTTAGAGTATCACTCAAGAAAAGCAGACAAACCCAGTGCTCAATTACCAATGATCAGATTGGAGTACGAGGAAGTTGGGAACCCGTTCGTTCAAGACATTTTTTAAGGTGCGTCCCATACGTTATTCTCGTGTTCGCTTTACTCTAAATGCTGTGCAGACGAAGCGCTCAGGTTCGCACCTGGTGCTATGCGCATCTTCAGATGCTGTATTCTGAATCCTGCAAAATTTCCTCTGATGTCGATCCCTCCCTCGTCACTGATGGGTCTTAGGTGATCTGCATTGAATGGAATCTTTGAAACCTTCGGCCGCCAAGCGAATAATTGGTATGATCCTTATCGGCGTTCGCCACATCAGACCGGCGCAACAGCACTTTCCATACATAGGTTATACCATTTTAATCCTGCATTCGCAGACTTCTCAAGCAATCAAATTGGTCTGAACACCGTTCTCATGAGCTGCAAGACATCGTCTGATGGACGGACCAATGACCTCGTGAATCAACTTCATGCTTCATATCAAGCAAAAACAACGTACCATCTTCGTCGTGAATGGCAATGAATCTGATGAAAACGAGTGACAGAGACAGTTTGTATCGCGAATATAAATGTATGGCAACTTTGAACCCTCGCTATCACTTCTGGCTCATCCTCTTCATCTCGCCAGTCATCTCTCTAGGTCCCATACTCGGAGCGAGCCGTCAAGCGACCCTGTGATGATGTGTCGTCCACCAGGCTGGTGCACGATACATGCACCCCTTCGGTATGACCACATATCATCTGGCGTGGCATGACCACTGGCGTCCTACTGATTGGGGTTGACATGTTCGGAGAGGTGTTCATGGGGCACAGTCGACGTTGGGCTTCCTGGGTATGACTGATGCGACTCTCATCATTGCACTTATGAAATATCCGTGTCTCCGATGTGTTCGATAGTATACGGATGTGTTCGAGGTCCAATCTCGTCAATGAGATACATACCCTCAGCGCAATTACTTATTCACAAGGCTGCAGTGTCCAAAATGTCAAGATTTTGTTGTCCTAGATTTGATAGAGCTACTAGCTTACTGTAAGGTTGATCCCGCCGACGTCGACTATGGACACACCAAGAAATAGTTGTGCATACTTGAATAGAGAAACACCGACGGAAAATAGTACAGGAAAGAGTGGACTGATGCCTGTTCATGCCCCGTATTCTGGGTTGCACAACGCGAGGATTTACCAAGAAATCCAAGTTATCAACCGGTCTCACGTATCTCACGAGACACGGAGACAATGATCCACGCAGTTGATCCATCACGCTGGAGAGAAAGAATTCATCTCCATCGTCATCTCAGTTGGCCGCTGCGGCTAAAGCGTATCATCAGTCCTATTCCGTCGACAGAAACGCAACTACCAACCACAACAGCCTGAATAGGTCGAGTGATATGTAACCCTTCATCATCGGAATGTTGAAACATGCCCTCGCGCGATGCCTGGAGTTCCTCGTCTTGCGACGCTCTGACGTGTGGTCGCGGGCGGTAGACGCCATGGCGCATATGGGATTCGGACGAAATCATTGTATCTATGTTGACCTGCACATAGTATCCCGCGTTCAGGAGCGCGATGTACGAGTTGACATATACTAAAACAGAACCGCAAGTCAGCATGATCCTCGGATGATTCCTTGGACATACATTTAAGCAGTAAAAATTCGACAGCTTCACATATGTAATTGTTTGGCATTGCTATGCACTGTAGACAGTGAGAGAGAAGATGGGCAGAATAGGATGTGTAAGCTCACTGTAATGACAGCTGTCATTGAACACATACTGCACAAAATGTGAATCAAGGTATGGGGTAAGCTGGAAGGAGAAATACCTCGTCAAACAGCCTGTACTGAGGATATAACTCATAAGCTTTGTGATGACTAAATCCGTTCTAAATAATATGTTAGTATCGCAGACCTGACAGTGTATGGACTGCACCTTACCTCGAGAACCCAGTACGGGACGTAGCGAGGAGATAACATAGCGATGATGCAACCAGGACATCGACAAAGGCAACGGCGCCAAAATACATGTATAGCGCCCACTCGATTTCGATCGCGTCCATGATTACATGGAACTGATATCTGCTCGCTATCAGCACTTAGCGCAGTTGGGGAGTCTGCTGTCTCACTCACTCACGCCAAACAATGGCTTTTATCATGTTTAAATGATGAGCCAATGACCGGGGTACCAATGAACTCTCACCGATGGCAAGAACTGAAGGGATTTTCAAAGATCAAGCAAAGAGCATTTCCAGGTGATGGGACTGACCTGAAGTTAGGACGACAGCGATGCCCTAGCGGCGGAACAACATAATGAAACCTTAAGGCTAGAACGTGAACGTCGACAAACCTACCACCACGATAGGCAGGGCTCTTGATCGGCCATTGTTAACTAGTTTCACCGCATAAGTCGCGGAAAATCTGCTGATGGGGGAAAATACCTATCCATATGCGATGAACATATAGACTACAGACCAAGAAAGCATTGCGTGAGCGTTGAACATAATACCGCATATCGAACTTACAGATGTTCCCCAGATATGATGAGAACCTGTAGAGTGCATGTCGGAGGCGGATCACAGGACTTGGTAAATACAACGACTTACGCCGACTACCGACTGGAGCTGCACAAGCACATCAATATGGTAGTACACAGAGGCTACACGGAGGACCAAAGTAGCCACTCACTTTGGAACTCCATACAATTTCTGTGAGCACACCGATGTTCGCAAAGTTGATCACTAAATAAAAATAGATGGAATGGACGATCAAGGCCAGATGCAGAGCGTCGAGTATCCTAACACAAATAAAAATAAAAATTCAGTGTATGGTGTAAGCTCGGCGTGCTCGAAAATTGCAACTCGAAGAGATGCCTACCAAAGCCATACGACCTAAAATAGCTTCAATGACAAAACTGACGAGAAGGCAGCATAGACGTACGACCAACTTATAGAGTGTGAACCCTGTCCCGCTATGCGTCTGAAAGTAGATGAAAGCTTGAACATTGGTTACGCCAAAGAGACTGTTCCATGAGACATGTCTGGACGACGGGAAACATTTAAATTTTGAGTGAATAGGAACTTACACTGCTGCAAGGATAACCCCAATAAACAGAGCCCCAAATGTGTTCGCGAGTTGAAGTTGTGGGATGATGTCTTGGGTTGAGGAAGCCATTGATATTATTGGCTAGGCCGATTCCACCAGCAGTTCTACCGTATTATATATCCTGCAGCCACAAAGATCAGCATCTGTTCCGTGATGTATTTGGCACTGCTGCTGGGGGCACACCCTTCTACGATGAGGATGAAACATGATCAAATTGAACCAGAGAAAGCTTTGTTCATTCAATTTCATTGACACGGCGGGCGGGCACTGCCGGACATGTATCGATGAAACTCGGATTTTTTTCTGTCGTAGGCATCAGTAATGCCACGATTAATGTCCGATGATGTACATCACGACGAAGAGTTTGCCCCCATATAGTCTTGGCGAGCTGCCTTCTCAAGCCCTCATCTGTGCCCGAGGAACGAACGACGCCGGTTATCACAAGGATAAATATGCCAGCCCGGAACCGTCAGTATGTCCGAACCTGGCCGATGACTCAAATTCGATGAAGGCATATGGCTGATCCAAAAGTGAGTGCCCTATTCAGTAGTTCGTATTAATAACTTGAGTCCCTTAAAAAATGGCTGAAACCCGGAACCCATATATTTCGCTCCGTGATCTAGGCGGAGAATTCGGCCTTCAACATCGAAGCGGACACAAACCTTCATGCACCAGTTGTTACCAAGGCCATAGAAAGTCCTATCAATGGCCCGGGTAGCACTCAAGGCGATGCAACGGAGGATGACGCTGACCTAGAACACCCAGCTCGAGTGGGACGAATTTTGGTAGTAGCTGTATTAACAACAGGATGACTTAACGTCCGTACTCTCACGATGACACAGCGGGGAGAACATCCATCTGCATCCCTAAATGAGTCGATTGATTGAGGTATCTTACTTGCCTGACTGGCCTTGTCCGAGATACCGGCGTGTAAATGCGGGATGGACTTGGATGATTGCTCAGCCGGATCCTTCATCGACAAATATTGGAAGGAGACATGTTGCTCGTCCGATATTGAATTCTGCAAGCATCACCTGAAAGACTAGTAGCTTGCGTTTGAAACTACTACTATGGATGTCTATGGATGAGCGAAGGCAAAGTCACGAAGAAAGAGATAACAGTACAAAAGAATCAGACGAAAGGTGAAATAGTCGTCCACATGCCGCTGCATTAATGACCATCAACATGTGCATGGGACACACAGCAGAGAAAAAGAACGAAACGAGCCCGCAATGGAAGGGGTGGTGACTGCATGGTTGAAGCATTTGGTGGGGTATTACAAGCAGCAGGAGCAGGAGCAGGAGGTGACGCAGACGTCGAGGCGGCAGCAGGCTGGGTTTGCGATGATGACGCCTGGGATTGAACTGGGCCTTGTGATTGGCCTTGCTGCTGCTGCTGTGTTTGTGTTGCCTGTCGATGGGATGCACAGCAGAGAAAAAGCACGACATGAGCCCACCACGGGATGGGTCGTGACTGTGAAAGTGTTGCACCTGGTGTGGTAGTACCAGCAGGTTGGGTGTGTGAACGTTCTCGCGGCCGCGGGGCAACAGCCAATGGCTGGGAGATAAACGAATATACCACTGCGATTATAAACGCACGAGAAAAAGACGTACCTTTCTGTCCTGTACTGCAGCAACCTCGACAATACGAGGGCTGTGAGAGAAGATGGTCCAGCGTTGCTGGAGTTCGGTTGCTCCGTGGGTATTGGACTGAGCGTGGCGGAAGAGTGAGGAGAAGCGTTCGAGAAGCGCACGTGGATTCGCAGAAGGTGGTGCGCGAGTACTGCGAGAGTCGTGTGCAGGAGAATGAGGATGGGTGCCGCGTGCTGAGGACTGAGAGTAGTACAGAGGTCAGCACAAAAACTAGTCAAATGATGCAGACGACTGACCTGGGCACCATCGAAAAAGCCTGGCGGTACTCGACGGGCATGAATAGGTGGACGTTGCGTAGCACCACTCTAGAGTGACGGCCTTAAAATGACTGAAAAGATCAAGAAACACGTCACGTACATCCTTTAATGACTTTCCAGCCAGGACCTGCGAGTGGGAAATTAGCGTAGTTTTTACCAAGGGAGCGTGATACTTACATCAGGGATAGGCAGGAGGAGGTCTTCAAAGCCAGCCTTTTTGAGGATGGCGTGAACGTCCCATGGGCCATGTGTATATATTTTTGTCAAGGCCACCAGTGACTAGCGCTTTTCCATCAGCAGAAAAGGCTGCGCATCGCAATTCATCCTCGTGCTGGAGGGGTGGTCCGACTGGGAGGTTGGTGTCGAGATTCCACAGACGCGCAGTTTTATCGATCGATATACTTGCAAGCAGGCGGTTGATCCCAGACAAGGTGGTGGCGTAGATATCATTTTTGTGACCCTCCAGAATGGCGACCTGCTGCCAAGTGGCGGTGTCGGATATCCTAATTGGGCCTAATGACCCGGAGATAAGCTTCTTCCCATCTGCTGTCCATGCCAAGCTCCAAACTGGTTCATAGTTTTTGAGTGTAGCGATCAGCTCGCCCGTCTTTGCATCCCAAATTTTTACACCGCTCTCCTCGTTGGATCCTCCTGTTGCTATTTTTGTGTTATTGGGCGAGTGGATCTTTCCAGTCCTTGCCTATCTGCACGCCGCTCTCCATGTCCCATAGTCGGAGTGAGCCGTCGTCCGAACATGTCGGACTATCTGAGTTAGGATACGCATCGGGGAAAAGCTCCTTCACAAAAACAAGGTAATTTCAGAATTTTTTTCAGAATCCCTCGTAATTTCAGCGAAATCGAGTACGACCAGATTTCTCAAGCTCAGTCGCAGTTACTTCGAATTTCTTCGAGTTTTCAGTCATTATTCTTCGAATACCATCAAATTATTTTGAATTCAGTTGAACTCGACATACATGAACATTGATTAAAACGAAATATCACCATCAAAAGATGCGAAAAGAAAAGAAAAGATCGGCAAACTGAGAAGCAACTGACTCGGTGCCATATTCATAGCTTGATTATTCTTCGGCCATTGCGTCGAGATCGAGATAGTCACCAGCGCTTGATGAGGCAGTGGACGCCGAGTTCTCGATTGCACTGGTGTCGAGTTAGTCAGAGTGCCCGATAACGAAGAATAGCGCAAGCAAAACACACCTGACTGCCTTGTAAAGCCGTGCCATTAGCACATGGTACTTCTTCATACTACCCTCAAAGATGCAGTTGAGAGTTGCTTGGTGAGCCTTGTAAATGCCGACGTGGGAAGACGCATTGAACGATTTGACTTGTGTGTTTGAAGGCGGGTTGCCGCTACTCCAATCCTTCAATATCGCGTAGATCTGTGGAGAATGTTATGTAGTCAGTATACAGAGGTTGAAACAGTGTCACAGCCAGAGCCTACCATAGTTGCAATCAAACACACCATAGCCACAGGTAGCTCGGGCTCGTTGTTTTCTTCTAAGACAGAAACAAAATCATCACGGCACTGACTGCCAAACGAGTCCTCGCCGTCAAAGAATGACAATCGGATGGTGTCAATGGTAGCGTCATCACAAAATGGTTGGTCCCCAAGGACCTTACCCTGTGTAGTAGTTGAGAATCAGAGAAACGAAGAGAGAGATGTCAAATACTAAACGGACCTTGGCGTCAGTTGGAAAAATATACTTGTGACTCTTAAGAAGGTCTTCTACCTTGTCAGCGCAGCCTTTCTGGAGTGCGAAATGCGATACAACAATTTGATGCGCAAGCTTCTTGAGATTGGTGTGGAAGGAGCTCAATCGTCCCTCCGGCTTGTAAAGCATATTAGTTTCATCCAAATAACCGTGCAAAAAGAGTACATACGATCCCGGCAAGAGCCAGTGCATAATCAAAGTCGTGCTTCATCCTCTTCGATATCGCATATTCCTTGCGCTTCCCGGCAGCAGTATGGACCGCTTCCAGGGCCATTGTTCGCTTCTGAGTGATGTTGGGTAATGCGTTGTTGAAGAGAGATGCTTTTTTGAGTTCGAACATGGCGGCCTTCAACACATTCTGTATCCGGGTGTTTTGAGCCTTGAGGTTGATGGAGCCATCTGCCGAGTAGACTAAATCTGTGAATATGGGCCATGTAAAAGAATAATCAGACTCTTTATCATCCAACTCAGAAGCTGACATGTGAGTGACATCTGAGGCCGGCAGCGCCACAGTCTCCACAAATTTAGGTCTCTACAAAGTGTGATGTCAGTGAGATGGAATCACAGGAGTGTGCAGTGGAACATGTCACCTCAAGGTCTTGTCGTTCTTCTAGCTTGCTCCTTTTCTTCGTGTCTTTCTTCTTCTCCGGCTGGTGTTTGGTGACAGCGGTTGATGAAGCTTCATGGTAATATGGCTTGGAACGACCACCATGACCATCGGAGGCTTTGTCAGCAACTTGAACATCAACCTCAGACACATTGCAGCCGGTTTGCAAATGCGGACTGGCAGCTTTACTAGTACCCGGCATGCGCACAAAATGGGGAATCTAAGTCAAAAGGTTAGTTTCAATTTTTCTGACAATGGGGTCAAGTACCTCTTTAACGAGTTCCTCCTGAGAGAGTGACTCAAAGTCATCATCCTCAGGAACCTCCATCTTGTTGTCGTTGTCTGATTTTTCAGAGGCGTTGTCACGGTCACCTCTCTCCATATTCACTGACGGTGTCACTATCTTCAATTGACACCGTGGCTGATTTCGAAGAGCGCACTGATCTCTCACGACCTTGACTTTCAGCACGACTGATTTTTGCAGGTGTCTTCTGTGCTAACTTGGCTGCAGGTGCTGATTGCAGTCCAGTTACTGTGGGTGCACGCTTACGACTGTTGGCCGTTGTCTCATTCCAAACTGGAGTCAGGTGCATGTTAGTAACTGCTTTGTAACTGCGGAAGTGCTAACCTTTCCGCTCTAAGGCCTTTTTCTTCGACGGCCGTTGCAACGGTCCTTGATGCATTGTGAGTCCCTCACAATGTCCTTTGATGTACTACTTACTATCTGTATCACCTTTATTTTCACCACCAAGAGTCTTGACTTGCCTTGGCCTTTGTTTTGCTGCTCCGCTTGCGGGCGGCTATCTCTGACGGTGTCAAAGATGCTCTGGGAGGCATGCTGACGAGGGGGCAAACAGGAGGAAGAAGTGAAAAAACTGCAAGGTTCACATTCCGCTCTCATTTTGAAGCTTATAAGTTTTGTTTGTTGCTGTCACAGGGCTGCATGTTATCACGTTAAATTTTCTAACTAAACCTTTTCTGACCTGGATCTTCACCAACAGGGCGCGTCTGGTCTTGCTTTTCACTCTTGCACTTTGTGGGGGTGCGTCTGCATGGGTATTCACTTCACTCTTGCACTTTGTGAGGGTGCATCTGGTATTACTTTCACTCTTGCACTTTGTGAGGGCGAATTCAAGTTAGTCCGCTGTCCTTTGCGAGGGCGCATTAGTCGTTGTCATTTGGTTGCTGTGCTGTATATTATCACGTTAATTTTTGCAACTAAACCTTTTCTGACTTAAATCTTCACCAACAGGGCACGTCTAGTGTTGCTTTCACTCTTGCACTTTGTGAGGGCGTCTAGTGTTGCTTTCACTCTTGCACTTTGTGAGGGCACATCTGCTGGGGTATCGCTTTCACTCTTGCACTTTGTGAGGGTGCATTAGTCTGCTGTCATTTGGTTGCTGTGCTGTATGTTATCACATCAATTTTTGCTACTAATCCTTTTCTGACTTGGCTCTATTGATAGCTCACGCACTATTTGGTTACCTTTGTATCTTCACGCGCGCTATTCGGTCACCTTTGTCTCTTCACGCACGCTGTTCGGTCACTTTGTCACTTTATCTACCGCCTGTTTCACACCTGTTTCTCTACTGTCACAATGAACACTTGCCCAGGCTGTGCTAAAAACTTCGAGCATACTGGATATGCTCATCACCTAGCCCAGACCACAAATCCGCCATGCGCTGCTCAATTACAATTTTCTGGTCTTTTTTCAGAGTCGGAGGATGCTGATTTAGATGGTCTTGCGGAGGATGGCGATTCAGACGGTCTCGATGGAGGAGATGCAGATTTTACAGGTGACTACTTCGGCTACTATGATGAACAAGATCTGGAATGGCCAGATGATGACCATGACGAGCTCCCCTTGGAATCTGACGGAAGGATGAAGAGTATCACGACACTGCGCTTGAGCATGGGTGGGAACGCCCTGCAGATCCTGTCCAGCAGGATATTGATGGTGGGGATGATTTTGAAAACTTGGACAACTCGGACGCATTGTCACAACCACACCCTGAACGACAAGAAGCAGAGGCGCCCCTTGGTCACCAGCCCATTGTTGAGAAATTTCCAAGGCGCCACGCAGGTGCCCCAGTTCACCACTCCCGCACTACAGCATTCGAGTCTTATAAGAATATACTGCAAGGTGCAGAAAATGTTTGGGCCCCCTTTGAGTCTCGCATAGATTACGAGGTCGCGAAGTGGGCAAAACTTCGTGGTTCTGGCTCGACTGCTTTTTCCGAGCTGCTCGCAATCGATGGTGTGAGTTTCTCAATTGTATCATGATGGGCCAACATTTACGATGACGTTTATATAGCTCCGTGAAGCCTTGGGCCTTTCATACCAGAATTCCCGTGAACTCAATCAAGTCATCGACCAACAGTTACCATGTAGACGACCGCGTTTCAAACACGAAGAAATCATTGTCGCAGACGAGGCATTTGATGTTTACTCACGCGACGTCATGGAGTGTGTCAAAGCTCTTTATTCAGATCCCGAATTCTCTCCACATCTCAACTATGCTCCTGAACGCCATTATGCCGATGCCGACAAGACTATCCGAATGTATCATGATATCCATACAGGCAAGTGGTGGTGGTCCACCCAGGCAAGTCGCTGTTAGACAATCTGTTCGAGTCATATTGAACTTATTGCAACCTCTTTTAGAAAGAACTCGAAACAAAGAAACCGGGAGCCACGGTCATACCCATTATCCTTTCGTCTGACAAGACGCAGGTCACCATGTTTAGAAACAAATCTGCCTATCCCGTCTACATGACAATAGGCAATATTCCGAAGGAGATCCGTCGAAAGCCTTCTCAACGAGCGTGGATCCTGCTTGCCTATCTACCAACTTCGAAACTCGATCATATCACCAACAAGGCCGCTAGGCGTCGAACGGCAACTAATTTGTTTCACGCTTGTTTGCGCCACATTCTTGAGCCTCTGAAAGTCCCTGGTGAGGATGGTGTTGCTATGGCCAGCGGGGATGGTTAGTGCGTCGAGGGCATCCGATTGTCGCATGTTATTCTGCAGATTACCCAGAACAGCTGTTGACAACTGGGATAAAGTCAGGAGAGTGCCCAAAGTGTGATATCCCACACAAGGAGCTGGGAAGTCCGCATTTTCCGGTAAACCTGCGAGACCTCAAGCAATTCTCGCCGCATTGTCCCTCGTCGATGAGGATTATGACCTGTGGAGAGAGCATGCCAGGAGTGCGGCATTAAGCCTGTCTTCAAACCATTCTGGCTGGATCTCCCGTACACCAACATATTCCAATCCATCACGCCGGATGTGTTGCATCAGCTCTACCAGGGTATCATCAAGCACCTCATCGAGTGGATCAAGGAGGCATGTAGCGAAGCCGAGATTGACGCTCGTTGTCGCAGGCTTCCCCCAAACCACAACATCCGCTTGTTTCTGAACGGAATCAGTCACCTTTCACGTGTTAGTGGAACGGAGCATAACCAGATCTGTCGCTTCCTGCTCGGTATTGTCATTGGCATACAGTTGCCTGGAAATCTCAATAATGGTCGCCTTACTCGTGCCATTCGCGGCATCCTTGATTTCCTTTACCTTGCTCAATACCCTTCTCACACAGATCAAACTCTAGTACTGCTCGATGATGCCTTGACACGCTTTCACATAACAAGGATATTTTCCTTGATCTTGGGATCCGCTCGAATTTCAACCTCCCGAAGCTTCATTCCTTCCGTCACTATGTACATATGATCAAAATGTATGGCACGACCGACAACTACAACACCGAGTACACCGAATGCTTACACATTGACCTCACGAAGGATGCTTACAGGGCTACCAACCATAAAGACGAGTATAGTCAAATGACGCTCTGGCTCGAAAGACGTGAGAAGATATTGTGGCACGATAACTTTGTTAAGTGGTGTCTGGTTGGTGATCTTGCCTCGCAAGAAAGGTCGCCACCAGACATGGATTATCATCGCACAATCAAGATGACGAAACACCCGACCGTCAAACGTGTTCCACTGGATCGCATTGTGCAGGACTATGGCGCCACTTTTTCACAGCAGCATTGGCTCGTTATGTGGTTGGCAGGAATCAACCTGGTTTATCTGCAGTGCAACTGGAACGAGAGGCTGCTCACATCATTCTTCCCTTTGATACTGTGGCTACATTCCACAGGATCAAATTTCACGCAATTGATGCTCGCGGGTTCCGGGATTCGAGTGTAACAGTAGATTCTGTGCATTCTCAACCATCACGGAAGGACAAGCGTGGGCACACGATCCCCGCACGCTTTGATACTGTTTTGGTCAACGAAGGGGATGGTGGGATAACAGGCGTGGATGGTGCGTTTGCATTTGTGTGAACACGGCCGTTAATCTAACTTGGTTCCAAAAGGATACCGTGTTGCACAAGTTCGTGTCGTCTTCACGCTGACAACTCAAGCTACGAATTTGTTATTCCCCACTGGACCTGTGAAACCACCCGCCCACCTTGCTTATGTGGAATGGTTCACACCTTTCCAGCAACCTGAATCACACCATGGGCTGTACAAAATTTCTCGTTTGATGCGTCATGGAGAGCGTCTCGCAAGCATTATTGATGTATCAGACATCCGCAGGAGTGTCCATCTTTTTCCCAATTTCGGCGCAGTAGTACCTCGTGAATGGACGAGCAGTACCGTTCTGGAACTCTGTCCCAGCTTCTTTGTAAACTCGTTCAGTGACCGACACGCTTATTTAACTATTGTCTGAGGAATATAACGAGATTTGTTGAAATACTCTCGAAATACACGTAGTTTAACAAATTCCCTGAAATTCCTTTGTTTTTGAGCCATTTTGTGAAGGAGGTTTTCCCCGATGTGACCCGCCTAAAGTGTGTATACTCTACTCCTACTTGCTATGCATATTATCTCGTATCACAAAGTCACATCAATGGCGACCATGGCCTTCAGAGAAAGGAGCCAGTGACGTATAAGTGTGTTTCAGTTCGGCTCTGATGTACATACAGTAGTAATGCATAACGAATATGTGTGACATCACTGCACATTGTGTTACAGCTGATTGCAAATTATGCGGAAACGCAAAAGTTGAATTTGCGTCTCGGAAACGCCCGAGGTAGGACCCCGTAAGTGTTTGGCTTACAATCGCGCGCATTTGAAGCACTCCTATGATGTTATAGGTGCACATTTAATATTGCACGTTGCGTGGCCTGCGCGCTGCCCGTTTGTTTGTCATCAAGTCTGCGAGCTACCCTTTGTGAAGTCTGCGCTTCCTTTTATGAAGTCTGCGCTGCCTTTTGTGAAGTCTGCATGCTGCCCCTTGTACATGAAGTCTGCGCACTCGCTGCTTTGCTTTTTTTTGCTATTAATTTTGGAGGGCTGCATGAGTCCATCTTCTACACACACACATCTACTACCCGGCACATCAAATGGGGGTACTATTGTCCTTCTCATATGTAGATCGTATGCAAATGTAAAGACAGTCAAAATCATTAAGTCATCAATGCTCAAGCTCAAAGAGAATTGTAAGTATCATGCTGTAGGTAGTGAAGTATAGTGCAAGACAAACAGGAAAAGAGCAATTAAACATGTAGACAAGAAATTGAAACACCAAAGCATCAAATGAGATAATCAACGGGCCTGATAACATATTCAGACTCCCAGGGGTTGATTATTGCTGGTGCAAAAGGGTCATTGGGCTGAGGCTGGTTGCGGAACAATATTCAGCTTCGCTCACAGAGACAATTGTAGCTGGATGGGATAATTCAGGGCAAGTTGCATATGCAGCTGGTACACCCGGAATGCTCAGCTGATTGAGTGAAGAAAGGGACTGCAAAGGCAGGAAATGTGGGATGGCGATGGCTGTTTCTAATGAACGAAAATGTGTTAGTCCAGATTTACATTATGAAAGGCATGAAGACATACTGCTCTTGAGTTTTTTTGCCACTACTCTCTGATTTGTTGGTGATTCATCAGGGGAGAGCACTGTGTGAGTCCATTTGGCTAGATACACAATTATCAATTTTAGTCAACTAAAATGGAATGCAAACCTACCATTGACCATTGGTGTCTTTGAGATTTTCAGCTTACCTTTACCTTTGTAGCCAGTGCGAATGTCCACAGAATCACTCAACTCCATCTCCATCAAGGAGCTAGCAAGTTCGGGGTTATGGTCAGCATTGTCTCTGACGCTGTCCACATCCGACAAAAGCTCCACTTCTGAACTGTCACTGTCACCTTCGGAATCTGAACCAGCTATAATGGGCTGGGTGTTCCAGGATTCATATACACTGTCTGGAATATGGTTCCTGGTGACTAACACAAGTTATTAGCACAGCGCTCAGGTGTACAATGGTGGCAATGCACCAAACCAAAGGTGAGATTCTGTTACACTTGCTTTGTCCCAGCCCTTGTGCTTGGCTAAGTCTGTTCCAGTCGGACACGCAATGTCAACGATGGTCAATGCTTGTCTGCTTTTGTTCAACAGCCTCCAATGTGGCTTCTCGTCCTGGCCTGCTGACTGCGATGATGAAAACTCCTGGGCCTCTCTGAATCAAGGTAATTGAAGACCTTCGGAAATAACTTGCGCAGCAGTTGACCATCTTGGAGTATGACCAATCGTGATGAAATGTTGTTTGTTCGTCCACATAACATCCACAATTCTTCATGGCTTGAATCTCGTTCATACCGTTTTTCAATGGAGCTTTTGGCACTCTGATGGTGCCATGTCTCTGAAGGGATGTTAGTGTGAGCATCAGTGAAGGTTTGTGACTAACATTGACTCCGCAAATGAGGATGCCAACTGACACAATACAAAAAGTACTAATTGATGTTCCGGACATTGTACTCCGTTTCACCTGGCTTGTGGTAGGTTGTGAACTAGTAGTAGTATCCCTCCGAGTCTAAAGCAAATCATGAATATACAGATAACATTTTTTAATATATTGGCAGTGACTTACCTTTTGCAAGCTGGCTGATGATGGTCCTGGGCCCTTTGACAGTTTACTGTAATTTGTGAGACAAGTAGAAGCAAGTGTTAACAGCACCTCCTCTCTGGCAGCTGCTTTAGTTGAGAGAACTGAGCCTCCTTGCTTTCCAGCTACACGGTTGAAGATCTCTTTCACTGCAGCAGTACCAGAGGAACTTGGGTAGGCCTCTTCATCCTTGAGTATTTCAGAATGTTCAGTCTACTGTCTTCCGAGTCCAAGGGTTTACTGTGTCCATGCCCACACTTGGCACAGTGTCCTTCATCCGCATGTCAAGGATAAAAATCTTCACAATCACAAAGTTGACCTTCAGGATCAGCAGCTCTGCAAAAGTTTTCCTGGTCCATACTGTTGCTTGTGGGACAGCCGGCTCAAGCAAGTTGCATCAGGGAAGCTTGAGGTATAGGAATGACCACAAGACGTGAAAAGTAATTTACAATCTAAATTTATTCGAGTACTACGCACATGTTCCGACTACTCCCTATCGGCTAAAAATGCAGTCAGCACTAGTAGGGCTTGACACCATAATTTTGCTCTATGAAACCAAATTGGCTCTGCAAGGGAGACTTGAAGCTCTTTTGAACCTCGCCAACCAGCACTATAGTCTCAAAAACAGGATATACTTCACCATCCCATTCGTCTAGTGTCAGTCAACAATGCACTGGTGTGATTTGCTTTGCATAACTTCAGCAAGAACAGCAAAAAATTGTTCTTGTGTTTCTTCATCAGTCCCAAAAGTGTTCCTATGCGAAGGAACTCCAACAGCTTCATGATGAATGTGCACCGTTGCTGATCATTGACAGACTCATAATGTTGGGTGATGGGTCATCTGCATTGTCTTCTTCATCAGCTGGATGTCCTGCGCCAGTTTGGTGTGGTTGTCGGATGCAGGGCGACCCATGAACACTGTAGTACTCCACAATTACAATTACATCAGGGTGAACACCCTCACAATCATCACGATACATGCTGAATAGTGTTTGTCCCAGGAACTGCAGATCCTGGATAAAATTGAGGTCTTTGGCAAGTTAAAATACAATTCACGAGCTTACCTTTGGACTCTTGTCATTCGTGTCAGGACCCCATATTGGATGGCAATTCCACTCCGCCTGAAAGTCAGAGCAATTCTGATTGATATCATCGAGGAAAAGTGCGTGAAGCAACCAAAGATGATTAGTGTTCTGAGGGTCAAGCATATGCCAATTCTCAAGGCGAGTAGAAGGCCCTCCATCGCCTGGCAAACTGAGTACTGACTTCAACCCACAGCCACTCGATTCAAGAGTTTCGTGTAGAGCTTGTGCACGAAGTCAGCAACTAAAACAATTCAGGCAAGAAAAACTCACAATCCCCACATAAATGAAGCACAGCGCAGTCCTTTCCTCATTATCATATAAGTGGCAACATCCAGGTTTTCTCCGCCACGGTCGCCTCACACACGAGAAGGAGTACCATAGTCTCTGATTGCCAGCTTGAATAAGTGAAAAACAGTAGCTGAACGGTTGTTGTCACTGGCATTCAGTGCCGTTATCTGATAGAAAAAAAGGCTGCATTAATAAACTGCTTTTACAAATGCACAAAATAAAATTACCGTCCCGCAAAAGCCATTGATGAATCCATGAATTACAATCCCCCATTGAATCAATTTGTGATGGCCATCCATGTGCCAGAGTGCATTGGGCCACTTGATGTGATATTTTCACCAACTTTTGACTTGTCAATCTTGCAGCACCTGACCCAACCGGTCTACTCGATGAAGTGAGTGTACCACTTGATGATGCT